>OY744617.1:25825870-26138370 GCA_963556255.1 Allolobophora icterica
CAGAGATGCAAATTTATTCAAGAGAAGACGTATGTTCAGTTAGTCAATGTTCAGGTTTTGAAGTCTTACTGGTCACGAGTTAGTATGAAGGTCATTAGCCAACAGAAGCGTGCAGCTGCATGAATGCACGACAAACGGACAAAATGATAAGGAGAAATGAAATGCCAACGAGAATTGAATTCATGAGTTTGACCGTGCTCTGAAGTGGACGAATTTGACTGTTCCGAACTAAAAGATAGGCAATACATACATGCGTACGCGCATACCGACCTACATATATATATATATATATATATATATATATATATATATATATATATATATATATATATATATATATATATATATATATATATATATATATATATATATATATATATATATATATATATATATATATATATATATATATATATATATATATATATATATATACACTAGGGTGGTTCTGACTTTCATGGAAAAAAATTAAGACTGTTTTTTCTTGACTTTCCGCTTTTAGTTGTGTTCCAATGATTATAAAAGAAATTTGTACAAAGTTATAGAACATTATCTTGTCATTTAGGGGTAGCTCAATAACATTTAAATTTGACATAGCGGTATTTTAACAAAAAATTTTCCATTATCCAGCATTTTTAATATTTTCCTTACCTAATGAAACAACAATGTTTAATTGTTGTTATTATTAAGTGAACAAACTGTTAAAGTAGTAGTTCTGAATAATTTCAATTAATTAGTATGACTTTATGCTATTATATGGGCCACAAATCATTTGCTGAAGTTTATTTTGACTTAAGCATTTCTTTCTTGCATTCTGGAAAGTTGCGTCTATGATCATGCACTACTTGAAACAGATATTGTTTCTGGTTTTCTTTGTAATTATGGAATTGTACTCTTCAATCTTTTAGCATTGTCATTTACAACTTATAGATGATGAATAATTTCTGAGGCAACTTTATAATCATCTCTAAGTTCCTATGTTTCAGGATCGCTTTTCAGGAAATCACTAGAGATTCTTAGCCGGTCAAAAACAGCACGGAGGTCATTGTATGTTCATTCTATGTCCATGACCACAGATTTATGAACATCTACCTGTATTCTCTTAGGAGGATCATCTTGGCCTGGACGCTCGTGTAAAGGTTTCACCATTTCTCGTTTGGACTTGGCTGTCAAATGTCAATGCCAAATAAAAAAAATACCAAAGCCACGAGCTCCTCACTAAGGTACCACAGATGACCTGCAAATTTATTCCTGGCTACTTTGGAGAGAGCAGGATTTTCTTTTTGATTGCTGACCAGAGTTTTCAGTAAGCATAAATCATTCCAGCAACAATTTAGCAACAGCGGCTGTCTGTGGTTCTCTTGTGCCAGAATGTAGCTTGGTAACTTCAAGAAGTTGGCTTTCCCCAACATCAGATAACCAAATGTTTGCCTGTCAGATCCGGAAGGAGTTATCATCCAAGTGCACAACCAGTGTAGATGATGTAGTTGTTTTAAATATATCATTTAATTTCTTAGCAGTTTCTTCTCGATATTGTTCTCGTTCTCTATGTATTGAAGAACGGCTGATTTTCAATTCGTCTACATTGTGGCCTAGAATATAGCTACAGCTGCTAACACGTATGTTGCCTTCCTATCAACCAACTTTGTCCTGTCCAAAGCTGCTGCCAGACTTGTCGTCATAATATTTGTTGTTGGTCGTTTTTTTACGGAGATTTCCTTTTCACTAAATTTACATTTTGACTGCCACCATCTTCGCATTCTTCAGTTGAATCATCACTACTAGAGGTTTCAAGAATAATTTTCTCATTCATGGCTTCCAAATATTGATCTTCTTTCTGCTTTCTCTCCGTGCTTGATCTTTGTCTTTTACATGCCCTCATTTCTTTTGAAGTAAGTACCGTATCAACTGGTCCCATACAACAACGGCGACCTCCTTCTCTTTGGGCATGCAGCAGACACTCTTTATCCTCTTAGATTTCGATTATGTTTAAGGCATCCAAGTGAGCAATGTCAAATAAATTATCTAAGGCATCAACAAATTCTGTTTAATTTTTTTTGCTGAGGCTCAGTTTTCCTGTTAACATATTTCTTTAATTTGATCCAATAATAATTACTAATCGTAATTGTAATCGTAAAACTGAAACTCTGTCTTTTGGATGCACAGTAATTATGTTAGACAAGCTCTGACAACTTCAACTTCATTGAGCTACCTCTAAATATTGCTCAAATCAGCTCATATTTGGCCAGATTTACTTTTGTGTGTACTAGAACAAGATAATAGGCGGAAATAATAACATTTAAAAATTTCAGATTTCAGAACCACCCTAATATACACACATACACACATAGGCCTACAGACACACATAGATGCATAGGCCTACATACATAGCTTACATACATACACGCATACATACATACCTATATGCATGCATGCATACATGCATACACACACACATACATACACACATAAATACATACACACATAAATACATACACACATAAATACATACATACATGCATACGTACATGTACATTTCGCCTCTAAGTAGTTTCCTTGAGGGGGTGCTATACAAATCCTCGAATGAATGAATGAATGAATACATATTTACATACATACATACATGCACAAATGCATACATACATACACACATACATACACACATACATACATACATATGTACATATATAACTAAACTGCACTGCTTCCTACCACTGACTGCACGAAAACGTGTCTCAACGTATGCACTCAGCCGCGTTAACAATGCTAAATCAGCGAACAGCCGTAAGAACCTCACGCTCTGTCTTGTCTCTCTGTTCTAGGAAAATCCCAGCAAGTCTTGATGGACGGTCAAGGAGAACCGAGAAGACACTTACTATTCATCACGTCACTCAGAGATACTGGCGAGCAGGACACCAGCGTCGTCGTCGTCGTCGTCGTCGAGGCAGGGAACCAGCGCGCGGCTGATCACGTGTATTCTTAGGTAAATAATATGGTGTGTTTTATTGTTATTGCTTGAGAATACACGTAGTCAACTCAGCTCCTCTGCTGCTAATACTTCTACTGTATACTACCGCTACTGCTGGTGGTACTGCTATACTGCGTACCACATGAGTACACGTACGTACGTTGACAAAGTCGGCGGCGGCAGCATAAAACATATATATAAACCATTCTCAAAGATTATGAGATTATATTTATAATATACACTGAGCATATATTTTGTGTTACAGTTGTGCGTATACAGCATAGATAGGCCCCTACTGTTATTTATATGCAGCTATTACACATACACAAATATATATATGTAGACATGCATAGAGGCATGTATATATACCAGTTGCTTCATGTATACATGCATACACACACCGTTTAATATATATATATATATATATATATATATATATATATATATATTATATTATATATTATATATATATTATACCGTATACTATGTGTGTGTATGCATGTATACATGGGCCTATATATATAGGCCCTATATCATATTGTAGTGTCAGAGATATTACATATATAAATATATATATATATATATACAGCTTATGCATGTATACGTGTGAATCAGTATGCCGGTATGTATATATATTTGTATAATATTTATGCGCTGTGTGTATATAATATCTAATGGAGCTTTGTATACGCCCATTAATGCATGTAGTATATATGAAGCGTGGATTTGACCGTACGTGTATACGAGCAGCAGTAGGCCTACAGTGTCCATGCATCACGTAGATTTAGTATCGTTAGAAGATGACCATCTGAATTTCATTAAAGTCGGAAGCATGAAGGATTGCTTCGATGCATGTTCCCCCCACCACCATCTCTGACCATTAGCCAGACCCTCGGATGAGCTAGGCAGACGTATGTAGACAGTGCATACATATAGACGGGCAGGTGACACGGAAGCACATACATGGCCATATGCATATGTGTGTGATAAAGCCAGATATATCTATATATATATACGACATCGGCTATTTCGTATCATTATGAACAACTTTTGACACACAGGACTCGTTAAGGTCCATAATGAAAAACACAACAACATTAGCCATATATATATATCACTGTTATTTAATATATATCACTGCAATTTAATATATATATACATATATATATATATAATCATAGTGCTAGTTGACTATATCATATTTATCAGTGTTAGTTATAAACAATAAGATATGTACTATACATATCATGTGAAATTGTCTATGTTTGTATACTTATATACATGTATACATATACATAATGTATGATTATATATAAACAAACACGAATTCACTAAACAATGAACATTAATTGCTTGCTTGAGCGATAGTGGTGCTATAGAAGTTCTCTGACTATAAACATAAATTAAAATGAGCGGACGCCTAACAGGCTGTCAGAGTCACATCCTTTGGCCTCTATTACCACCAGTCTATAAAAACTGTATATTCATTACTTCCCAGAATCACCAATACTGTCTTCCGGTTAAAGACAATAGAGACTTTATTTCCCGAACACTATGCTCAACATTATCTACATCTCAAAACTCTTTCTAACCTTGTTCCATGCTGCGGTTTGTCAGTATTTGTTTACATTATAAACAATAAACGAATATCATCATCATCATCGTCGTCATCATTATCATCGTCGTCGTCATCATCATCGTCATCATCATCATCATCGTCGTCTTCATCGTCATCATCATCGTCATCATCATCATCATCATCATCATCATCATCATCATCATCATCATCATCATCATCATCATCATCATCATCATCATCAAGACGTGGCGTTCCATAAAATCTTGACAACTGTATTGTCATACGTTTCAATATTACTTACTGTGGTTTGTTTAATATGCAGTGGGCTTGTCAATAAACACGATATGTACGGAAACGATTGTTTAAAAATTTCCATGTAATAAATTATAGTAAATGTAAATTATATAGTAAATAAAAATTAATCAAAGACAATTATATCGTCTTGTATTTTTCCAGGTTGTTGAGTAAACGATGGTCTAGTGGTTAGAGTGCTGGGCTATCAATCGAGAGGTCGGGGTTCAAATCCCCGCCAGGGTATAAATTTGGTTCGAGAGTTCTGTTCCATCTGTGCCCCTAGCCAACTCAGCCATAATGAGTACACTGACCGTACACTGTCGGTGGGAAGATGAGACGGAAAGGGAGAGGACTGGCCACCCGCCCCCATATGCCGAGGTTAAGAAAATGAAGTCGCTAACACTTCATATCCATGTCTGCTCCAGGGTTAGCTTAAGGGGCTGCTCTTCTTCTTCTTCTGATTGGGCGTTAATTCATCGGCTTGACCTCCCCGGACTCTGACCTGGCACCGGAACGGACAAGTCGGACATGGCTGTTGCGGATTTGATTTGATATAGATAGCGCCGGTGATTAAACTGGTCTCCCTGACGTGGCTTTTGTGTGACGCTGAGAAATTTCGGAGATTTACATTTACATTACATTTACATCTGACGCATGTCTTTTATAGGAACTTACTAAATATGCTGTACGTTTACATGGCTGTCGATGTAGCTTTGGATCTAAACAGGTGGTTGGTCAAATCAAATTACTTCTTCTGCAGTGGCAACAAGTGAACGGTCAGGCATTGAATGAAGACTGTTCCTCGACCGACCGACGGAACTACCGACCGACCGACCGACCGAACTACCGACCAACCGAACTACCGACCGAACGACCGAGGACCCACCGAGCGAACTACCGACCGAACTACCGACCGATGACCGACCGACCGAACGACCGAGCGAACGACCGAGGATCAACCGACCGAACTACCGACCGAAAGACCGCTTACTGAACGACCGAGGACCGACCGACCGAACGACCGACCGAACGACCGAGGACCTACTGAACGACCGAGAACCGACCGAAATATCGACCGAAAGACCGAGGACGAACGACCGAGGAACGACCGACGGAACTACCGACCGAACGACCGACCGAACGACCGACGACCAACCGACCGAACTACCGACCGAACGACCGAGGACCCATCGACCGAACTACCGACCGAACGACCGAGGACCCATCGGCCGAACTACCGACCGAACTACCGACCGACGGAACTACCGACCGAACGACCGAGGACCCATCGACCGAACTACCGACCGAACGACCGAGGACCCATCGGCCGAACTACCGACCGAACGACCGAGGACCCATCGACCGAACTACCGACCGAACTACCGACCGACGGAACTACCGACCGAACGACCGAGGACCGACCGAACTACCGACCGAAAGACCGATTACTGAACGACCGATGACCGACCGACCGAACGACCGAGGACCGACCGACCGACCGAACGACCGAGGACCGACGGAACTACCGACCGAACGACCGAGGACGAACCTACCGAACTACCGACCGCCAGCCGTCAGTTAATTGTTGCGGCGTCGTCGGCGGCGGTAAAGCGACGACTGCTCTTCGGCTAGCACATAGGTCTACCAGGTCTCGTACGCCGTCTTGGGGCGGCGAAGGAACATCTGAAACCCCTAATGGAATACTTTCAAGTCGATGCATAATCATTTGCTGGTGCACAATGAATCATATGCGTTGGCGCCATCTCTCGGAACAGAACGGATGCATTATCTATTGGTTGCTGAAGCGTCTGCTCAGCTGGGCTGAGGCGAAGACCTAGAAAGACAGGGACACGGATGTAAGCAGCAGCGGAAGGACAGGTGGGAAGATTTAAACAGCACATGGTACGGTAATCTGTTTAGCAGACGATGATAACAATGTCGCACCTGGTTACTCGATCGCGTTATAAACTATTATAACCAAACTTAACCTGCAGAAGAAGTAATTTGATTTGACCAACCACCTGTTTAGATCCAAAGCTACATCGACAGCCATGTAAACGTACAGCATATTTCGTAAGTTCCTATAAAAGACATGCGTCAGATGTAAATGTAAATCTCCGAAATTTCTCAGCGCCACACAAAAGCCACGTCAGGGAGACTAGCTTATTCACCGGCGCTATATCAAATCAAGTCACAGTAGCCTTGTCCGCCTTGTCCGTTCCGGTGCCAGGTCAGAGTCCGGGGAGGTCAAACCGAGGAGACAGCAGGGTGCTACGGTGGTAATCGGTGATGATGGCGGTTGTGTGGTGGCGAAGGAATGGAGTCAGGATAGTTGACACCAGAGGAAGGAATTGGTCACAACTTTGTGGGGCAATGTTACGCGCTTGCTAGTCGCCCACCCTCATGATCCAAGGCTAAGAAAAATGAAGCCGCTAACATTTATACCGACCGCTGCCTCTCGGGGCAGGCTACCATTCCACTCCTTTTTCTCGGAGCTCGATTAAGTTAATGTATCCTCTATAATAGGCGTAAGGCTTTACAAAACGTTGTGTATTACTTCAGCATATCAAACAACCATGTTATCAAATAATAGGGCCTATTAACTGTCGGGTTTTTAAAATGTAACTCAAACTTTACCAAAAATTTGGATTGTAACTCAAACTTTACCAAATATCTGCCAAATTGTGTAAGCCTAACGTGTAACTCATAATTTGAAATGAGCCTTCATCAGGGGCGTAACTTTAGTCTAAAAAGTGGGGGGGGGGTACCAATACTTTGGTCTAAAAAGTGGGGGTACCAATATCTTCTCCACTTTAGCTTTTCACATGGCGCCCATTTTGAACATATTCCCTGCCAGTATTCTCATTAATTTTGGCTCTCGATTTACCTGTGTATCTGAGTATTTTCGTACTTTTGGTGGTGACTGCGTTCTCTGAGAAGGCACAATAATAAAATATTGATTGGCATTGTTTAAAAAGTGGGGGTACAGTACCCCCAGTCCAAAAAGTGAGGGTACGGGTACCCCTCGTACCCCCCCCCCCACAAATTACGCCTATGGCCTTCATTGTGGTTTACAATCAACGACTTTCGGTCATTCAACAAGGTTGTGAAAATTGTTCCACTGATCGATGTGCCTGATAGCGTAATTAGTAACTTATATCGTGCTTTACACACCGGTCTAATGCATGAGGCATCAACCGCTGGCATACCAAGACCAAGCCGTAGTCAGGTCAATACTATACCTAGAAGATCATGTTCGGTAACGCACACAGTGCGTTATTGTGGCTAAGCCAATTGATGTCCTAGGCTATCTTTCGACCACAATGGCATTCTCAACATGGATTAAACGCCAATACGTGAAGAAGAAGCATAGCCCTGATATTAGTCCTGTATGGCGGTGCGAAATACTAGGAAATATCAACGGACGGACGAAAAGAAGAACGAATAGATGGATGGATGGATGGATGGATGGATGGATGGATGGATGGATGGATGGATGGATGGATGGATGGATGGATGGATGGATGGATGGATGGATGGATGGATGGATGGATGGATGAATGGATGGATGGATAAATGGATGGATGAGACGACAGGGTAAGACCGAAGGAAGGACAGAAGGACGGAGGGGAGGAGGGAGAGTGTGGTGCCTTGGACGGGAAGATGCGGACGGCCAGCCATCTCCGCGTCGTCCGTCGGCGAGCAACAGTGGCGCGGCCTGGCGGTGGCTAATCCGCGTAATAAAATTCCGGTTTTCTAATCGGATCTGACCTTTGGCAAATCAAACAAAGCAACTTGATCCGGCCGTCGACTGGTTCGACGAACCGGGTCGAATTAATCTCTCGGCCGAGCGCCGCCGACAATGTTTGCGCGTAAAAGATATATGCGCAAGGAACAGACGGGGGAAGGAGGAGATCGAAGGAAGGAGGAGAGGAGAACGAGAAGACCGAGGTGGAGGAGAAATAGGAGGAGAAGGAAGAGGAGGATGTAGGAGGAAGTGTCTAGAGGGGGCGAGGAAGAGAACAGCGTAAGGAGGATGAGGAACAGGATCCTAAAAGCCAAAGGACAATGGGAAGCGAGCAGGAGGAAGAGCTGAAGGCGGAGGAGGAAGGGAAGAGGAAGTGAAAGAGGACGAGAATGAGGAATAGGAAGATGATATTGACGACGCTGATGAAGGTGACTATAATGTGTCGTCAGTGATGATGCCGCTGATGATGCTGATGATGATGATGATGATGATGATGATGATGATGATGATGATGATGATGATGATGATGATGATGATGATGATGATGATGATGATGATGATGATGACGGTTACAGTGTCGGTGATTGTTACTATGACGGAGATGGTATCATGGTTACAGTGCGTCTGATTTGAAAATAGTAGGCGGGTTGAAAATCGATCGCGCTGGATCGAGTAGGCGAGCGATTGCGGTCGACCTCGGGAGCTCTTGTGTACAGTTATATTGTACTAGCTGGATTACCGGCGTTGCCCGGGGTTATAAGTTTCACACCACCACCACCACCACCACCACCACCACCACCACCACCACCACCACCACCACCACCACCACCACCACCACCACCACCACCACCACCACCACCACCACCACCAACGACAACGACAACGACAACGACAACGACGACGACGACAACAACAACAACAACAACAACAACAACAACAACAACAATGACTGCTTGGCAATCTTGGCAGTCGCCCTCTGGCGGAGACTGCTTCGCAGTCTTGTAGACGCCTTCTGGCATCTAGCGACCTCTGTCGTGGACTGACTGCTTCGCAGTCGCCCTCTGGCGGCGACTGCTTCGCAGTCTTGGAGGCCCTTGCGGCGTCTGGCGACGTCTGGCGGAGACTGCTTCGCAGTCTTGTAGACGCCTTCTGGCGTCTAGCGACCTCTGCCGTGGAGTGACTGCTTCGCAGTCGCCCTCTGGCGGCGACTGCTTCGCAGTCTTGGAGGCCCTTGTGGCGTCTGACGACCTCTGGGGGAGACTGCTTTGCAGTCTCCCGTGGACTGACTGCTTCGCAGTCGAAGAGGGTGAACCGGGCGTTGGCGTGATAAAGAAAACGCCAGAAATCTAGCCCTCACTGCCGCTCTGACCGGTTGTTTGATATACTGTAATTAATTTAGATCTTTGTCTTTGAACATACATGTGTTAAAATTTTGCTGTAAAACGATGAATATACTTCGAATCGATCGTCATTAAATTTTGTGCGAAAGTAAACAACTTATGCGCATTATTAATGACGTTGGGGAATACCGGCGCCATAAATAGAACCGCGGTGTCGTTATGCGCATTATTAATGACGTTGGGGAATACCGGCGCCATAAATAGAACCGCTTCGCAGTGGAATAGGCGAGCTTGCGCGTGATGGACGGTCGGGTGGGTAGAGTTTTGGGGCATTTTCACCACGGTAGGGGTGAAAACGGGGGACGCGAACCCCTCCACTGGGTGTCCGAAGCCGAGGCCTACACAGTAGTGAAGGTTTCGAGTGAAAAGGTGCAAAATTGTAGAAGTTAATCCCGGTCAAACATACAGACAGACTCACACACACACACACACACACACACACAGAATTCTCGCTTTATTTATATAGATATCGTATTCGTAATTTTTCGTATCGCTGCATAATAGTACTCATCTAGTAGGCCTAGGCCTATCTCACTTCAGTTCCGTTATCTGAATAGGTATCTTGAAGAGGCGCTAGAGAAATTCTCTGAATGATTGAATGAATGAATGAACATTCACTAGAAACATAGCCTACCACTGACGTAAGATGAAGTGTGACAGCTGATTTGACAACGTTGGTTGAGCACTCATTTTTGACGAGTTTACACCATTCGAATTTTATCGGCGTAATTTCGGCAGGACTTGCAGTAATTTTTCTTCACAGTTCGACGGTTTTCTATCTCGACTACATCGACATCGAACGAGTCGCATAATTTCCATAACAGATAGGCCTACGTGCTCAACTGTACATTATTATTCGACTTGCTCATCTTCGCCGCCATTGTTGTTTAAAATAATATCCGAAATTGGTGATGTTACTGATGATGTCACGCGGTGTGAGGTGCCGGCGGTGTTGTTATGGCCAATCATATTGCACAAGATTGGAGTCATCAGTCAGCAGTAGGCCTAATTAGGACAGGTCACGTCACGCATTCACCGCTAAGTAATTTAAAGTAATCGCAATTAGGTACATAAAATAATGGTCTGGCTCCACGTTCGTCTATCGTCTTTGAGTCTAACTCAAACTCAGCGAGCGACGACCGACGGTGAGAAGCCTTCGGCTAGGCGAGCGGTAAATCACTCGCCGGTACCTTTGCTAGGCGAGCGACCAAGAAGAGCGATCGATCGCTCGCCTTAAATCAGACGCACTGCATGGTTACAATTAAGATGATGATTAATCATCACAAGAGGATAGAAATAAGAGGAAGACGATGAAGTATAAATAATACTAAGTGCACTGCGTCTGTTCACCTCTTAATACATCATCCTCAGAGAGGGTCTTGCTGTCCGAGCGCCGCGCGTCCTCAACCACCTTCGAGAGACCACTGGACTCCGAGACGCCGTGTGCCACTGGCGACGGTTAACATCGTCTGTCAGCCCCATCTACGACTCAACGCTACACGGAAACTGAACATAACTGTCATGTATCAACTTCGGATGAGAATCGATTGGCTGGGATCGACGCGTTTACGGGAAACCACCAGTGGTGACTTCCCCGTTATCTGAGCGTTGCTTGCAAACTGATGTCTTTTGTGTTCTTTCTGATATTTAACGTTGCTTAATATGCTAGCGTAGCCAACTCAGCTATAACGAGTCTACTGACCCTACACTGTCGGTGGGAAGATGAGACGGCAAGGGAGAGGACTGGCCACCTGCCCTCACATGCCGAGGCTAAGAAAATGAAGTCGCTAACACTTCATACCCATGGCTAGCGTAAGGAACTGTTCTTCTATGCTAGCGTTAAGAGCGCCACTTGCCGTACTTAGGCCTGCATTAGGTTCTATTCAACGGCGCCAGATATATTTCTAATTACTTCTAGGAGTAAGCATCAAGTGATTCAAGTCCTAAGACGCGCTGAACCCGTGTCACGAAACTTGGTGCTCATCCATTTCCAGGAAAAGGCCGAAGTGCGGCAGATGAGCGCGATTCTCCCACGTTCCATAAGGAACACGGCAGCTTTACTTTTACCTCCACACTTACCCTCAACCTAGGCTGTTGTATCTAGTCCGTGCAAGGCGAAAGCAACACTACAAGCCAGTGTGTGAAGGTATATCGTATGCATGCATTACAATGACGGTCGAGAGACATGTCACATCCAGAAAATCTCCTGTTCTACCGTTGCATAGGGGTCATCCATAAAGGACGTCCGCAATGAGGGAGGGGTCATCGAAATGCGGACAAATGCGGACAAGGGGAGGGAGGGTTATGACCAGTGCTGACGTCCGCATCTAAACTTTTAAATTTGATATTTTTTGTAAACACCACATTGTTTCAACATTCCCCGAAAGACAAAAAGGCCAGTGAAGTGATTGCCTAAAACCACAAGCATGGTATAACCTTTACTGCGACTTTAAAGAGGCTTTTATTACTGTACATCCTGCGGTATGAAACCTGAATTGTCGCTTAAACGTGCACAGGAACTGGGGAATAATTGTAAAAATAATGATGATGACATTAAAAATTGGCTTAGGCGTGCGGACGTCCGCAAAGGGGGAGGGAGGGAGGGTAAGGTCACATGCGGACAAATGCAGACAAGGGGGAGGGAGGGGTCCAAAGTAGGTCATATTTTGCGTACGTCCTTTGTGGACGACCCCATGTCAACGAGAGCACCATATTGAAGAATAAGAAGAGTTTCTTAAGCTAGCATGAGAGGCCGTCATGAGTATAAAGTATCAGCAACTTAATTTGCTTAGCCTCGGCACACGAGGGCGGGTAACCATTCCTACCCTCCCCCTCGCTACCTAACTGAAGACTTCAAAAACAAGTTAAATGAAGGATGTATGAAACAAGAACTGTTTTCTGTTTTGAAAATGATGGCAGTTTCTTTATTGCACCAATCAGTAGCCTATTGTGCTGCCAACATGCCAATGAACATAAGAATTAAGGAACCCATATGGCTCTACATGTATATGGGTTCAATATGGGATTATGGGTCCTAAATTGAACCCATATTGGAATCTGGGTCTTTTGAGGCTGTGCTAATTATGTGTGTTAAAAATGTCTTTTTAATAATAATTATAATAATAATAATAATAATAATAATAATAATAATAATAATAATGGAAAATTATGGAAAAAACATATCAACAAATTAATATCTAAGTCACCGAGGGATCATATGTACCTTGGGGTATCAAAAAATAATAATAACGTAATTATGGGATCTAGATAGGCAAGCTGGCAGCAGTATTCTTGAAAATTTTAAGTGCTAAATGGGATATGAGCACAGGATACCAGCCTATTCACAAGCGCTGCGTCAAGTCAGTGGGTTCTCCAGATACAAATACAAAGAACAAAATCCGGGTGCCAGAAGACTCATCTTTTGACCTGGCTGAGCATTCTTTTAACAGTCCAACACGCCAACCATCAACATGGCCGGAAAAAACGCTACACATGAGTAATTAAGCCAGCTTTAGGTTTGAAATCTTCTAAATGCTAATTAAGACATACAGAAGATATACGATGACAACAACGTCCACATACACCAGACATCCGTCTTCAAACGCTGCACATCTGAGATCCACAAACCAGCATGGGCCCACGTGCAATAAACAGCATCATCTGCAGAAACCATTCATATGTACGTCTACCCAAGGAAAATACACTAGAATACTTTACAAAGCTGCTATGTTACTTATTTTGAAATGAAATGAGAGTAGGTCTATAGCAGCAACATTATACCTTAACAATTTACATGTTCACTGTTCTGTTTTTAAGGATTATACTTTTCTTTTCAAACACTGTTGGTATGTCACAGGTGCTAAAAAAGGTATCAAGCATGATGCTCGTTAGTTCCAAAGGGTTTTAATTATTTTACGTGCAATTATCACGAGAACAAAGAACCACACAATATCCATTGCCTACAACCCTTAAAAAACACTGTCTGAGCTAAGCACAGCCTGATCGAATCAATCACCAAAGCAACATTGCCTTCAGATAATTCCTCTGCATTGGATTCCTCCACAAAGACAAAACCACGAAGTTCTGGAGTCCTAGTGTCCGTATGATCACCACCAGCTTTCCGTAAGTGCTATCACAACTCAACGATTTTCATATTTCTGCATCTGTGCCATCTACTTCTTCCGAGTCTAACTGGTTAGCTTTTTCAACTCTAACCGGTTAACTTCTTCCAGTCTAACTGGTTAGCTTTTCAACTCTTAACCAGTTAACATCTTCCAGTCAAACTTCTTCCAGTCTGACTGATTAGCTTTTTCAACTCTAACCAGTTAACTTCTTCCAGTCAAACTGGTTAACTTCTTCCAGTCTAACTGGTTAGCTTTTCAACTCTAACCGGTTAACTTCTTCCAGTCAAACTGGTTAACTTCTTCCAGTCTAACTGGTTAGCTTCCAGTTAGCTTTTTCAACTCTAACCAGTTAACTTCTTCCAGTCAAACTGATTAACTTCTTCCAGTCTAACCATTTAATGTCTTCCAGTCTATGCAGTTAACTTCCTACAGTCTAACCGCTTAACTTCTTCCGACCTAACCGGTTTTGTCTTTCGTGCCAGTGTAGGCGCCCTCTACACTGGCATCAACCGCCTGCATCCAGCTTTGCCCTCTCCGTCCGCCATGTTGCTGGTTGTACAGAAGCAGTGACTGCTGTATATCGGAGGGCAGAGGAAACCGGTCTGTCCTTCGCTTCACGTCCCTGGCCGGCAGAGCCATGACCGTGTCCATTCCTTGAGCGAGACTGACCGTTTTCGGCCAGGGGCTTTTGGCAGCGTCCGCGCTGTCAGAGTTGTGTCGACGTGACTTGTGCAGTTGGGGTTGACCGCTTGGAAGAGATGACCCGGTCAACGACTGCATGTCCAGTACGATGTCACTTTGATGTCTAGAAAGTGTTCGTCCCGAGGAATGAGCTCTGAAAACAGAAGCGTATTCGTATTTATGTAGCCCACATATAAACGTTTCACATGACGCATTTTAAGTACAACGTACTCAAAATACATTCGAATAAACTTTACGAAACCATTATGTCACTTATTTTGAAATGAAATGAGAGTAGGCATGTAGCAGCAACATACCTTAACAATACATGTACAATTACATGACAACATGTACATGTACGTAGCTTCTAGAGCGACCGTATGGCCTCGACCCTGCTCAGTTTCAATGAATTTATCACGTGATAACCTTCACCACTGCTGTCGCCGTTCCCACGGGTGCCATGCCTTTGAAGGTCCAAGTGTAAGGATCGTGCTAGCCAGAGATGAAAATCTCTTAAATAAGCCACCACTGGTATGCAAACCGGCCTCCGCGTGCACCGAGGAGCATGGGACAAACGCTCTAACCAATGCAGCTAATTGGGACAACTCGTTTTGAAAATTTCGAAAAGACTTCCATGAATCTTAGCGCCGAGTATCAGAAACCAAGTCAACGTCTGCTCCTCTGTTCCAACCTTAGCCAATCAACTCCGATTTAATCTAATGAATTATATAGCACTGTCATTATAAATATCAAAATGTGCAGAAAGCCAGTCAAAATTCGATGTCAGAAAAACCAGAGTTAAGGTCACAGAGGTTAAGTACACTTATCTATGCGGACATATCCCACAAGAGGAGACAGGTATGAGAACTGTAATAGATAAAAGTGACACTTAGGTAATAGAGGTAATAAGGTAATAGAGGTAATAAGGTGACACAGGTAATAGATTTTATCTGAGGAGCTAGTCTACTTCATAACAGGATTTCTAGGCTGACTGTACACACATACACTACCTCATCCAGCGGGTAAATTCACTGAGTAATGTATAAATCTACATAGTGACCTTAGATTCTCAAAACCACAGAAATCACTGTCATTCCTTAATTCCTGGTCCAAAGTTGCAAACACAATTTACAACATTTGGTACAATATTTGCACTGCTAAGCTCCTAACTCCACTGAAGGCTACTGTCAATGATGGCAGGTTATATAAATGAGTGGTCGCATTCCTTACCTTACCTTACCTCAGCTTAACAAACCTTACGTTTGAAAATCCTCTAAATCAGTTTATTTTGCATTACCAGAACCAAAGCCATAGTATTCAAATGGATTCAAGAGAAGTGGAAATGGGGGGTTAAAACAGTATGGTATTAGGTTAACTTGACATAAGCTAACAAGGGTTTTAAGTGTTTCAGGAGACATCTAACACATGTCAAAACCCTTGAGCACTATATACAGCGGGTATACAGCGTGCACTCACCTCTAGAGACCGTATACTCACCTCAAAAAATATTTGTACTCACTTCTAATTGGTTTCGGAAAACTAACCGGTAGCGTGTGCTCACCTCTAATTAGTTTCGGAAACCTACCGGTAGCGTGTACTCACCTCTAATTTTACCACTACAGCCCTTGTTTACATACCCCATAAATGGTCTGTAACCAGAAATTTCCAATGGCGTTGTCGCTGAACCCGATTTGCTGGCATCTTGGCATCGCTTGCTTCTACGCACATTCCGTGGAGCCATCCGTGGTGACGTCTGTGGACTCCCACCGCTGTCACTGCTCGATGACGAGTCGCGACAATGCTCTCGATTTCTCTTGATTATGGAGTCCTTTGGCAGAGGCAGTGTCTCGTGAAACATCGGCGAGTCCGGTCGGTTGAAGGAGTCCTCCTTCGTCAACTGGTGACGCCGGTTTTCCACCGTCTGAATCTCCTGGTGCACGGTGTCCGTGACCTCCAGTGGATCGGAGTGATGACCGAACGACGGTTGCTCCTTGTGTGAAACACCTGTTCGCTTTTTAGATGGCGACAATCCCTCTTTGTTGATGCTTTTCGATCTCGCGGCTTTCTTTGTATCTGTGTTCAAGCTCAATATCACCTTCTCCATGTCCTGCTTTAAGGCTTCCTTTTTCGACTTCACAGCTGATGTTGCAGAGCGTCCTAAGGTGTCGCCACCTGTGTTTTTGTTCTCCATGACGACGGACGTCAGGACGGCTAACGCGTCGTCGAGAGCGGCCATGACAGGCGACACTTCAGACTGAAAAGGAGAGGAGTTTGCACGGTTATCCAGACCAGGATATCCTGCAAGTGCATTGGGCTGTTCGTTCATGTTTACAGTCATCGATTCCTTTGATGTAAACACAAAGTCACGTTTGGCCGAGTCGTGGTTCTGAGTAATCACGGGTTTTGGAACCGAAACTGTACCAAGAAGTTTACTCTTTCCAGCTGGGTGCGACCATTCTTGAGTCTTCGTTAACGGTGCCTGAGAGGAGATGAAAGAAAACGTTGAAGCTATTTCTGGTTTTAAATAAGCCGCTGAAGTTTTCGCGAGTTCAAAAATTTCCGTCTCCTGAGTAATTTGGTCGAGCGAAGCGGTCGATACCTTGCTATCATTTTCACCCTGATCGACAGTTTCATCAGATTCGTCCATATCAGATTCCACCTTGCCTTTCTCAAATAAATCGTCATTCTTATTCAGAAGAAAGCCTGGCTCATTCAGGTTTACAGGCTCGCTTAGAGGACAAGAGTCAAACACACTAGGCAGAGTGCTGGGTGATAAGGAGTACTTTTCTCGAGTAAAACTAGGATCCGCTTGTGCTACATTCAGATGACTGGTAGACACCAAGGTGGAAGAGGCTAGGATATTGCCTGAAGCTGAGTTCTGGAATGCACCAGGTATTTTGTCCGCAGAGCCTAAGGTGTAGTTCTGAGCAGTTTCTCTTTCTGGGATGGCCATTGAAGAAGAAACGGTCACCATCATGAAAGGAGTCGATTCCGTCAAATGCTTTGTGTTAGAGGATGATTCTGGCTTTGCGGGACGATATTCCACATGTCCTGCACCTTGCGAATTGGCAGACGTATGCAGTGAAACCTTTCTAGGAAGCGAACCTCTTTTATCTGGTTCCAGCAGTCCCGATACAAATGATATCTCTTTATCGACCGTAAAAATTGCTTTCTCCACTACAGGTGGATAACTTGGTTCGTGAGCAACTGTGATGCTGTATTTTGGTTCAGTTGCTGTTGGCAGTAACTTTGGATTTTCA
Organism: Allolobophora icterica; assembly: GCA_963556255.1. Taxonomy (NCBI): domain Eukaryota; kingdom Metazoa; phylum Annelida; class Clitellata; order Crassiclitellata; family Lumbricidae; genus Allolobophora; species Allolobophora icterica. The sequence goes on from OY744617.1 coordinate 25,843,925, forward strand.
TCAACTAAGAGCTCCCTAGTTGGAAGTTCAACTAAAGACGAAGAACTGATCGAGTCTATGCTTCTTCGATCATCAACTGGACTGGTAATCTCAGACGGTTCAAGGCAAATGGTCTGTGTAGATGGGCCAGTCTCCTTCAAATTGTTGTTCACAACATCGGCATTCTGTTCAGTTTTACTCTGTGCAGATTCACCTGGAAAGGAGCCTGGAGTCTTTTCACCACTCAATACGATTTCACCAACACCAGAAGCCTGATTTGCTTTGTTGTCCATGACTTGCTTACTTACTTCAACTGGTGCCACAGCAAAGGTTTCATAAGGCACTGTGCTTTGGTTGCTTTTGATGACCGGCTCATCAGTAACGTCAAACAAGGGGAAAGGCACTGAGTAACTGGGTGAGGGACCAAAGACTGGTGTACTGCCCGTAGTCACTTGAGGGGAACTTGCACCACACGGCTGCGTAACCACCTGTATGCTTTCCAAAATGTCCGTGAAGGTTTTTGTCTGAGAACAACACTTGGAGAGTTGGATTTGTGGAACTTCAAAGTTACCGTTATCAGCAACGTCCCTCACAGAGGCATTGACTTCCCTCTCATCAGTGCCAACCTCTGCAACAACAATGGCACTTCCTGTGCCCTTAGAAATGGTAGCGTCTTCAGCTGACTTCAGAGCATCAGAATCTTCAGAAGCATCATTGGAATTTGCAGAAGCAACACCACCTTCACCACCAACTGCAGCAGCCGACTCTGATTCCTTTACACCAACATCCACCACAGTCAGTTCTTCCAGAGCATCTTCAAATTTTACGGCTTCAGTGTTCTGAGAAGATGATCTTGTACTGTGCGCGTCGCTTTCACCAGACTCGCTCTTCAGCAACCTTTGTTGCCCAGCGTCCCCTTTTTTCTCGACGCTGTGCAGTGACGATGATGTGCTCGAAGTGCTAGTCTTATCAGAAGCAGCATCGCTGTGAGAAACTGCATCGTCAGCAGTTTTCCTCGGTGAGTTGGAATTCCTTGCATCCAGAGTTGCTCTATCACTCGGGGAATTACCGACCTCGGATTTTGGCTGACTGGTCACAATAGTTTCCTTTCCCTCGTCCATATTCTTTTGGGCTGTGGCTGCAGGTCTTGAAGCTCTTTCGACCATGACATCAGCACCTGTTCTGCTCTGGTGATCAACTTTGTCATAACCGGTAGACAACGGCGAAGAGAACTGCTTTCGTCGGGCAGAAAAGACCGAGTCGGACGCCCCTACAGTTTGCAGCTGTGCGTTGATGGCCTTTCTCTTGTCCCTGTCAGTTCTAGGCCGGGGTAGACTGCCCTCCCCAGACATCGTACTAGTATTCTGTGACCGTAACTGCCCAGAATCACTCACTGTCCGATTATATGGAGCCTTTTCCCCGATGCGTGCATTCTCTAAGCCCTCTGCCTTTCCCAAGTTGCTAGTTGCAGAGAAGCTTGCTAGTAGTTGGTCACTTGTTGCAGTAGTCAGCGAAGAAGGTGCCTTGGACCTTGTGATGTCCTTTGAAGCCGTAGTTGGCTCCCACTTTGAAATGCTTTTGGGCAACGAAGACTGTTGGCTCGCTTTAGCAGACGTAGTACTTGGCGCTTCCCATTTCAGGTTACGTCTAGCAGCTGCGGTTCGTTCCAGCTTTGGGCTACTTTTCGGAGACAATGTCAGATTACTTTTAGCGGATGAAGTTCTCTCCCATTTTGGACTGCTCTTTGCGGCAGATGTCTGATCGAACCTTGATTTAATTTTGGGTGATGATGTCTGTTCGCATTTATTACCACCTTTCGAATCCCATTTTGGGCTACTCTTTTGAGCTGATATTTGTGTGTATTTTGGGCTACTTTGCTTGGAAGGCGAGGAATGATTGGTGCCTAGAAACGCACTGGTCTTGGTAGATGGCATCTGAGAATCTTTTGCTTCGTGCATTGCCGCATAACGTGCGGCCTCCTGGAACACGGGACCTCCATAATGGGACGAATCCACATTCGGTAAAACGTGATGAAACAGGTCGGTAACGGATGACAATTCCTGCTCTTGGTTGCTGATGTTGCTTCCTCCTTTCCTGCTCGCAGAAAACAAATGCTTATCAGAAAATTTTGGGCTTGCATCCTTGACCAATAAGTCTTCATTTTTGTAAGACTTGCGACCTGCGTTAACTTTTGGAGCCGATGCGCTGGCTAAACTTTCGCCTGTAGAAAGTCCTGAATCTTTCGAGGCAAATGGCAAAGTAGGATTGGTATGAATACCCAATGAATGGTCGGTCACATCCTTGCTGGTATGCTGCCTGGAAAGATGCGGCAGGAGGGATTTTCCACCCGATTCTGACGGTCTGATGAAACTGGGCTGGGCAGGTGACTTTGACGGAAGCTTACCCATCGTGTGGTAAGTAGCCGACTCTGGCTGCTTCATAACTAAGGCGCTGTTTGATTTCTCAACATCAACGAAGCTTGACGCAGTGGTTTCAGGAGGTGCGTGAACATTTGTCGGATGAAATCTCGACGGATCAAAAACGCCAACGAGATGGGGTGGAATCACTTGGACATGCCCTCCGGCCATTCGACGTCGACAAACACCCTCCAGGAAATGCGCGCTCTCCGCCTTTTCCTCTCCACTCATGGTTAAGGTTTCTTTGGAAGTGTCTCCCGCTTTGCTTCCGTGCATTCTACTGCCAACCACGTAAAACTGTCTATCGTCGTCGCTGCGAAATGGGCTGACGTGCCTTACAACGGAAGGTGGCGACGGAGTTCGTTTGGGGTTGCTATCGAAGTGTTTTGTGCGAGCAAACCGGGGCGAAGGCGAAGGGTGAACCTGCGTTGCATCGCTGTTGAACTGCGCCGTGTTCTTCTGCTGAGCCAAAGAGTCCGTTTTATCAAGATTGTCATAACTGGACGCGCTGCCCGTCGACGACAGAACCGTTCGTGGCATTAGCATCCCACCTCCTTCGTAGTAAGACCATGGTCGCAACTTGGAGGAGGAGTCTGTGAAATCTTTATTACCACCAGGATGCGGAGGCAGCTTAACGACTCTTTGCGGCGAATCAAGCTGGTCGGGCGGCACGTTTGATATCGTCAACTCGCTGTCGACTGTACTTCCGGCCAAAGAGGATGAAGTGCTTCCCAGACTGTCTCTGCGGATCGGTCGAAAACTAAAACAGAATTCGTCGGGTTTGTTTAAATTAAATGCAGAAATTTCAAATCATCAAATGTTTTAACAACAGTCACAAACGTTAAACTGTATACTGGGTGCCTTAAAACTCACCTATTTCCTCAGGACTCTAATGCAACAAGTGCTGCTGAGTAGTGTGTTCTATGAAAGATGCTATAAAACTAAAACATACAATAATAATAATAATAATAATAATAAAAAGATGACTTACATAGTGCTGCAGCACAGCCAAGGCCAAAGAAGAAAGTGCTGTACACAAGTTTAAAAAAATCAATTGCAGTCATATGATCCTTCACAAAGATAGGTCTTGAGTTGTCATTTGAATGTCTCCATAATCATTTATTCAGTGATTCCTAGGCCACCCTGCCGGAACGCCCTTGTAAGTTACTTAACATGCATAAACCATGATCATCTTAAAAACCATCTTGAAAACCCCAATCATTGGATGATACTTAAAATTTGTAATCACAGAACAAACCATAATCGTAACATATTAACAAACCATCCAAAACTTTCACTGCTCATTAGATCTTTAATACATCAAGAAACTATTAAAACACTTCGAATGTAATCCATCAATAAGTTTTCTAATCCACGTTCGACTGTTCTCATGTTTTATTAATGAGTTCTACATTTACAATGCCGTGTTTTCATCCGCCAAAAACAGAACATAATTACACGAAATGATCCTACTTCACAAAAGCCCAGGGTCTAGTTTTCTTACCCAAGAGATAAACTATCGCACTCCGGTGGAAAGCCGGTCGACGTCTCGAGGGGAGTGTAAATCAGAGGCTGCTGAACTATCTTCTCGGAAGCTGGATGAAACTGAGCCTTCAGCTCAGAGTTCACAGGCACCAGCGGCTGCTGCGGGAGACGCCTGGACGAAGAAACTGCCAAGCCATTCTTGGACTCTCGAAAAGTCCAGTCCAAGGTCGCGCTCTTCGACGATGGTTTGACTCGCACGAATGCGGACGCTGTGACAGAAGAAGAATCAAAACAAGTATATCCAAACACTATCATACACTTAAAACCTCTATGCAATATAAGGTCTACACATGGGCGTGTGCAATAGTCTAGTGGGTAGCATGAATTTGAACCCCAAAAGGTTTGGGGTTCAAATCCCTAGGGCAGAAATTTGTTAAGAGATTTCTGTTCCACCTGTGCCAACTCAGCTATAATGAGTACACTGACTGTACATTGTATGCATCTGTGTGTATGTACGTCAACAGTAATATGGTGCAATGTTTGATCGCTCAGAAACTAATACAAAGTTATGATTCCTAGCAACAGTTTACTATGAATATCTAAATCCGAACATGTCCATAAGCAATGTATTTATCCTGATATGTTCAAGGACAACATATGCGCTGCCTCTGTGTCTACAGGCAACATGTTCATACCAAAAATATTTAGAGAACTAGAGAAACCTCCAGCAGCTCTGTATGCGGCTGCCAAGTAACATACTTCTTTCTGCTGTAGCAACAGTATAACAGACTCGCATTTCTGTGTGCCTTTGAACCTGTTAAAAATGCTCGTAATAAATAAATAAATAAATAATAACAGTAATAGGCAATACTACTACTAAGACGTAAAAGCAATAGGGTATAACAGCAATAAGACGTACTTCGATAGTAATACGGTGAATAGTAATATTCATATGGAGAATTTATATAGCGCCTCTTCAAGGTTATCTACTCAGAAGCACTCCCGACCCAACCCTGGCTGAAGAGTAATATGGTGTAATAGTAATATGGTGTAATAGTAATATGGTGTAATAGTAATAAGGTGTAATATTACACAGGAACTAAACCTTATACGTGCAAACTAGCTAAAATTCTGTTCAATTCTTTGTCTCGTCAGCTTAAACTGGTCCATAAACAGGCAATTCTTAATACAATAAATGACTTGGCTATCCATCTGGCCATGTTGTATGCATCAAGCAGCCGAAAGTGAGGCTGCTCATTCATTGGCAGTCTGCAGCCTAATACCAACACACAGAGTTCAATTATTTCTCTGTCTATAGTCTTCTTGTGGAAAGTAGGAACAGACAGAGCAGCCTGTAAGCATGCAACTACTTCTTGCCTGAGCTGAAACTGCATTGGATTATGAAGTTGAGTGTCATCTAGCGGTTTTCTCTGATAGTTTTTTGGCCAGAACTGCTGAAACCTTTCAAACAATGCAATATTTGGACCGCTACTAGGACCCAGTAAGATGGTGAAGACTTTGCCGATAATTATTTCATGCACATGGTGTCAGAATGGGAAGTATGTTAGGCGTCATTGGATCAACTGTTGTAGCAAGATGCATGCACCATTACGAGGACCTGTGTTCAAAGTCGTCGTGTCGAAGCACATGCCTACAATGTCAGCTTTAACTTCACGAAGTGTGAGTAACTGAAAGGTGGCATTGGCTTGTGCTGGACCAGTACCAGAGCGAATTCTGACAATTCCCAGTATTTTTTCAATATCACATCTAGTTACTCCAACCGCTTGTCCGTCAATCTTTGAGTTGTGGTCCGCCAAGTTTGTACTGTCCTTCATCATTTTTCACGCCCAGTGGACGATCGAAAGGGGTTTCTTAATTGCATGAAACTCTTGAAGAATGCTGCTTTCAGTCTTTCAGTTTCAGAGCAATGTTCTAATCGTTTGCGACGAACTGTAGCATGAGACAAAGATGCACTATCTAGTTGCTGACGAGAAACTTTTGCAGCAGCAGCTGCCAATAATGTATTTTTAAATTTCAGACCCACAGGGTATCACTGAATCAAAGTAATAAACTGTAAGGCTTGACCAACGATCAGAAACAGAGTTTAACACACTGAATACTCAAAACATGCAATGTTGTACATTTTGCCATCATTAGAACAGTGTTGTTGCCATTGGTCTATTGCAGACTCTAGTGACATGCATAAATTTCAGATACATAAAACTTTGGGGGTATTGAGCAACCTCTAAATTTATTGTCTAATTGCTTACAGTTTTTGAGAAATAATATTAATTTTAAAATATGAACAAAAGAAGCTAAGCACCTTGAAATCTGAGACAAAAATTGTCACCATACATTTGTGGGCAACCCTAGTAAGTATGTATATATGTACAAATTGTACATGTACATTTCTGAAGCACCTTTTAGAAAATTATTGTGGCCACACTAAGGTCTGTTCTTTCCAGCCTCTGCTGTGTCTACAGAGGAGTTTCCTTACGTGTATCTCTGGGTAGACTTATGTTCTCCAGTCTTATCCGTTCACATTCCTCCTCCGGCGTCCTTACTGTCGAGGCGTCTACTTCCGATGTATCCGAAGTGTGCTCCCGAGTGATGAAGCGCCTCCGTCCTATGACAGAATTACAACACACAGTTAGGCAGGGTGCACTTTGTGGGGAAAAGATCTATGGGCAGTGAAGAGAAAAGTTCTGGGCAGGGGACGCAAATTTGGGCAATCAGACGAAAGACCTAAGGACAATGTGGGGAAATGTCTGTGGGCAGTGGAGAGAAAAAGCGCTATACGCAAAGGAAATGGATAGACCTACAGTAGGGAAAATGACCATCTGGTAGGATCAAAATCACAAGGAATTTGAGAGACATTCTGAACCATTGAGAGGGATGCCGCTCATTTCCTGCCTACATACCACAACTAGAATTCTAGAACTACAGAGAGCATCCCCCTTAGGAGGCTAACCCCAAGAAGCAGTAATGGGTATGAAGTGTTTGCAAACTCATTTTTCTGAGCCTTCGTATTTGATAATCCACAATGCCAAATGCTAAACCAGTGTTTCCCAATCTGCTCTTGGGGTGATGCGGCTGGATATTTATGCACCATTTTCTCTAAAAAAAGTGACAGACTGCTCACATGGGCTTAAAACTTAAGTTAGTGTAGAAGTAGTTGCAACACTGCGTTTGAATACACAGAATGTTGTTGCTTGTCATTAAAATAGAGAACTGGAAGAAAAATAAATTAAATTAAGGCCAGGTGCCATTGACTGAATGACTTTAGTAAGTTGCCTTGCTCTGAAAAAGTTTGGGAACCACTGCATTATACAATTACGCACTCCTTAGAAGTACAGTGCTGAACCACATCCATCAACTTCAGTGTTACAAGTCACATCATAAGGAATGTGACTTAATTTTGTAGCAGAGTATATATGAAGCCAGTTGTTTATTTCTCCTAAGTCTTTTACAAGCATACACAGAATCCAAATGCAAGTCCAATTTATTGAATGTTCACCTCCCAGCTCATAACAATACCAAAATATTTGAACAGTAGAAACAGGGATCGTCCAGTAAGGACGTCCAAAAATGAACTACCTTGGACCCCTCGACCTTCCCTCTTGTCGGTGTTTGTCCACATGCGACATGACCCATCCTATAGTTGCAACAATTACGGATGTCCAGACCCCAGCCGAATATTAAGACTTAGATTGGCCTAAAGTTCAGAGCTTTCAATAGGAAAGTCATTGTATCCTTTACCGTTTCACTATAATTCTCAAATACATTTAGTCATTTAGACAATTGAACAGATAAGCTCAAAACAACCTTTACTGTTCCACGTTTGCCCAAAAACATTTAGTCATTTAAATAAGTCAACAAATTTTTATCTGTTATTTTCATCTGAAAGCAGCCTTTACAGTTTCACTATTGCCCAAATATATTTAGCCATTTACACAATTTGTCAGATACACTCAAAGTAGCATTTACCGTTCCACGGTTGCCAAAATACATTTGCTTGCTTAGAATAATCCAAAAGATAGAATCACCCTGGCCAGTATGTATAAAACATTATTCATAGACAAACTATTCATAAACTCCTGTATGCATGTTTAAGCAACATATTCCTGATATTCATAGATAACACATGCCCAACCATCATGTTCATATAACATACCCGTACTCATCCAACATATTTACAGAGTATACTTATTAGAAAGCCCAGCAAGTAAGTGTTCAGTTAATAATAGCCTGCATCCAATAAGGTACTGCGCAATTCAGAAAAAAAACAGGGAATGCTCAGGCACTCGTAACTTTACCTAGCGCAGAAACTGAGAAATTACTTTGAACTAACCCTATCAGCAGCCGAGCGTTTAGTAACAGGTAAAGACGGTAAAATCCTGTTCCGGATCAGATCGGACTCTGGTTCAGATGTAAACATTTTTATTCCAGAACTGGCAAAGGTTGAAGGCAGAGCGCCGAATGATTTACTACGATCCACAGGCTCCCAACCTATAATAATATCGGCAGCCCACGTCGACTAAGGCTGGCGAATGTGAGGAAGGTGGCCTCCAGAAGGTTACGTATAGATCTCTGGAAACGTGGAAGAACTCACGAAAAAGCAAACACACCCACCATGAGATGAAGACACACACACACACACACACACACACCTACACACACACACACACACACACACACATAAACACACACACACAGTGTTCTTCATCTTATTGGCTCACGGCGAACGCTTTGGTACCAGAGTATATTTTGAGATCGTGCTCGGATTATCTAAATGTTGGCCATCCAAGTATTCGCTCCAGTAATTGGCCAGGAGATCTGAAGGAAAGACTTGTAACATCCCAGCACTTAAAAGAATAACAGTTACTTACTTTAGGTCTTTAGCTTCAGTTTGAATGAACGTTTCAGTTTATTACCATTCTTAACACTTTAACGATGAGCGTGAACTAAAATGTATGGGTTAACATCCTTACTTTTTGTTATTGGCAAAGCATGTTTGGTACATCAATGTTACTTCGCTATTTTACCAGTCTGTAGTCCAGAAGTAACGCCAACTCATCAAATGTTTCTAGTGGCCAGTAGATCATACTAAAAAGTTCCCCAGTGGCCACTAGACGTGATCTAATGGTACTAGATCTAATGGGTACTAACCAGATCTCGTGGCCACTAGAGATTCCTATGACGGTAACTAGAAAGTGTCTAGTACTCACTGGTTAAAAGAAATATGTGACATGTCCCAAGTGGGCTTCTCTACTACAGAAATTCAGACTTCACAATCGATGACTAACAGCAGACAACTTGGAAAAACTCTATCCTATAACTCGTTTTTATGGAGATTGTTCTATAACTGACGGTGGTTTTGAATAGGTCACACAAAAACTGGAATCTTTGTAACTGGTATCAGTTTAAGATTCAGACAACTAAAATAAAAAATTGTCTTTGTTGTGTCCTTACTCAAAGAACACTCAAAAACTACACCATAAAATACTTCAGAAAACAGAATACATGTAGTTCTGCCCCTATTTGCAGGACACGGAAAATACTACTCATAACTGGGGACTATAAGAAGAGGAAAAACAGAGGCCCAGTTCCAGTAATCAGCTCAGAATAGGTTGGTCCATTAAAACAACGCAAGCCCACGAGGGTGGTCCAAAGTGCCATATTGATTAAGTCTTCTCAGCAGTTCAAAAAGTTTGAGTGGTTAAAAACTTTTGAATCACGTAACATGCTTACTGAGGTGGCTGATTCTGCTCATATAACTTGGGTGTAGTTTCTGCCCATACTATGTCCCTTACCGACTGTGAATGGTATTTGCAAGTCATCATTATAAGTATATTTGTGACATACATAGACTTAAGTACAGTTTACCTGCATCTTCTAGAGTATGTAAGCGAATCCAATCGCCATGATTACAGTAACTCGATTCATACTGACATCACAGAAACAAACTTGTCAAAACTTCGGAGGGGTTAAAACTCTGTCACAGGAGTCATCAAGACATGACCTCTCACCTCTGTACAATCACATGGTACTGGGACATGGTAGCTGAGTGGTTAAAGCACTTGCCTTGTAATGTGGTGAGTAAGGGTTTGAGCCTCCTCTGAGATGGTTACTGTGTAGGGACCTTGAGCAAGTCCTTCACGATTAGATAGCGGCACTTAAAATGTGTAATAGTAATAAGTAATAATAATGTACTCAACTCTTTGCACTGACTTCCAATTTAGGAGAGAATTCTTTCAAAATGGGTCTAACATTGAACTGACAGTATTTAAAATCAATCCTTATTCTTCAGTCTTATCTAGGGACCCGTGAACAACAAATTTTAATCTCGAATCAAACCAGAGGTAATAAAAGTTCGAGTTCAAATCGAATCTCTAATCAAATCAGTGGGTACCTATTTGATATTCATGTAGTGTGACTTAATAGCACAGACGTACACAATAACATATTTATCAATGTAGCCTATCATTGTAGGCCTAATAACTTTTCTGCAGTTTAAAATCAATATAACTAATTAACATAATTAAAATTACAGAAATAATTTTAAAAAATCGAAACCGATTTTATTGTTCTGTCTGATTCCGTGTTCCATGGTCAATAAATTTAGTCAATTTAATGAAGCATGTGTCACACAAAGAAATGTTCATTAAATATTCTAAATGTTCCATGTTCAATAAATTTAGTCAATTTAATGAAGCATGTGTCACACAGAGAAATGTTCATTCAATATTCGAAATGTTCCATGTTCATTAAATTTAATCAATTTAATGAAGTCTGTGTCACACGACGCAATGTTATCTAATTTCATTTCTGACCCTCTCCCCCCAGATGTCAGAGAGTTGGCCAGTTGGATGCTGCATTGCGGTAGTCACAGCCGCTTATGACTTAATGTCGTCGCGTGACGTGTTGCACGTAGCATGTGGCAATTCAACAACCAATCCACACGCAGGAAAAAATTAAAACAATTAGTTTATTACAAGGCGCATCAAGGGTTAATCATTTTTTAATCCTGACGTCATTTTCAAATCGAATAGAATACTGCTGTCCAATTCTTTTTCGAATCGAATATCGAAGCTTCGCAGGTTCCTAGTCTTAACACTATTAGGCATGAGAATTGCGGAAAAAAGACTGGGGGGGGGGTTAGACCTTGATTCATGTGGAGTTGGGGTGTGCAATGAAGACTTAACTATGGCGTCCTGAGAAAGACTGGGGGAACCCCCCAAACCCCCCCGACAATTCTCACCCTGATGTAACTATTCAACTAGATCATCTGATTGCCTTTCTCTGAGCAAACTTAAGACTAGAACTGTTCCTGGTGAATGAACTTTTTGGTTGATGGACCTAAATTTTGGAATTCTCTCCCTGCATTATGTTCGTTCTGCACAGTCTCTTGTGTCATTAAGTCTCGGCTCAAACTTGCAGTTCTCAGCTGGCTTACACAACATACAGTCTAGTCTGTCTCCATAGAGTAGTGGTAACATCACTGGCGTGAAGTGCAGTAGGTAGCGGGATCGCCTCCCGTAACCCTCCCAAGGTCCACTCAGCCTATCAATTCGCGAGATGGCGGGTTTGTGAAAATGAGATGTAGGACATGATGGGCGCCTTGCAAGGCTGCCGTATACAGTTAAAATTCGACTCCTGTAATAACTTGTGATCATCCGTTCATACTGATTTGTAATCATACTGCGTAATTGTCAGTTTGAAGATATTAAATGAAGATTATTATTATTATTATCTCAGAGGACAGTATTTTGACTTGATTACAGTTTGCTTTAGGTGTCCCATCACTTGATGCCTTGTGAATTAGACACCAGTACTATAAAACTTTATAAATAATAACAGGAATAATAATATTAAAAATAGTAATAATAATCAGGACTGGATGTTTCAGCATGAACTAATGGATTATGTTTTGAAAATAAATTCAATCCGCTTGTGATAACTTTGCTCTTGTCACTCCAGTAGGCTGTAACAACTTAACTTTTTATTTTCCTGTGCTGCAATAATCACTCACAGCTTAAAATAAACATAAAATGCAACACCCATTACACCAATTAAGAAGTCGGTCCTGCTTGAGAAATCCAGTGCCTGCTGGCAATTTTAAAGGACAGTTAAAATTAATTGCAGCAAGAAATTAAACAGTCAGCCACAGTGAAACAGCATTCAACTTGATCTCTGAATTTTCACTGATTAACTTCATGAAAAACAGCTCCATTTAGGATGTAATAAATAATATTTTAAATATAACAAATATTTAAATGAACTTGCTACTCAATAAGCTAAGTATAGGCTACAGAATCGTGCTATCAGTTGGGCATTTGAAGACAATTAAGATAAGCAACATATCTGCATAAAAATGTCTGCATAATAATGACCACACTGATTTACAAAGTGAACAGGTGTACAGTTCAGACAACATGTTCCTACTGCTACCCTTGGGCTGGATGTAATTACAAAGCAAAGGTAAGTGATGTTTTCCGGACCTGAATGTTGGGATGGAATTTGTCTTCAAAAGGTCAGACATGGCTGTCTGCAGTGATGAAGTCTCGTAACTACGTGTAATTATTGGTTGGTTAGTCTGCCGACGTCAACAGTTCAAGATTCCTGACCTTTAATATTTGTCTGTTGACTGACTGAATGACTGACTCACTTGACAGACTGACTGACTTACTAACTGAATGACTGCCTTGACTCACTGAGTGACTGACTGACTGACTGACTGACTGACTGACTGACTGACTGACTGACTGACTTAACTGACTGACTGACTGACTGACTTGACTATAAGTGTTGATATTGACAGACTGACTAACCTACTGACTGAATGACTGACTTGACTGTCTCACTTACTGACTGACTGACTGACTGACTGACTGATGGACTGACTGACTTGACTGACTCACTGACTCACTGACTTGATTGATTGACTGACTTGACTGACTCACTGACTTGATTGATTGACTGACTGACTTAACTGATTGACTGACTGGACTGAAGTGATTGACTGACTGAATCACTCACTCACTCACTGACTTGGGCGACTGGCAAGACGAGTCCCATGAGATATCACCAGTAGCCTGCCACTGTTACACTGTATTAGTATAAACTGTGTTGATATTGTGATATTGATTTGTATGATGGCGAATAAACTACCTACTTACTTACTTATCCACTGACTGATTTACTCACTCACTCACAAACTCACTCACTCATTCATTCATTCACTCACTCACTCAGCATGATGCACCACTACATTCAAAGCAAAATTAAAATGGGAAAACCAGACAAAGTTCGTTTCTCCACCAAACCAGATGTTGAGTTGATCAGAACGTGAATTATAATCAGAAAAGGAATTCACTCAGTGCATTAGTAACATGTCTAAGGTGAAAATAAATGACAAGCGATCAAGACATGCATTGCAGAGTATTTCGTTCCACGTAACACAGCCACAGGAACAGCCAGAAAAACAAAATAACATCTGGATCAACTAAAAAATGCCCGGATCTAAAGGAATGTACACTGCACCATCATCAGTTGTTTATTCTTAAAGGCCACTCCAGAACTAAATGATACTTCCATGAATTAACAGATCATTCCAGAACTAATAGGTATACTTCCAGGAGTTAACAAATCATCCCAGAACTAACAGATACTTTCAGAAAATAACAGCCCAGAACTAACAGGCTATTCTAGGACTAACAGTCCACTCCAGAACTATAATCCAGAACTAACAGGCCATTCATTCAGTAATAACACATGATTCCAAAAATTAACAGGCCATTTCAGAATGAACAAGAGCTCTATCACTCAAAGAAAACGCCAATCCAGAGTCAACACAGCAGATTATCTGGCTACTGTCAGAAAAACTGCAGTCCTGGATTTTAAGAGTCTCTCGTAGTATTCCCGTAAAAACATTAGTCCGTGCATTTCCATACATACACAATGCACCTGATTTACGAACTGCACCAGCAACTTCCTCCTCATTACTTCTGATCATACCCCAGACTGTGATGCACTTTCCCAGCCCCTGGCCACATTTCATCCTCCCTCGCTCCCTTCTGCTTTCAATCACAACCCAGACGATGCATCTACATCATAATCATAATGATATTCATCTACATCATAAGTACATCATTTCTTGGGAGCAAAAATAGTCTGGTCTTCCAGATTCACACGCCATAAAGGTCACCACTTGGAAATGGATATGCCTTATAGACCGTTGTTGATAATTTATACATGCATGTATAATTGTATATATGTATGTATGCATATATGTGCGAGTTACTTAAATGTGAAACATCAAGTGTCTTGAATCTCTTTATATATATATATACATATAAATTCATACAAACATACATACACGTATGTATCAGAGAACTGGTATAGCACCCTTTACGTATCATATTCATCATTATCATCACCATTATCAACATTACCACCACCATCATCATCATCATTATCATTATCATTATTCCCATCACAACCACCACCACCACATCATTATCATCATACTCATCACTTCCTTGGATCATCACTTAGCCTAACGGTTGAAAATGAATACCTCAGTTCTTTTTGTTAACCATGATCACGTTCAACGCTTTGCACATGATCAGTTTAAGTCTCATTTCTATCATCATCCAGTTTAGTCATGCTCTCTCTCTCTCTCTCTCTCTCTCTCTCTCTCTCTCTCTCTCTCTCTCTCTCTCTCTCTCTCTCTCTCTCTCTCTCTCTCTCTCTCTCTCTCTCTCTCTCTCTCTCTCTGTCTGTCTGTCTGTCTGTCTGTCTGTCTGTCTGTCTGTCTGTCTGTCTGTCTGTCTGTCTGTCTGTCTCTCTCTCTCGTCTGGGATCCGGTCGTTAGCCACTCTCCCTCCTTCAGTGCAATGAAGCAAAAGTGAAACACAATGTCCGAAAATCCATACGATTATCAGTTTGCTCCAACTGCGCCACAGTTTCAGGGCCGCAGCTGCCAGCTCATCCTCTAAAGGTTTATTAGCAACGTGCTGGGCTCTTTCCTCATCAGAAGCCTGCTGCCGCCTGTTAGTCTGACCGACCCAGCGCTGGGGGGTCGGGGGAGCTCCCTCTCCAGCGGACCATCACAGACCGATTTAATTAGATAACTCGCCTAGGCCATTGTCTGTAAACATGTCGAGCCCTGCAAATAGCCAGCATCCTCTGAAGCGACTCATTGCAGCTTTCAGATAAGCATTAGCACGCAACAGTTCGACGAGAACGGAGGCAGAAGGACTTTTCTTGGGGGGGGGGCAGAGTCACATCCAGAAGGCATGAAGGGCGTTGCCTCATCTTCTTTGACATACTAACCTCCAACACTTGAGCTCACTCTTATCGGAAAAGACTTCTGTGAAACCCAGTTTCTAGTCTAACTGCCTCTAGTCAAAAAAAATTCAAGTGCCCATTACCAACTCAGCATTCCGATTGGATTAATTAGAGTTAGGGAAAGGTGCTCGATAGTGCAGTGGTTAACGTGCTGGACTGTCAATCGAGAGGTATGGGATTCAAATCCCCACCAGGGCAAAAATTTGGTTTACACTTCATACCCATGGCTGCCTCATCAGGGTTAGCTTAAGGGACTCTCCTCCTCTTCTCCTCCTCGTCGTCGTCGTCCTCCTCCTCCTCCTGCTCGTCCTCCTCCTCTTCAGGAGACTGCAACTCTCAAACAATGACGAAAATAAACATACAAGATTTTGAAGCATGTTTCAAAATAAGAAGGACTCTTAAAATAATAAACTGGAATGAAGTCAAAAATGGTGGCCATGTTTGGTACACATTTACACGTATGTAAAGTTGTAAACACAAATGTAAAATTGTACATACATAATGTATGCTGACATTCGTTAACCAGCAAAGACTACCGGTAAGACTTAAGGTGCATACAATATATGTACTTGCATGTAAACACAAATGTACACAAATGTATACATTATGTATACATAATGTATACATAATGTATGCACAATGTATGCAGACATTCATACTGTTTGACATGCACCTGTTCATTATTAACCAGCCTGCATATCTCTCGTGATGGGCATGACGTCAAACAGGCAGGTTAAAAGTTAAGTTATAAAAACTACCCCTTACAGGGCTTTCACCAAGGTGTCCTCCCATGAACTGGACTTGAGCCAGTTCAGTCGGTTGGCTTATAGAGGACAACCACCTGTCAGCAAGGTGTCAAATAACGAGCACTTGCAGTCAATGCCAAGTGATATCAAAGGAATTATGACTGTTGACCTAGAGCCATCAGAAAGTTGTTCCAAGCAAAGAAGTGTTGAATGAGTAAGTGTTGAAAGACTAAAAGCACTGAATTATTCCAAAATGTAGCTGCAGAAACAACTCTGCCCGCATTTCAATAAGCACTAGATGAGATTCACATGGGCTCTTTTTGAGTCCCATATAAGAATATGGGTCCTATATTATTAGTAATAAACGAAAAATTGATTGATTGATTGATTGATTGATTGATTGATTGATTGATTGATGTTGGCATGCTGACAGGGATACCAAGACTGTTTTTCCCTCTTGCATCAGCCCAGTATACCCCTCACTGGCAGTAGCAATAATTCCCAGTATTCTAAATCCAAAACCTATTCCTAAACCCTTATTACTTACTTACATAACAGAAAACAATTCCACTGTCTTTGATATTGCCTTCCTTCCAAAGTTCAGAAGTGCACACCACCATACAACACAGCATCGATGGTAACATGCTGGCACGAAGATCAAAAGGACGTGGGTTCGATACCCGCTAGCCCCATAAAGGTTGACTCAGTCTTTCCACTCCATACACTCCCTAGAGGGCGACTGTAAATGAGCAGTAGTACAGATGGGCGCCTTGCAGCCTGCCATACAGTTAAATTCGACTCCTGTTAAACTTTTTATCATCTGTTACTACTATATCATGTAATCTTACTGCGTACTTGTCAGTTAAAATTTAATAAGTGAATATTATTATTATTATTATTATTATTATTATTATTAATTATTATTATTATTATTATTATTATTATTATTATTATTATTATTATTATTATTATTGTTATCGACGGCGCTGAGCTCTTGTGAGTGAAGGCTTAAGTTCCCAACACAGTAACCATCTCAGAGGAAGCTTGACTTGTACACTGCGCAATATACAGGCCGAGTGTTCCAACCAATCGGTTACTGTGCCCCAAAAGATCAAGACCTGTTTGTACAGATGATTTCGGAGAAAGTCATGCATCTGCTATTAGGCAGCTGAATAACTGGCATTCAATAGCATACCTGCATTCTTGCTGGAGGCCATTCCAGACGAAATCGTTATTTGAGGCAAAGTTTCATAACGCTCAGCATCTACTCCTCACCGCTCGCCACGGATAACTCCACTTTTTTTGTAAAAACGTCAATGAGAAGGGAAACTGGAAGGGAAATCGCAGATAGTAGGAGTAGTAAGTGGACTAAGGTTTTCGTTTTCTGTGCTCAGTCAGTCACGTGTGATTTCTTGGCACTAAATCTGCATCACCTGCAAAGAACAGAAACAAAACAGACACAGATAAACAAAGCTGTTGTACTTTTAGCCCAAAAACAGCCCAAACCCGCCCACACAGGCGACGACACATTAACGCATCATACTAAATAAACAAGAAATAACTTATTTTTCTTATTAGAACAAACACTGGCATGCTTTCCACAGCAAATGCGTGAAAACAAACTCCTGAGATGGAACGTGCAGCTCTCTCTGTAGCTGCAACAACAGAATAAATCCTCCAGATTGCAGATCTCTGAGAAACATCCTTTCACATGTAGTGCACACTTCTACGTAGATTTCTTCAAGGGCCACTATATAAATATATGACTACATTACATTCGCAGAACGAACTAACAGCACAAGAAATCCCCCAAGAGATAAAAACCGAGACATAGTTGGAGGCGTGGGTTAATTTTGGCACTGCGGCGTTATCGGCTGTTCCGCTAGACATGAAAAAAGGTTACAGCTTGCCGAAGGCTGCTACAAGAAAACCTTGTCAAACGCGCCCAGTCTTGCTAATCTGCAAATGGGTAGCAGATTGGTTAGACTGCTCACTTTGTAACACAGACAGTGCAGGTTTGAGCCTCCTCTGAGACAAGACAGATACTGTGTATACTGTATAGAGACTTTGAGCAAGTCCTTCGCTCATAATTGCTCAGTGCCATTGACTGATGCTTGGTTATTAGATAGTGGTGCTAAATAAATGCACAATAATAATAATAATAATAATAATAATAATAATAATAAAAAGGATAATGATAATAATAATGACAAAGCTCTTCAGATAGTTTCTAAGAGCCTGAGGGATTATTTTTACCTCGGGCGCTAAAAAAACAAAAATAACAATAATAATAATAATAATAATAATTATAATACATTGAGACCTTTGCAGACAACAATAACAATGATACCATTCTGTATAATAATAATGATGATGATATTGATGATGATGATGATGATGATGATGATGATGATGATGATGATGATGATGATGATGACGACGACGATGATGACGATGATAATAATAATATCAATAATAATAATAATAATAATAATAATAATAATAATAATAATAATAATAATAATAATAATAATAATAACAATAATAATAATAATAATAATAATAATAATAATTCTATAATAAAAGATGGAGAAAGAACTGATAGAAGAATAGACTTTGGTTTGCGAACAGATAGCTCTTTGATATCACCTTTCTTACACTGGAAAAAATAGCCTTTTTTGGCTTGTAAGGATTGGCTTGGGTTACATTCTATATAAATTTTGAAACTGGTCTGCCATGATGTGAAACCAGGAACAGCAGATATCCTTTGAAACTGATCTGTCATGAGATCAAACCAGACAGAGGCAGTATAGGTATCATTCTGAAATTGATCTGTCATGAGATCAAACCAGAACAGCAGATATATTTCTTTAAATTAGTCTGTCATGAGTTCCCTGCCCATGAACATTCGATAGGACCCATATGGGTTCTATACGCGTTCCATATGGGAATGTGGATCCTTCGTGCATCCTATGTGGGCATGCTGCCAGGGTTGAAACGAGGAGCAGGGATATCATGGTCAATACACTTCGAAACTGTTACAATATCAAACTAATATCGATAGAAAACATGCTCAAAGTATTAACGAATTTCCCTAATTGAACCTTATTAAAACCCGAGAGCCTATGCCAACCATTTCAGCGAATTAGGCAAACTCACTTACACCAGATGTGGATTAGGCAAATTGGGCTATCAGATAAACCCCAAAGACTAAGAGACTTTCTGAGAAATCATGATAACCTTGATAATCACATCCAGATTGTCTGATTGTTCCATTGCACTTCCTCAGCTGTTCCATTACACTCCCTCAGCTGTTTCAGTACACTCCCCAACTATTCCATTACACTTCTTCAGCTGTTCCACTACACTCCCTCAGCTGTTCCACTACACTCCCTCAGCTGCTCCACTCAACTGTTCCATTGAACTCTCTCAGCTGTTCCATTGCACTTCCTCCACTGTTCCATTGCACTCCCTCCGCTGTTCCATTGCACTCCCTTCGCTGTTCCATTACACTCAGATGAACATCTATTAGAATATCAGCTGGGCACTCAGCATTTCATCTGAACTTCTGTCCATAGACCAACTATTTTTAGCATTCTTGACTATCAGTAGTGAGTTTGGGGGTTCAACTCCTGACCAGGGCAAAAACGTCGTTCAAGATTTCTGCTCCAATATAAACCTCTTACAAAAAACGAGTACACCAACCACACACTGAGGGTGGGAGGATAAGGTGACAATGGAGATGACCGATAACCCATCCTGACATGCAGAGGCTAAGAAACAAAGTCCCTGATACTAACCCTGAGATGCTGCCTTTCTCATTCTCAATGGAACCTACCTTAGCAGCTGCTCAGCCTCCTCTCTCTAGACTCTCTGGCGACTGGATCTTCCCTTGACATCACTGGACAACCCCTGTGACATGACGCAGCGGTCGTGAATAAAGCTGATGCTGCCTGCGCTTAGCTTTAGAGTAGTGCTTTAGAAATTTGGCGTTTACAATTACAATTACGATGCTTAGCTCAAATGACTGTTCTTCTTTTTCATAGACCTATTATACAGCTCAATCTGGAGCTGGCTGTAGATGTACAGTGAACGTCAGAAACGTATTCTGATCCCACTATGATAAAGATCTAGAGCAAAAATTAGATTCGTGTTCATGTATCTTATTCACCATGTTGACACAGCTGCTTAAGTCCATGGAGTTCAACCCCAAAAATCTTTCATTGAAATGAGCATAAAAGTGTTTGTTATTAAGATGTATTAATAATGATGGTGGTGGTGGTGGTGGTGGTGGTGGTGGTGGTGGTGGTGGTGGTGGTGGTGGTGGTGGTGGTGGTGGTGGTGGTGGTCATGGTGGTGGTGGTTGTGGTGGTGGTGGTGGTGGTGGTGGTGGTGGTGGTGGTGGTGGTGGTGATGATGATGATGATGATGATGATGATGATGATGATGATGATGATGATGATGATGATGATGATGATGATGGTGATGATGATGATGATGATGATGATGATGATGATGATGATGACGACAATGGTAGTAATGGTAGTCCATCACCACCACCACCACCAGCTTCATTATGATAATCCTGACAGTGACGATAAAAACAGTCAGGCAGTAACACCACAAACCAAATTGCTGTACCTCATATCCACACTGCCGTGTGACTCTGAGTGCTAAAAATATCCAAAGCAATAAAAATAATGATCTTGATTACAAAAACACTGATATAATAATAAAAATAATGATTTACTGCCACTGCCTTCCAAGGCACTTTTGCTCCACCGGATCTTGACGAGTTATGGCCATTACAAAATTTGTTTATTCTGGATATAATTTAAACTTCCGAGGGACCCACTGTACCCTCGGGCAAAATAATAATAATAATAACAATAACAATAATGATTACAATAATAATAATTTGGAATGATTTTAGTATGTGCACTCCAACGCGTATGTATTCAGGCCTGTATGTATGCATGTATGTATGAGCATGTATGTATGTGTGTATATATGCATGTATGTATGCATGCACCCATGTATGTATGTACGAGTATGTATGTATGCATGTATGTACGAGTATGTATCTATGTATGCATGTATGTATGTATGATTGTATGTATGTATGTATGTAATATGTATGTATGTATGTACAGGGCTGTAGTCGAGGGTATACGCAGGTATACAGCATGTACTCACCTCTAGAGACCGTATACTCACCTCACAAAATATTTATATTTACTTATATTAAAATACTATAGCGTATACTCACAAAATACTGTAGCGTATACTCACCTCTACAGGTAATTTGTTTCGGAAAACTAACCAGTAGCGTGTACTGACCTCTAATTTTACCAACACAGCCCTGTGTATGTATGTATGTATGTATGTATATATGTATATATGCATTACATTCACCGTTAATACAGCTTTGATCTCCTGTGTTATTAGATTTTACACAGACTTTGGGTGCAGAACACCTTACAGTATATAAAAAACTAAAAATAATATTCATCTGAAATTGACCAGCCACCTGGATATGGTACATAGGAACTGAGATCAACAGTCCACACTCATTGCACCCTCTGTTGAAAAAACTGTAATAAACACATGATTACGTTACGTGGACTCACCTTACGTGCTGAGAAGGAACTCACACAGACAGACAGACAGACAGACAGACACACACACAGACACACAGACAGAAATGGAGGGACACATAGAGATACAGAGAGAGAGACAGACACAGACAGAGATACAGAGACAGATAGAGATACACAGAGAGATATAGATAGACAGACAGACACAAACAGACAGACACAGACAGACAGACACAGACAGACAAACACAGGTAGACAGACACAGACAGAAATACAGAGAGATAGAGATACAGAGGGAGACAGACACACACAGATAGAGATAAAGAGACAGAAAGAGATACAGAGAGACAGACACACATACATAGACAGAAATACAGAGACAGATAAAGAGACAGACACAGACAGTCACAGACAGACAAACAGACACAGACAGAAATACAGAGACAGATAGAGAGACATACAGACAGACAAAGACAAACAGTCACAGACAGAGATACAGAGACAGACAGAGATACAGAGACAGACAGAAACAGACAGAGATGGACAGACACACAGAGAGACAGAAAGTGACAAAGAAAGAAGGAGAGTTAGACAGAGAGAGAGAGAGAAAGAAACAGTTGGGGATTATGATAGAAAAGGCATGATAGGATACTCTGAGGATAAGATACAGCAATGTATAGCCAGCGATGACTCAGAGCGGATTCTTAAGTCTAGTAGCCGTCTAAGAATAGACGATGTAAACAGAGTTGTTACGCGGCCTAAGGAGGAAACAGTCTGGTCCAAGGCAGCCAATGCAGGCGCCGCCGCAGGAGAGGCATATAGCCAACGACGGAGCAGTAACTGGTTAAGAGAGGCTTTCCTACCTACAGCCACTCCTCTCTGTTTTTCTGGAATGCCCCATTTCCATGTTTACACTCAAGTAGCCATTATATTACATCTATTCCTTGGCGGCTTGGTGCTGTGGGCGCGACACTGGCAAGCACGGTCATGTTAAACAACTTAGAAGCATTTTGGTACTTGCATGGGTGACCAGCCTCTGAGTACCAAGCCCTTCCAGCTTAGATGCTTCAAACGCAATGGAGAATTTCAGTGTCCAGGCACCATTAAGAATCTGGGTCAACCCTTTTTCAACAGTCGAAATTCCGACACTGCTCGTACTCTGGCAGTGCTAGTCCCAAGCCTGGGTGAAGGAGGAGGGCGATTCTAGTGATCTTTATTAAACTGAAACTACTACTTTTCAGCAGTCCTTCTATACACGGGCAACAACAAGAGTTGAGAAATCATTGTTGTTGTCATCATCATCATCATCATCATCATCATCATCATCATCATCATCATCATCATCATCATCATCATCATCTTCCTCCTCCTCCTCCTCCTCCTCCTCATCATGTTATCTTCATGGAATGTTAAATGAAGAATGAGTTAGCAGGCAACAGGTGCAAGGTATCCCAGCAGACACACCGACAACAGCCAGCAGTGCAACAAGAACAACAGTAAGAACAACACTCGTTGCTTTTTGAAGCTTCATAAATCTTACTCGACCTCAGCTGTACAAGCGAAGCCCTTGTCAGGAATATGAAAACAAAGCTCATCGCATGAAAGAAGAACAAAACTCATGCGGCATGCCTTCGAAATAACTTCGTAGACTGACTACTAGACAGGTCAAGTAGCATGCCTTAAGTGAACATGTGACATTCGTCTCTCTATGTATACATGTATGTATGCACGTCATATGTATGTGTAAGTAAGTAAGTAAGTATATTCTTTATTAAACCAGCTGCCAAACAGCACTCTGGTGAACAACGTCGTTAAATAGATCTTCTAAAGTAAATAAACAAACATACATCCATATTATAAATATATATATATATATGCATAGCATTAACCATATATATGTATATATTACTATATAGCATAGGTCCAGTTTGTTAGTAAGTATACAGCATTCTGACAATAAACGTTTCCTCATGCTGTTGTCGGCTTGCTGTAAAGCCCTGTCATGGGATCTAGGCCTTAAACCATAAACCCTCAGCTTAACAGGTGGAGGCAGTGTGTATAATATGTAAGTGTAAGCACATATGTATGTATGTATGACTGTATGTATGTGTGTATGTGCATGTATGCAAGGCTCCCATATTCCATGTGGAACGTAGGGGAGGTGCTCATTTCCTTTTCGTTTGCCCTTGAGCTGAAATGGACGAATCCCAAGGTCCTGGACATGGGGTCAGTGCGTCACAGGGCTTACTTCCCAGCTTATGCCGGTACCAACTTATACTGCTTGGTGACAGAGGCACATGTACACAAAGAACTTGCCCGGAGTAACTTCACAGAGTTGAACCTGTAACCGCACGATCCGGGAGCCAGCGTATTACCGATAGACCAATGTGTTGTATGTATGTGTTTATGTACATATGTACCTATGCATGCACGTATGTACTGTATGTATTGTATACGGATTTTTGTAACGTGCTTTCTAAGAATCCCTCAAACGCACTATAAACATGGCTGCCTAGAGAATCTTCCCACATAAGAGACATTCAAGTACATGTCTAAGAGACCTAAACATATAAATGATTTACAAGCATGCATCTAAGTCATCTCAGTACACAAAAGATGTGCAAGCATGCATCTAAAAGATCTAGGGGTTTGTAAGTATATCTCGATGGGATCTGTGCACATAAAGTATGCTTAATGGCCATCTTCTCGGTAAATCTTGCCATCTCATTACCATGAAAATTCACTAAGTACTGCTACCTTCCAAATCTCGACTGGAGTTGTAAGTCAGCTAGCGCAAGCAGCTGGTTTCGACCTTTACTTTTATATGCTTCGAACATTCCAGTTTTACTATTGGGTTATTTTGGGTTAAAGTTTGCTTAACCCATCCCCAATCACACTGGACTGCTTGTTTGGGTAGGAAGGCCATGACGGCAGGCAAGCAAATGCAATAACACAGGTAGCAAGACAGACAGGAACAGTAGCCATACAGGTAGACAGGCAGTCACACAGACAGAGAAAGACGCAGGCAGACAGACACCAAGACATACATGAACATTAGACAATTGGATAAACAGACATACGGAATGTAACCCACAAAATTGGTGATCAAATTAGAAGCCTGACTATTCCGGCAGAATAGGATAAATATTATTCCATATAACAGCCAGATGGAGGAGACTAACTGCCCATGCATCCTGCCCGCTCCTGCTAACCCGATGGACTCTCAGCTGGGCAATAACTTCGACGCCCCTTCCTCGTTCGACACTTCACCCGTGACGTCATTGTCAGTGCATTAGCCAGACAGGAGAATTCACACACACTACAAACCATCGATATGAAAAGCCGGTCGCTTGCCGAGATTCTCAGCTTCCATTGTAATTCCATTGTAATAGGCAGTAGACAATCTTGATACACTTTGAAATCGTCTTTCTTTAAATGCTTAACTCACTGGAGCCCTCTTGTCTTTCGTTTCTCTATCCAGACTTGACCTCTCTACTGCACTACAGATTGTTTCTCAGTTTTTGTAATTGTAATCTCCAAATTCTAAAGCTCTATTTAGGGGTCGTCCATTAATTATTATGTCAACAAAATGGGAGAAGGGGTTTGAAAAAGTTTGAAATTCTTGACAAGGAAGGGGGTGTTCAAGACAAATTGATGTCAACAATAATTTAATCAAAAAGCAACCATAGATTCGAAAGTCTTAATGAGTGATCTATTTCCATTTTTATTTGCAATTTAATCAAACATGATATTTTCTGTTTGTTTTAAATTATCTTGTTTATTGTTCCCAGATTAAATTAGAAAAAGTGTTACATAATCTCTTAAATGTGAATATCCTGGGTTCTTTTCGAAAATCTAATGTTTTGCGTTTCTTTTATGATGGAAAGATTTTTTCTTTCGATTTTTAATATTATTGAGTGAGAAATTGTGCAGGCTTATAATTTTTTTGCAGGACCCTACTTTTTTGACATAATTTTAGCAGGGGGTCCTTGACTGTTTGACAGTTGTTGACAAGGGGAGGTGGTTAAATTCTGTCTAAAATTTGTTGACATAATTAATGGACGACCCTTTAAATCTCGAATCTTGCTTAGTCCATATCTACTCTGCCACCATGTAAATGGACATTAAACGGGAACCAAAATGGGCTCTATTTGGGTCCAATATGGGAATATGGGTCTTATATGGGCTTCAGGTGGGCATGCTGACAGAGTACAATCCATTTTCTGCTTGCTTTATTTCATGGGGGAACTAACCTTCCACCTTGACCTTGAGTTCAAGGTCATCCGTCTGCACTCAGCCGAGGTTAATTGAAAAAGGAAGGAGATGCATCCAGTCATAAAACACTAACTCCATTTGACCTCGCATATACTTGGAAAAGGTGATGGAACGGTTAGTGCGTTTATGTTGGTCCTAGCACCGCTGAGTGAGAAATACGGCGATGAAAACTGTTCTTGCTTCTTTACGTTGTAATGCAATGGAAAGGTAAATTTTAATTCTAAGCCATTCTGCAGTTTTGGCTGAAATTTTATCCACTTCTTAAACAGTATAAATCACAAATCACCACTTCTTTAAAAGGTTTCAGACTTTTTCTAATCTATTCTTGCCGTCAACCATCCTGTAATCTAATCCAATCCAATTCAATTTAATCTAATCACACTTCTATCAGTGATTAATCTAGACGTCTTTCGGGGGGGGAAAGTTCCCCCCAGGATTGATGTTTTCCCCCAGAGGCCGGCAATATTACAATGTAAATACCTTTAGGGGAGGAAAATTCCCCCCCCCCCCCAGGATACATGTGGATCCATGGTTCCCCCCCCCCCAGAGAGATGATTTCCTAAAAAAAAGGTCATCAACTATTTTCAGAGAGTAATTGCTGTAGAAAAGTTTAAAAAATCGGGCAAATGACTAAAAAAAAGGTCATCAACTTTTTTCGAAGATGAAATTTGGAAGAGTCATAGACTTTTTGAAGATGGAAGACAAAATCTTGTGTAAATTCTTTGCTCCCCCAGAAACCTTGTTTCCCCTCCCAGAAGAGGGGGACTAGATTAAACACTGCTTCTATTATGTCATTATAGCGTTCCTGAGTAGACTGCCTTGAAGGGGCACTATATAAATGTTCATTAATAATAATAATTATCATAAAGCACGCGGCATCGTCGAGTCTGCTTTGGGAGAATAACAATTAAAGTCGGGATTAGTTGATATATCATAAGCGCTCTCAAAGTCTCTGGAACCACATACATAGCAGGCTGATTGGAGACCCATTTAGAAATTCCCAAAGCCTCTGAAACCACATTCAAGCAAACAGGCTGATTTTTATCAGCCAATCAACCACCATGTGAAAAAACAACATGTCAAAAGACCAGAGACCCTGATATGGTCTAAGAATACTGCAAACGGACTTCATAAAACAGAATCTTTTACGATCAAATTGTTCATTTTACGCAGCACGAAATATCTCTTTACTACCTACACTTTCCTTCAATCTTTCCAGGAGGCAAGGCTGCAAAAAAGATGACCTATGCCCTCCACTTCCGGTGACAGGAAGTTCAAGTTATGACATTAGCCCCCACCCACTTCGGCTTATTCAGACAAAAGGAATGCAGCTCGGCTGCAGCCCAGTCTTTAAAACCAGGACACAATTAACCCGAGCCGTTTGATTACCTTAAATGACCTTTCATTAGCTTTTCACCTCATTTGGCAACCCTCTTGTTCATTTGGATTGACTGACTCTGGGTTCCAGCACAAACAGTAATACCAAATACCTATTAAGACAAGAACTAATGGAATGGTATGGTAAGGTATTATGGTAATTACTTATCTGTCACTTGCTTTAAAGAAATTAAGAAAGGGGTAAGGCATGGTAAGTATTCATTTTAAGGGGCTTGCATCTGACGGAAAGGAAGTTATAGATGGTAACCACTTATCTGTAACAAGCCTCTTTCAACGCCAATCCTCCGAGGCACATGGCAATGTGGTCCTGGGATTTAAGGGAAGCTGGAAGCACCTCTGAGTAGATCTCTTGAAGAGGCACTATATAAATTCTCAGAATGAATGAATGAATGAAGGACAGTTCCGCTGATGCAGAAACATGACAACAGCAATTTAACAACATTTGTGAGTGCCGTTGCTTATAAACCGAAAGCATAATTCATACAAATGGTTAAGTACTGCACTTTATTAATTCAATACAGTCTATTCAGGCGCATTTTCTTCTGTTTATTTGCAACTTATGGTAATATTTTATAAGATGCTGAGTTGCACTTTGAAGCCTAGGTATCATTTTCTACTAAATATTACAAACCTGGACGTTAAACATCAACTGATAACATCTTTCATATATTTGCTACATATGTACCTGTGTCCTGGTTCTATGTCCTGGTTCTATGTCCTGGTTGGGGCACGTAAACTTACAAAAGAAATATTCATTATAACATCAAAATCATACAATTTATTAGCATCTTCTGAAGGCACACATCGGAATCTTCATTTTTAATATCAATATTTTAATGACAAACTTGTTAGCCAGTGTTCACATTATTATTTTAAACAAATTTATTGAAAATATTCAGCTAATGTGTAACAACGAAATAGCATTTCCAACTGCCTAAATGAATTGCCATAATAAACCTGCAGTCCATTGTGTTTGCAAGGATGGCTTTAATGGCCTGACTGACTGGAAGCCATGCATAATTAACAAGACCAACACCAGCCGAGCAAACAGCACCTAATGGGCGTTTTGCTGCATTTGCTGCTGTGTATTAGAGCTCACACATCTAGGTAGTTCTTGTTCTCAATTCGTTGAATCATTTCGCACCAACCAAAATAATCATCCTGCCATCATCATCATCATAACCATTCCAGCATGAGCTTCCTCCCAACCCCTCCTCCTCCATCTGCATCCTTCTGTTCCTCCTCTACCACCCTGTTCTCATCCCCTTCTCTTCCTCTCTCCATCTCCTTCTCTTCTGCTGTCTCCTCCTCAACTTCTCCTCTTTCTCCTACTCCTCCTTTCATTCTCTGTCCTACTCCATTTCCCCTCTTTGACCTCCTCTTCAATTCCCCTTGTAATCATCTACCTCCTTCTCCTCCACCCCTCTTCCCTCTCCTCCTCTTCCCTGTGCACTCTCTTTTCCTTCTCTTCCTCCTTCTCTTCCTCGTCCTCCTCTTTCTCCTCCTCTACATCCTCTTCTCCTCCTGCTACTCCTCCTCCCCTCCTCCTCCTCCACTCCAGTCTTCCACTGGTTACCACTGCCTGGACTTTGGATAGGGATGTTGAGGTAACCTGTCCAGTACATCATAAGAGCGCCTGCAGCCGAAGGAACACGGCCGCCAGCGCCCCTCCATTACAACCTCATACTTGGTATTCCTGGACCAGAGCAGATCCTTCCTACCTGTAGGGATCCAGGTCACTGGTCGCCTCTCCAGACCAATATCGAACACACAACCTATCTAGTCCCATCTCAACAATGGCACACAGCACAACCACCTAGACATAAATAAATCTTATCCCGCATAATGTAGGCTATTTTAATATAATAACCTCTATTGTGCAAAAGCAGAGAAAATAGGTCATGGAGAGAAGTATTCATGGAGTAAGGCCTTTCGGATTGGAAAAGACCATAGGCCTTTCTTCAAGTGAAATGATGCAAGGCTGAACAAGGACAAATGGCTGACCGATTAAACTAGCAAAGGCCAAATAGCCGGCTGACCAAGGCCACAGCAGTCCACAAGACTGTGCAGTAGGATCAATAGCAGCTAGATTTGGGATCCGGTCAGCAATAGTGAACATCACTATGTATGTGTGTATGTATGTATGCATTTATGTATGCATGTATGTATGTATATACATATGAATGTACGTACGTACGTACGTACGTACGTACGTACGTACGTATGTATGTATGTATGTATAATGTATGCATGACTGTATGACTGAATGTGTGTATGTATGTATGTATGTATGTATGTATGTATGTATGTATGTATGCATGTATGTACATATCTGGACACTTACTATATCTCCTTTTAAGTCCCTCGCAAAAGCGCTGCACTATCTCTCACTCAGCCCTGCACTTAAAAGATGGCCCTATAGTGTCCTACAAGAGATGGCATTGTATGGCATCGTTTGCACAGCCTCTGGCTCATAACATCTGATCCCTCTGCTCAGCTTCAAAGAGCACGAGCACCTAGGATAACTCAAAGCTACAGTACGGGGTATTTTCCTCTTTCAATAGTACTGCACTGTGCTGTGGAGTGCGAGGGTGAATCCAGAGCAGGGATCCCGTTCTAAACAAAACAAGAACCGGAACGCCGGAGCGCCATGTTAATCTAGAAATTTCTAGCTAAATACTGGATGAGCCGGTACAGCGCTCCGGCTGTCAAAAAAGAACCGGAACGCCGTTCCGGTGCATTCCGGTCCCAACCGATCCCTGATCCAGAGATGCCATTCCAACCTCATGTCGTGTGTACATGGCACGGATTAGTGGGGAGGAGGATAGAGTAATGGCAACACTCATGGCCAGTACGCGGTTCGATTCCCGCAACCCCTCGGGCGGGCGCCTTGCAAGGCTGCCATAACATGTGTTTAGTTAAGATATTGATAATTGTACTGTCATGTCTCAATGTAATCTTACTGCGTTTGTCGGTTTGAATTGATAAAGAAAAAGATTATTATTTATTATTATTGGCCACACTGGGTGTCTGTTTTGCCAGACAGTTACGTCAGTAAGACTTTCTACCCTGTCTGCTGATGTTGGCAGAAATTACCATGCAAACATATAAAACAAAGGCACCTGCAATGCCCAATATGCCTCTACAGAGCTTAATTATTCTGTTGTTCAACAGATGCAAAAGGTGTGGTTGAATATATCTGAAAATCTATGATTTGTTTCATCACTGATGGTACTAGAACAATACTGATGTAATTTATAGACTGCCATGTCTTCAGTTACAAAACATTTCACAACATCAACTCTGTATGCAGGATTGTAATTGTAATTGCTTATTTATAGAGCTCCTCTACAAGAAAACTCATCAGAATTATATGGGTATATGCTCCTGACCGCATATATCTAAATCAAAATACGTACAGCAGTTCATAAATACCTACGGCTTAGGGTTAGGGTCAGTGTAGCCTATGCATTTTGAGTGACTAACAAGCTATACCTGAGTATAAGCTGGATATTTGTGCGACTAAAAAGCTATACCTGCGAGTGAAAGCTGGATATTTTCATTGCAGAAATTTAAATCGGGTGAGGGATGACTAAAAGCTATACCTGCAAGTGGAAGCTGGATATTTGTGCGACTTGAGTGAAAGATGGATATTTTCATTCCAGAAATTTAATAATTTATTCTCAACCAATAGCGGTGAGAACAAATGTATGAATATTTATGAACTGCTGTACATATTGGGATTTGGGTATATGCCTCTCGACCTGATTACACAAGACCATGAGCAAACATAATGGTCTCCAACCACTTGCGAAAGAGAGGCGTGGAAAGCAGAAGCTCATAAAGCAGATTTCATGGAAGCCTATTTCCAGACTGAAGGGCCATAGTCATCATACTACAATATGGCTTCCAATGTCCACCTATGGCTCCAAATAGTAGGCTTTATGAAGCCCAAGCGAGAATAGCACTATACGGGTTCACTTGTCATGCATACAAGTTAACATTTGCTGTTAATGTTCGATCATTCTGTAGGATGCATTGAAGCAAACCATAGGACTGTTGTAGGCCTACTGAAATTGTATACGACCATTTAATAATAGGGCTACACTCACCGTAGTACCATTGTTGTCATGTCAAATGTCACGTGTTGGAGTTTGACTTCAGACTACAGACGACTCGTGTGCACTCACACAAAACGCTGCTTGTAAACTTTTATTATAGCGCACAGAAAGTTACGGTGTCTGACTGAGAGAGAGAGGGAGAGGCCCCGGTAGCTTTTTTGTCAATTACTTTTCTCCGGAAATCCTGCGATCCGATCGACACGAGTCTCCGCCGAGTCACGATCAAAACAACCCGAGCCCAATGAGCTGAAATCCATCTCAGAAACCCCACTCTAGATGACGCCCTCCACAACGGTTGCACTCGCAGACGCCAAAACTTCGCGAACTGCACAGCGCCAGCCTTCGTAGCCAGGCACCACGGATGCGGTAGAACCACGGCTTATCTAGGTCGGGTCAGACTGAAAAACAAGGTCGGTGAACTCTGCGCCTCGGGTTATTTATAGTGCAGACGTTGGTGACGTCATTCACGAAGTTGTTTATAAAACACTCGGGCGCGAGTAAATATGGCGAAGGTGGTGCCGTTGCCAAAAGTTCAATGGTGTAAACTTGCATCAGTTTCTGAGTTTAATGGGTGGCCCAGTTAGAATTTCCGCCCTAATTCCTCCTATATCACTTTCTGTTGTTGGAAGGGTTCGCTTGGCTGACAATGAATAGCTTTTCAACAAGGCAATAACCGCGTAATGGTACTCAGAGCAGTGGCGTAGCCAGGTTTTAACATCAGGGGGAGCGAGCACATAAAAAAGGCCCCGACTACCAAAATTAATAATTTCAAGTAATTACATTCATTATGATTATACGTATTTATTTTTGTATTTTAAATAGAGACACTGAAACACTCAAAAGGTAGCAAAAGTAATATGTATAGTAAATGTTCAAATCTTTTAGTTGTGCTATTTATTCATTCATTCATTCATTCGGGTATTTATATAGCACCTCTTCCAGGGGGCTACTCAGAGGTGCTTCCGATTCCAGCACGGCCAAACAAGACAGTTTTCAATCGAATATAGAACCTATCAGAGGGAGTTCTGAGGAACAGGCGCAGATCCGGGGGAAGCCGTTCCCTGCCGTCGGATCACCACTGAAAAGACGGTTCTGCATGGTAGCTGTCCGGCAAAAGGCACAATGAGAACCCTTTGCCTGAAGATCGGAGGCGATGACTACCCTGAACTCCCAGCATGCATGGGGCGGCAAAGGATCCGCAGATAAGCTGAAGCGCATCCCAGCAAGCACATCTAGACCAGGGAAACAACCCTTATACTACACGCTGGCTGACAGTTGGCTGGAGCCAATGCAGGACCTCCAGCATATAACCAGAGACCTGACCAAATTTTGGTATTCGACCAATAAGGCGTGCCGCAGAACATTGCACTCGATTAAGGCACGTCAAAGAACTAGAAAGTAGGCCTTAGTAGAGTGAGGAACAGTAGTCAAGTCAAGATTTATGACACAATCTAGTGACACTATTTAGGTTTCAGCCATGAATCAGATATTCCATCATCCACTGACATTTCCTCGTGGAATCTCTTTCTTTTTTGAACTCTATGTGGCTTACAGTCAGTAGGCCTAGTAGGGGAGATCGGGGTTGGTTGCAACAGGGGATGGTTGCAACACCCTCGCTAACTAAGCGCTATATAATAGCAGCGTGAAATTAACTCGCCTCACATGTACAGAATAGCTTTTAGATCAACATGACCTAATGTGCTTGTAGGTAATTGATAATGGCTACGTAAAATAATTAAAAGTTTTTTTTCGGCATTCAAAGTAAGTTTCCCGGCTTTGGTTTATTTCGTAATGTAGCTGAATGTTGTGGATCAATTCAAAGTGGTTTGGTGTCATAATTTGGGCAAGGAATTGGGCTTCAAAATGTATTTAGCCATTTTATTTAAAAACAACGCTGTCGATAGAATTTTTCATAACAATATCAATTCATTGCTTCGGGGTTGGTTGCAACACTTTCAATGGGGTTGGTTGCAACATGTTGCAACCAACCCCATGCATTTGTTTCAATGAACCATGTTTATATGCTCGTCGCAATTAGGTGCACATTATATTCAAATATTATACGTATTGTACTAATTGGTACTAATTGAATTATTTTAATCCTGGACTCGCTCTAATCACTTAATCTTTGTATTTTGTTAACCTAAATACTACATGTGACTATGAGAAATCATGAACGAAAATCTGATCGCGGTTCGCCTAGTAAAGAAACAATTATGGATGTAGCGACAGAAGTTATTGATAATGGAGCTTGTCTTAGACAGACTGCAAAAAGTGAAAACTGGTGCCTATTGAGTCGTCGAGCGTCGCCAAGCAACCAGTGCCTAGTGAGTCGTCGAGCGTCGCCGAGCAACCGGCGCCTATTGAGTCGTCGAGCGCTGCCAATCAAACGGTGCCTAGTGAGTCGTCGAGTGTTGCCAATGAACCGGTGCCTAGTCAGTCGTCGAGCCGAATAAATGCCAAGAACAAACAAAAAGCAAGTCACAACAAACCATCATGCAAAAGAAGAATTTTTATCTAGGACAGACAGTAAAGAATCTGAGAGTGATAGAAATGATGCTGAGGGAACAGGATTTTATGAACAAGATGGATCATCTGACAGTGCCGATGATGTTGATGAAACACGGTCTGTGGAAGAAGATGATGATGCTCACTCTGTACGTCATGATCGTTTAAAACAGGGTGATTACGTGCTGGTCAAACTTCAAGGACTTAAAAAGACAGCTCATTTTGTGGCTCGTATTGACGACAATTCACTGTCGGATGATCTAGAAATAGAGGTTACATATCTTGCCACGAAATCGACTAGGCCTACATTCGATGATGAAGGAACTGTTCGATTTGTAATTCCAGAAGATTCAAAAACATATCCGGTTCCAATCCAAGATATAATCAAGAAACTGCCTAGCCCTTTAATAACGGGTGGAACTAAGCGAGTCAGTAGACAGATAACATTCCCGTTTTCCTTTTCTGGTTACAATAATTGAAGGCTTGAAATAAGCCTACAATTTTGAATTAAAGATTGAACATTCTGAGCCTAACTAGGTAGAAGTAGCCTACTCTAGGGGCTCTAGAGCCTAGGCCTATAGCATACATAGGCCCTATTGGCTTTTTACATGACGATTATTGCGGCAAAGCAGTTTCATTTTATTTTTGTTTGATGCTTTTGATTACATTGAATTTTGAATTTGTTATGTTAATTACATTCCTATATGTAGGAAAGCCTCAATATATAGCCTCAGTTGAATTATTAGAATACTTTCAATACTGTTGCAACCTTCCCCGAGGTCGTTGCAACCAACCCCGGTCCGGGGTTGGTTGCAACATTTCAGAGCCCTCTGCTCAATTAGCAATTGCGGGTACATGGTTTCTCATTGAGATCGTCACAATAGCTTGTTTTGGTGCTGAGATGCAAAGGATATATAGGGGCTAAACTGATTTTAGGTTGCTCCAAAAATAAAAAAAATACACAACAAAACGTGAAATTTGTTGCAACCAACCCCGGTCTCCCCTAATATCATATTTTTGAGCCACATTCTCAATCCGTTCAAACTCAGATTTAGATTCATTTCGCATGTTTTTAATATCGTTTTCAAATAGTTGAATAAAATGAGAAGCAAAATGAATTACCAAATCAGTGCTACTTCTCTGTGAATATGTGGATAATCATAAACTGAAGCCTTCTCTGGCACTTTTATCCAGAATATTAATTCGAACGTGTTATAAGCATACCGTTGGTCCAGTGGCGGCGATCTTGTCTGAGAGGTGGGGGGGACAAAGTCGCCCATGGTCGTCTGGTCGCTGATCTTTTTTGGGGAATTCATGTCCCAAAAAATGTTTCCACGACTTTTTTAAAACTTCATCTCCATAAAAAGTTGATGACTTTTTTTCAGTCATTCACCTCTTTTTCACAACTTTTTCCGGGCCTCCCTACTATAATGTGTCATTACCTTCTTCTTACGAATTCTGATGACTTTTTTACGAATTCAACTCCAACTAAATTTGATGACCTTTTTTCAGAAAATTCTTCTCAACTTACTTTTTTTTACCTTCTTTCTTACAGTCTTACTTTCTCGGATTTTTCGGGGGACACTTCTCCTCAAAAAATCAGGTTTTACTTCATCTTGTCAGAAAAGGCTGTGAAAACCCTCACACGCATTTACATTTGTTGACCTTTTTTCGTGTTTCTTCCAAATGTGGGGGAGGACAAATGTATGGCGTGTCCCCCCACTCTTAAAGGTGGGGGACATGTCCCCCCCCGTCCCCTCATGATCGCCGCCCATGCATTGGTCTCAGTCAGCTGTTTCGCAGTGCAACTTTTAATCTCACAATCCACCATTCTATGCAGGGGAACTGTTAATGATGACAGATTCTGCAAGAGTACATGTACTGCTGATTTCCAGAATGCCCATCTAGTATCGCAAGCCTTTTCAGAGTCCACGCGAAAGATACTATTAAGATTGCAATGTTCTTCTGTTAATATTGAAAGACGAGGTTAACTGCCAGAAAAAATGTAAAGATACTTTCTAGAGTTCCAGAAAACAAATTATGTCGTTCGAACGATTGGAATAAATAAATTTTGAACAATTGGAATAAATAATCTGTGAAAAGGCCCAACATCTTGGAAAATAGTCTCAGGGGGAGCGGCCGCTCCCCCTGCTCCCCCCCTAGCTACGCCTCTGAGTCTCAGAGGGGCCAATACGTACACGACTCCCAGCCACTTACAGATCAGAGGCTAGCCGTACCAGGGCCCATTTAATTAACGTTTTTAGACGAAGGGAATGGAATTCTAGATCAACGCGTGCACATATGCGCCATTTGCTCTTTCGATCCACAGCTGTCGAAACTCGGAGGGAGGCATGGTTCTGACGTACATGTATTTTACGGAGTTAACTTGTATAAAGTAGGCCTACTTTGTGTTTATCATAAAATCGTCATCGTATTCCCGGGACTTCTACAGACCCAGATAGCGAAGTCGATGGAACAAGTTTTTTTCACAGATGCTCAGTGAAAACAAAACCGGTGGTCAGGTCAGATTCTGGGTCGAGATGTTATAAGCTGTTTAGAGGAGTAAACCATCCTCCTGCCGAGTTAATGAAGGCAAAGCAAAGAACACAGAGCAGGTGTGCAATAATAATAATAATAATAATAATAATAATAATAATAATAATAATAATAATAATAATAATAAATAATAATAATAAAACTGTACTGTAATAATAACTTCATGTTTGTTGACAAGCTCACTGACAAACCGCAGTATGTAACACTGAAACTTATGACAGTACAATTATCAAGATCTTATAGAACAGACGTCTTGGCAGCCTGTTAGGCGCCCACTCATTTTACAGCAGCCCAGGAGTGGAAGGCCGAGTCAACCTATAGGGGAGCTTACAGGTATTGAACCGCGTCTTTCCAGATCTTATGTTCTTCAAGCAAGAGCGTTACCATTCATCTATGCAGAGGGCAACCCCACCTTAAAGAGGCAGGTATGACCCCCCGATCAGGTTTCAGATTGTCACACACCTTAGACATCTATACAGCCGAGAAGCAGATCTCTAACTACTGCGAGATGCCCTGAGCCCAGTAGCCATACAGAAGTTCATGAAGTGGCAACATTATGTAATAAAAACACAGCGAGAAACTCATTTGCCAACAGGGCCATCATTTTATGCACATGACCCCTAAAACGATCATAATTCTCTTGTGCGTGTACATTGGGGTTGGGGGGCCGTAGAGTAATGGAGGATAACACACTGGCGTGAAGAGCAGCAGGTACCGAGATCGAACCCCGTAGACCCTGTAAGGTTTATTCAGCCTTCCACTCACTAGGTGGCGGCAGTGGTTAAATGAATAGTAGGCCGTGAATGGCGCCTTGTGGCTGCCGTTTAAACAGTTGTGTTTGACTCCTGTAAAACGGTTATCATGTGCTTCTACTGTATACATGTATGTTGTACGGCACCCTGTGTGGCTGCCGTTTCTACTATGTGTATGTTCACTGTACAGCGCAGTGCGGTTAGCAGGCACTTAAATAAAGAAAAAGATTATTATTTATTATTATGTATATAATTTATTTGTTTAAACAAAAGCATTATTACATCTACACATTTGTTTTTAAAGCAACTCAAAGCCACTATCAGTGGTGACATTAACACATTTATGTTTAATAATCTGAATAGTGAAAAGCAATTGCTGGTCATATAGGTTTGCCAGATAAGCTCAGGTGTTAATTTGTAAAAATTTTGAGATACACTGCTGCTGGATAACCAGTTTAACCAACAGCAGAGATGGGCAACTAATCGGATAGATTCTGATCTAATTAAACAAGCTGCTAATTCTAATTGATTAGGTGTCGCCTGATCCTATTTCTAACAGATTAGTAATTTTTAGCTAATTCTAATTGTAAAACGATTACCTGATTGATTAGATTTTTGAAATTATGTATGCACTGATTCGAGACATGGTTACTGAAAAATGCAAAACTTAGCTTTTGCAGTAACTGTGTCAATAACTGCAGCATGTACGGTATTGACCAATGTGGTGTGTTGTTGCTTGCTGGTTTGTGAACTGTTCTGATATAGCAGTTATTGTATTGTATTGTATTGTATCTAAACATTTATAAAGCGCCTCTCACAGTATTCGCTAATCAGAGGCGCTCCCAGTGCGAAAGACCCAGTGAATAGAAAGTGGTTTTAAGACAGCGGAACGAGGCACTTGGGTCACCAGCTAATAAAGAGGCACGTGTCAATGGAGGAGTTGATTCCAAAGAGCAGGACCAATGCAAGAAAAGGCTCAAGTTTTGGCCATAGTGGTCCTGGCTCGTTATGCTGCTTTAGGTAATTTAATAACACTACAGTAACTTGCAGTGCAGTGCTTGATCAAAATTTGACAAATTCATGAAGCAAATAGATTAATTATGGAAATAAAATTCTAATTGTTAATTGATTAGCTGCTGCTAATTCTAATTCTAACTGATTAGCTACAAGATTTTGTTAATTCTAATCGATTAGCAACTTCCAGTAGTTAATTCTAATTCTAATTGATTAGCAATTTAACTGATCATGCCCATCTCAGCTCAACAGTAATATCTTAATGATGTACTGGTATTTCAGTGGATATAGACATGAAAAGCATAAAATGCTAAACAGGTTGCTCCTTAAACAATACGCAAATGCATATCTCTGGCTCACTTAGAATTCTGTCACATACGAAGTTCCTGTAAATTATTTCAGCAAAGTCTGTCAACATGAAGAATGGGTCACTGTGTTCTTAATTCACAGAAACATTGATAGTACCAGAACCACCACTCAATCAATTTCTTCTTCATTAAGCTTTTCAGTTTCTGAGTATTCTTTCTCCCGATCGTCACGGCCATCCGGGTCTTTTCCTTTCTCCTGATCCACTCCAGTTTGTTCGTCCTGCTCCTCCTCCATATCTTCAGTATTTTTGTCTTCTCTTACTTTGTCATTCTGTGGATTGTTTGAGCTTTCAATGACATCATGTTGTGGCTCTGCTGGGTCACAATCTTCAGCACATCTGTTCGTAGGATTCTCCTCTCCGTTCTCCATTTCCTCATCTTCTTCTGCATCTTGTTGACGTTTCCCAGTCTTTTCATTCCACTGGTCATCATCCACAGATGGTTCATGGTCAGTTTTCACTTCTTGCTCCTCCGTTTGTTGCTGGTTTTCGGAGTCTGAGGATGTATTCTCTGCATCATTTTCGTTATGTCGGGCACCTCCATTGAACAGATTGTAACCCAACATACTTGAAACCTACAATACATAATTTATAGCAATTTCTAGTTTCAACTTTAATAAGTAAACGTTTTCCCAAAATCCCCCAAATCTCAACAGTTCTTTTACATTATAACCAGTATTGTTAGTATTCTAAATTTCGTAGACTAATCTAGATTAATGTTTTTTTACTGTAGCATACGCTTTCTTTAAGAAGTTGCGGTTTGTCAACTTTGATTCATAATAAACGAAATTATACATAAATTTCAACAACTGCAACGATTGTTGACCGACTTGATGATGCAGAACCTATGACAGAAGTTTCAAAGTATCGCATAAATACCTCACACTTCGTATCATAAAATGAGCAGACATATAGTTTAAATATTTTATTTATTAACTGCCTTAACTTCAAAGACAGGACATAAGAAGCAGGATCAAGAAAAAGTCAGAGAGGCTTTAGCAAATTTAGATAGTAAGATAAGCCAGATAATCAAATCTGTTTTGCACTGAATAACATGACCTCAGTTGCCAAAATGGAACAATGACAGCATTATTCAGTAGATCCATCATAAGCACAAACGACAACTTCATGTGATCTACCACGACTCAGAACACAGATGCAGTCAGGTCCCTTGCCACCCTAGAAGAAACTACATGAATTTAATCTATCTACAAACCAGTAAACACTAAATTAAAGTCGGCAACAAGTTACGAGTATGTATCCAAGATGTATCAGGACACTTAGCATAGCACTTACTGGGTACCGTAATTTAAAAAAATGCCACACACATGTATATCTATTGGGTAACGTAACTCTAAAAAATGCCACACATACGTATATCTATATATATCCGCCTCTGAGTAGGTATCTTGAAGAGGTGCTATATAAATTCTAAGAATGAATCTAATTTATCTGAAGTCGTCTTTTCGGTGAGACCTACCAGAGTCGAGCTTGAACTGTTTTTCAGTGTCCAATCCACCAAGTCAGACAAGCTGTCGTAAAGCTGAACCATTGTATTTCTTGCATTGTCCAGTGCAGAATTCGGCAGACCCTTCACTTTGATCATCTACAGATAAACAAGACCGCCAGTTTAAAATGCCGTGCATAAAAAATTAAAAACTCCTTGGAAAAACCTGGCCTAAAGTGGACAAGAAATCACCAGACCAACAACCAGAGCATTAGAAATAAAACATACATAAAACTGTTTATTTCATTTGTTCATTTAAAGCACTTTATTACGTGTGCAAAGTCTACAAATTCTGAATCTGAGATGCAGCAAACAGACAAGAACTACCTTTAACCGTTATATGGATGAAAATATGCCTGGAAGAACACCCATAGGCATTGCTTTGCTAACTAATGTAACAGTCGAAGTCTTAATGACACTTAACATCATACAGGCTATGTGCAGGGAGCCTCCGAGTTGCTTGCTCTTTGAGTGGCACTATATAAATGTTCGATTACAATTACATGACAGGACAACAAACTTCTGTCGTGCCATGTTCAAGCATGTCTGCATTAGAATAACAAAGCCCAAGTGTTGATGCACTTATGGAAGATCTGTTGCTCATATTCTGTCAGCTCCTTACAAGGTGCAAGGTGAGAAAAGATAGTAAACATAATGTCTCCCAAATGCAGTAGCAGTAAAACAATTTTTTTAATGTTGGTAAAGATTTCAAAACCTGAAAACTTGAAACATAAGCTTATCTTTATCTTTTAAAATGAAAGTAGAATATTTTAAAATTTTCATTATATTCAGTAAGTCTTTAAATTGAATGTAATTACTACAATTAATACAGTGCTTCATGTTAATTCACCTCTTTCGAAAAAACTTCTGACAGGCTGTGCACCATGTCTTGCAGTCTTCCAAGCTTTCCACGTACAGCCTCAGGGATGGAACCGACAGAAGATGCGTTTACCCAAGATAAAGTATTCTTCAGCCTCGTGGTGAGATGTCTTGCAGTTGCTATTGCCTTGCGTTCGAAATTCTATTAAGATTAGCAACACGAGAAAACAACTAAACTGTCGAGGACTTGCAAAAAATGTAACATATTACTAGAGCAGATATCTCGTTTTGCAAGGTACTTCAGAAGAAGAAGAAGAAGAGCAGTCCCTTAAGCTATCCTTGAGGCAGCTATGGATAGCTGTTGGCAACTTCACTTTCTTTGCCTCAGAATATGAGAGTGGGTGTCTGGTCCTCTCCCTCGCCATCTCATCTTCCCACTGACAGCATACAATCAGTGTACTCATAGCTGAGCTGGCTAGGGGTAACATATGAAGCAGAAATCTTGAACCAAATTTCTGCCTTGGCGGGGATTTGAACCCCCGACCTCTTGACTGACAGTCCAGCACGCTAACCACTGCACTATCGCACACTAGAATGCATACCTATCTACATTACATGATATCACATGTGCCTTTGTACATTTATAAAAAAAAAACTAAAGAATTGTTTTATTATAAATTACATGAACTGAGAAACAGCTTAAAATATACACATACTCCAATTTAAATAAATAAATTAGTTGAGTGACTACTGATCAAGATACTTACTGAATCATAATAACCAATCTGCTCGTTAGATGCGTCTTCGGCCACCTGATCCTCCATTTTGTTGATCTCCTGCCAATAGTAGTGTAATTTATCTTGTGCACCGTTGAAGTTACTTCGCGCATATTCAATCTACGAATAACAGAAGAAAAAATGACAGAATTAGTAAATGAACAAAAAAAGTAAGCAAAATAACACCTAAGTAAGCATATGGTAAAAACTTATACTTGCTTAAAATGCATATAAAATTCTTAAATAAACTCTATGCTAAAATGCAAAGGATTTGTTTGTATTTTAATTTAATAAATAAGATCAAAAAAGGGCAAATTTTTACATAGCCACAAAGACATGCTTTGCAAAAACATCACAGTAAACGAAAATGATAACACAAAAAATTATCAGCTTATCAAAATTGGAATTTCAACTAAATTAAGTCACACCAACAAATAAATCGAAAACGATTTTGAAGCTTCAGATGCTTACCAAGTCCACGGTATAGTTCAGCTGGCCAATAGTCTCCCTGGCACGCAGTTGGGCTCCTCTCAGGCGCTTCATAGCCCGAGCATACACGCGCCTTTGGACCTTGCTACCCAGCTGATATGCTTTGCTCAGCAGGATCACATTGGACGATGTCTTCTCAGCATTGGCTTCAACTCCATGTTCTGAAAGAACAAGGACCAAATATATCATCTGTATAATAATAGCTTTACACGTGAGGCTCATGGTCTGTTTCGTACATTTACAGCAAGCAATTTATGAACCGTAATGCCAGCACCATCTTACAAATAACAAAGGAACACAACCGCACTAAGCCACAGTGTAGGAGGGCGAGGGATGGAAGGGATTGGACAGGCAGTGGATAACGTTGTAGCAAGTGGAGAGCAATGGGGTTATCCCGAGAAGTGACATTTTCCTAAATTAATGTACAGATAGGATAATGTGGGATAGGCTAACTACTATCGTTATTCTTCCTTAAATTTCCAAAAATCCATGGACTGGCTGTGTTTTCATGTTGATCTTATGCCTCAGTGTGTTTATCCCAAACACAACTTGTCTGACTATCCGGGGGTCATGCATCTTACTTATGTGTCATGACATCATTCAATCGATTTCTGTCATCTTAGGTTTACAGCTGCATTTATCACCAGGTTGTAACTGGTTAACGTGTCCAGCCATGCAGAATTAATATGATACCTATTATTAATATCACTATTACATACTATTATCATTTTACTTTGTTTCCGTGATGGTAACAATCTAAAAGGAATGGCCTTCCTCTAGCTCTGTAGCACTGTATAACCCTGTGCAGTGTGCACACACTTGGAAGTGAGCAAGTATTCTGCAAGATAAAAGCCGAGGATGGGCATATACCCAGGGAATAACCATTACATCACAATGCATCTGAACATTTATATAGCACCTTATAAACTTCTCAAAGGTGCTACACTACCATCTACCTGGAATACCAAAAACACACATAATGACAAGTTCATTTTTCTCAGTTTCAGGGTCTTCTAACTGAATACAAAATGACACCTAACTAATAAAGATTGTGCCTACCGCTTGGAAGATAGTCATCCACATAGCGGTCAGCGATATCCAGAGCCACACCAAACTTGTTGACCACTCCACGGCAGACTGGTATCGACAAAACCCTGGTCATCTGGTCATTTCCAACTCTTGCAGCTGCAGCTACTGTGTTCATGCCATACGTCTTCACACCATTTATCTTCTCACCAGTGTATGTTCGAATGCCAGATACCTGGATACAACGTCCAATAAATCACATTAAAACCAGTTCAGCCATTAATAATCCACGATAAAATATTAGCCTATATCACTTTAACGACAAGAGTGTACTAAAAGTGACTGGAAAACCAATGCAACTCGTCGTTAAACTGTTA
This sequence comes from Allolobophora icterica, assembly GCA_963556255.1. NCBI lineage: Eukaryota > Metazoa > Annelida > Clitellata > Crassiclitellata > Lumbricidae > Allolobophora > Allolobophora icterica. The sequence continues at coordinate 25,887,486 of OY744617.1, forward strand.
AACTGTACAGTAGTCTAGTGGTGTGTTGCACTGTTCACCCATGTATACTTGCCACTGAGAATGTAACAAAGGACAAGCCAACTGTCATGTTTGCTTATGTAAGGTCTAATGCATACAACAATATTATCATGTATTATATTTGTTTGCCCTGCAAATCCAAATAAAATAACAGCACGATATATTTGTTTCTGTCACCCAAATCATGATTATTTTTCATTTGAAACACCTGCAGTTTTCAAACTGCAATTCGTAGAAATCTCAAAGGAGATCATACAAAACCTTGCACGAGTAAATTTTTTTAACAAGAGTGCAAATAATAACTAATTTCTTTACCTTATTGTAGCCGTAATTCTTAACAGAGTTCACACGATTGACAACGGGTTGTACTGCTACACAGCAAAGCTCCTTTGTCTCCTTCACAACCTTTTAACAAGAACAGTAATAATTAGTAACTTCTCCAATACACAAGCCAACAACCAATAGAACACCAAAATCAAGCTGGAAATCAAGTTAATCAAAGACGATCAATCCAATGAGACATATATAGTTGTTTCATTGGCAAGCCCGCAGAATGAGGCGTGTCTTGAGTCAAGGTCGTACACATTTCACAAATATTCCAATCATTTCTGGGCCTAGAAAGTAAGAATAGTTTTACGTTTGTCAGAATTTCACAACTGATGTATTGTGCATTATGATAAGGGCAGAATGCAAGTCATTAGCACTGAAACAAGAGTACTTAATTAGATATTCCTTGAAGTTAATGTGGAAATCCTGGGGGACTGATGCCAAAACTGAATCTGATGATGAAGAGAAATTTACAGCACCATTGACTGAGATTCCACCAAAATTCTGCAGTATCTCAGCAAGATAAAAGGCTTTTCTCAAAATAACCGAAAACATAACTAAAACATTAACTTTCTCGGTAATTACCTCATCGGTTGGTTTGGTGATTATGGGACAACGATATTCCCAGAGATCAAGCTGAGCGCAAGCAATGTCATTCAGTGCAACAACTAAACGAAAACCAGGTTACTATCATAAAACGGAAACAAACCACATGTCACAATGAATAACGAAGAGTCAAACTATTGTAAAACATTGCAATTAAACCACATGCTTCTTGTCCCAGTATGGTAATCAGCTCACCATAGACTTAAACATTTGAAGGTCACAACAAATCGTGAATTAACAAATCAAACAATATTTCACATACACTAGAGCAGTGATATTATCGTTAACGAAAACGAAACGAAAACGAAAAAGAAAAGTCAATCGTTAACGAAAACGAAAACTAAAACGAAAAAGATTTTAGAAATGGAAACGAAATAAAAACGAAAACGAAAAAGATTTTGGAAACGAAAACTAAATAAAAACGAAAAAGAATGGATGTAAAACTAATAAAAACTAAAACGAAAATGATTTTTGGAACGAGACGTATTGAAAATCCAACCATGTATTTTATTAAAAACGAGATAAGAAAATGAAAATCCAACCAATCTCTTTTATAAATAATAGGCGCGACAGTTGAACGGCGCATGTCTACATGTCTAAAATTATTGTCAGGATACAATTTCCTGTTTGTGGTCTAAAATTTCTGTCAAACTGTCGGTGTATGTTTACGAAATTTGTTATTAATAATGAGTCTAGTAAAGCTTTTATCCGGTAGGAGACGCGAAAGTATTGTATGGGAATACTTTATATAGGGCCTATGAAGAAGATAACGGCAAAAGCCGATGTGCAGTTCTGAATGACAAAGGAGAGCCGTGTGGGGATCGCATAGCTGGTACGTAACTACGCAATTTACGCATCATACTCGCTACTTTTTCCGCATTCGTCTTTTGGCTGCACACCCTTACTTTAGTATTTGAAAATATAGTAGGCCTAATGACACTTAAGAAATACGTTTTGTAATTTTTGATTGCAGGTAAAAATCCAACAAATCTTAAAACACACTTAAGTCATAACCATGCCGAGGGTCACACACTCTTAAATTCAAAGGAAGATAGGAACAAGAAAACACAGTCTAAGCGTAAAGTGGAGGTTAGGGAGAGCCCGTCAATATAGACCCTGGATGCCTGCATTTCAAGAAAAGAACCTCATACACGACTGATTCTACAGAATATATAAAGCGACTAGAGTCTATAACCAACTTTATCATAACCATAACCATAACCATAACCATAACCATAACCACCAGTTTATTGGTCCATCAAAACGTCTACAGTACAAGTTATACATAAATCGTCTTACACTATGAATACTCGGATGGGCACAATTGGGGCACCTGAAAGGACCTAAGTCCCGCTAATAAGGGTCTCAAGTAATTTCTTCGTCATTAAAGGTATGCTAACCTACTTTTTCAGAACTTACATTCAAAGTAAAATTATGTGAAAAACGAAAACTAAAACTAAAATGATTTGAAAAACGAAAACTAAAATGATTTGGTTGTGAGAAACTGAAACTAAACTAAAACTAAAATGATTTCAGGAATAGAAACGAAGTAGAAACGAAAATGATTGAAAAATGAAAAACTAAAACTGAAACTAAATAGAAATGATTGACACCTGACAGAAATAGAAACTAAAACTACAATGATTTTAGAAACGAAAATAACACTGCACTAGAGTCATTATGAGCCGAGTTCCTGGCAAGACAAAGCACGTAACTTTTATACCACTGGCAGTTACGAATGTTCCATTGGGGGGGGGGGGGGGCAGCATCCTTTAGTTCATGACAAATCCATTACCATTGTAAAATGAAAAAAGAGTGACCTTTAACTTTGGGGGCAACAAGGATTTGGGGACCATGGTTCCTGGCATCCTAAGTTTTGCCACCACAGCTACTTTCACAAATCTACTTACTCTCTTTATCGAATCTGGATACCACCGGCACCGCAGTGCTGACAATGACACCCACTCCAGATTCTGCAGTTTCCAGTGTCAGCTTCAGCAGCCGGTTCCTCTCCTTGGTGCTCGAATAGAAGCTGCTCAGCTGACCAATGGCAGTAGCCATAATAGGCAAGCCAAACAGACGCTTCACAAACTGGTCACCTCCAGGTGACTTTTCGCTTAAATTCTCTTCAGACATGGTATTCTACAGTGAACAAATCAATCTTTAATGTTCAACATATGTGATTCTATATTACAAGATGCACATTCCTTCACAAAATGCTTTACAAGTCACACGGGTATCACACAGACTGAGTGCCTGCGTATATAAAAACATGGTTGCCACTGACTTTGCTCCAATAGAGCGCTGCTTTCTACCTGCCACATCCCATAATGCACTTCGCTAAGTAAGTAAAGAACACGAACTTTGACATCTTAAGAAACAGAACGAAATAAAGTAGTGAGTGTCTGAAATGGCCATTAAGTGTTGTGGGAATAGAAAGTGTAATTTTGCACTTGTGGTTGTTTTACGCAATATGTCCAACCCTGTCTTGGCACTATTCAGTCAACCGTGTAATAAAAGGTCGTGTTCGTTACTTACTTACCTAGCGAATTGCATTATGGGATGAGGCAGGTAGGCAAAGCGCTCTATTGGAGCAAAGTCAGTGGCAACTATATTGTTTATATACACAGTCTGGGTGATTACCGTCACATGCACACCTTGGGTAGTTAAATTTTATCCCACAAATTTTACATCTGCTGAACTACAACTCTACACTGAAACTTTAAGAGCCAATTTATAACACATTGAGTAACTTGTAATGTAGGCTTACATGTAATACATTAAAAGTTACTGAGCTGATTCTTGCACCTTGTCAAGTCTAAGTCTACAAAATAATAATGACGCTTCTTTCTGTAAGGAAGGAGTGGCGTAACCACAACCATGCGCTTCTCACAAAGCCAATCCCTATCATGTAATATGACAATAACCAACTGGAATCCCCTTTATAATATTATAGATAAAAATTATTAGCATCCACGCACATCGCCAATCATTAACTGTTTCACGAACATACGTGTCATATGATAATTTTTAAGTAACGAAGCGACGTTTAAAATCTAGAATTTTTCTCTGATCAGCATCGTTTCTGCAGCATCTACACATGCTGAAACGGTTTAACAATCAGTTTAAACTCACTCGTTACGATCAACAGCTAAATTCGGAATTTACTGCAAATGAAATTTTGCGAGCTTACTCGAATCGTGAATTGCGCAGAAATGTGTAGGAATATTCTCAGCGTACTCGACGTCAACAACAGGTTGACCAACTGGTTCCACAGATTACAGATCTGATTCTGCGCTCAGAATGACTCAGATATATGTTGCCAATCGCGCCGCTAAGTGATTGACGGCGTCTAGGTATAAAAGTCGTCGTGCAACCCGGTCAGCCCGCCCTTTTATCTTCGCTGAGATGCACAAAACATATCAGTTGTCTTCTTATCTGAACATTACAGTTAAGTCTTCATTACAGCCAAATGATGATGGCATTTAAGTCTTCATTACAGCCAACCACGGAGATTCACCCCACCACGGCGTAAAAGCACAGAGATATTTCACGTCAATGTTTTCCATTTCGCCTCTGACAAAACCATTAATAAATTTGATCCATATAATTATAACGTCAAGTTATGGATCCGCACGACCTGCCCCCTTCAAAGATTTTATTTTTCCTGTGCTCATGTTGAACTATAAGAACTTGTATTTTGAAAGAAGTTCGCACAGAGCCGGGAGCCCTATTGATTCAGCTGGTCTTCTGGCAATATTAATCGCAAATCGTAGGCCTATTCGTAATCGTAAACTCCAACTTTATAAAGCGCTACTCTAAAGCTAAGCGCTAAGCCCCATCTTATTCACGAGTGCTGCGTCGTATCAGAGGGCAGTGCTCGCAGTGGCGGCGATCTTGTCTGAGAGGTGGGGGGGGGGGCAAAGTCGGTCACGATCTCGTTGACGACCGGTTTTGGAAAATCTTGTCCCCCCCCCAAAAAATTTTTCTGCCACTTCATCTCCGAAAAATTTCCCTTTCATCTCCGAAAAAAGTTGATGACTTTTTTTTAGTCCTTCTTCACTTTATTCCCCCTTTCATTTTCACCAATTCGTCTCCACAAATTATCGATTTCATCTCGAAAAAAGTTGATGACCTTTTCTTTTCTTTTTTCTTTAGTCATTCGATCGCCACCTTTTACAACTTTTTCCCATCTCCCAGCAATAACACTTTTCTTTTCCTCATTTCTTCGTCTAAAACATCGTCTAAAAGATTTTAACTTTTTTTGACGAATTCCTTCTTCTTTCTCATAATTTTGGGGGACACTTCTCCTAAAAAAAATTATTTTTCCCTCGTCTGGTCAAAAAACGCTCCAAAAACCCTCACACACAATTTCATTTCTCCACCTTTTTTGGTGTTTCTTCAAAATGTGGGGGGGGGGACAAATGCATGGAGTGTCCCCCCCCCCACTCTTAAAGGTGGGGGGACATGTCCCCCCGTCCCACCCCCGAGATCGCCGCCCATGAGTGCTCGTGAATGAGCATACCTGTGCTTAGCGCTAGCAACACAGCTACCGCTATCCAGAGATCGTTGTGCATTGATGGTCCGAGATGATTATTTTGCTCTGCGCCTGATATCTTCGGATAATGCCCCCCCCCCCCCCAGTTGACGCAGCGTCCACGAATAAGCTGGTACCATGCACTTTAGCTTTTAAGAAGCCATTTAGAACATATTCTAACTTACAATTACTGATATGCCCGTAGTATTTGTGGATAAGCTGGTTCCCGCGACTGCACTTTTTGGTTGCTGTATAGAAATCTCGAGATTACAATTACAATATTAGGCCCTATTAAATATTCTGTCGCCGTCAAATAGTTCTGTTCATGTGGTCTGGCAAGATAATAAAATCGAAAATCCTAAAAAAAAACTTAAAACCTAAAAACCTATTCGCTTGTTTTCAAAATGTGAGTGTTTGCATTGCGATATTCTGATTTTGTGTGTCTAGCTTACTTACAGCAATATTGACAACGCATGAGAAAATATATGCAAGGCAATGACTCAGACTAGCTATGGCTCTTGTAGCTCAAGTACATAGCTGTTGTTGCTAGCGGTACTTGCATGCGATAGTTTGCGGAATTTCGAGTTCGGGCAAATCGTGCGAATAAGTTTTTGTTTACGTGCAGCGGCGCAAAATTTGTCGGATAAACCAGTTGATCGCACGCAGGTCATCTTCTTGAGTAGACCACTACTGTCGAGGAATCGTAGGATTGCGTCTTATTCGAGCCGGAATGGCGGCCGATCAGAATTCCACCGTCAATGCCGTCGAGCTGCGGCATCTTGTTGTGGACAAAGACCCCGTGAATGACCAAGCTTTACAGTCGGCCTGGGCAGAGAAGCGCCTCGTCTGGGTGCCCCACGAGGAGCAGGGATTCTCCCCGGCCTTCCTGCGGGAAGACCGAGGTGACGAATGGGTGGTTCAGATGCAGGATTCTGGGAAGACGATGGCCTTTAGCAAGGACGACGTCCAAAAGATGAACCCACCCAAATATGACAAAGTGGAAGATATGGCAGAGTTGACCTGTCTGAATGAGGCTTCAGTGCTGCATAATCTCAAAGAGCGGTACTATTCGGGATTGATCTATGTAAGTGTTGCAGGGCTCTAATAGTAGGTTTAGACTGCCTGAGGCAAGATATCAACCAGTTTGGCAAGCACTCTTTACAACTAAGCCTTCAAAACACAACACACATTCTTTAGTCATTAAAGGAAGTAGGGTATGGTAATATAGCCACATACATGTTTTGTGACCATATAGGGTCTTTTGAGTGAAAGGTGGATACAACTGTTACAGGAGTGTACCAACTGTTAACATGGAAGAAGTTGATAGCTTGTAACAGAATAACCATTTTACTTGATAAAAGTTCATACATGCTTCCTAGAACCATCCCAACTGAATTACAGCTGACTGATTCCATGAAGATGGAAGGCCACATTTGACAGCATCAAATGTGACAACATGTGATTGAAATTACTTGGTAGTTCTTGAGCTTTTAAAGTTTTGGTTGTAGGCTTGTGTTTACACCCATGGCATATTGAAATTGTCCTGTGGTTTAATCCTCATAGCCTAATATTAGTAAATGGCCTTGGTCCTTAGCTATAAGACCACTGCCAGTTCTAAACATTTTGGCCTAAGTTGTCTAGACATGTAGGAATGTAACCTATTGTCGATGCCATAATCCTGAGGTATCCTGTTGTGAATAGTATGATGCAATTGAACAAAATGCCATTGGATGCTTGAACTCTATCTCTTCCTGTAGAATATGCCTCAAAGCTTGTTATTTCTCATTGGCTTTCAAACATCTGGATATCTAACTGCTTTTCACCTGGCAACTGACAAACTGGGCGAACATGTACAATGTACTATCTGGGTTGGTGTCTTTGCATCATGAGGGTCGGTTAGGGTCAGGGTAAGTGTCGTGAGGGTCGGTTAGGGCTTAGGGTCAGGGTCAGTGTAGCCTATGTATTTGTGCGACTAAAAAAGCTATACCTGCGAGTGGAAGCTGGATTTTAAAATTCATGCACCTCGATTGTACATGATCGCCACTAACTGCATCATTGATTCACACTTCAATAATAATGTCTGAGAAGGCTTAGGCTTTAGCAGTTGTCATCTTACTTTGGCCTTGAAGAGTTTGGCCTCGGATTTGAGGGTGTTATATTCCCAGCCCATGCAGTTCATATCCTGTTTAAAAATCCTGCATCTACGCTATCAAGGAATCTCCACCGGTGTTGCAAGTTTTTTTTTATCTTAATCACAGTTGATAAATTGCCTGTTTAACTCAAGACCCATTCATTAACGAGTCATAGCTATAGCTCTGTACAACTCTGCATAGCTGTTAATCAGTCATTAGCTCTGTACAACAGAATTGAATGAATCATTCAGTCATTTTCTCTGTGCAACATGTATTGAATCAGTTGTCTAATGCAACAGAACATAACTGTGCAACGTGTGGACAGAGTTTTGATTGAGTATTCACTCTAAACGACCCTCAATATAATATCTAGGACATTATGGTAACAGTGCTATAGATAGAATTCATGAATTAAATTAGTTTAGATTAGAACATCTAAAACCTGTGTTAAGGGGGTAGTAAAACCATTAGACCCAATTATCTTGTTATGTAGCGAGAAAAGGAACAGATTTGCCTTCTTAAACTGAAGATTAGGTAAGGTCATTGGTTATTTATTGCATACGTGTTTAAAAATTCCTCCTGATTATGAAAGTAATGATCTTAAAGAATCTGAAAAGAATCTCACAAACGTCTTTCTTTGCAGACGTATTCTGGTTTGTTTTGCGTTGTCGTCAATCCGTACAAACGTCTGCCAATCTACACGGAAAACGTTATCGAGCTCTTCAAAGGCAAGAAGCGCCACGAACTTCCACCTCACGTCTACGCAATTACCGATGGTGCTTATAGGAATATGCTCTTAGGTAAGAAGTGATTCTTGATTGTCATTTCCTTGATACTGTACATTAGATTTATGATTTGTTTGTCTTTGTCAGAAATACTGTGGCCAAGGAAGAACTTGTATCTGTAATTGCAACTCGTGTTATTTGCCTACCTTAAAACGCACTTGTTTAGATTAATGAGATTGCATTGTGAGCAGCACCTTTGAGAGTTATTCTTACGGTGCTATATGAAGTGTCTTGATGCATATGTACATAACCACTTTCAGTCTTTATGGGAAGTTGTCTTTACAAACTAGTGTGATCATACAGTTATTGAATCTTTTGGCTGAAGGGCAAACAGTGTGTGTGTGTGACAACATTTCTGAATGGGATGAATGACTTGAAAATGAGTTGTTGATTTCCAATGACAAACGGGATTAAAACCCTGGATGTGAGAATGAAGGGCTGAGGCATTAGCATTCAGTTATTCACAGAAAATTGGGAAAAGGTGTATTTCTTGACCTGCAAAGTATTGATCAAAATTTTTTACTCAGTTGCTTAACAATTTTGAAGACATTGGTTTTTTAAATACATTCTAACATGCACTGCTAATATCTGGTGAGCTTATTCCTTTCACTTCAGGGAATGTCTGCATCTGGTGGTTTGCACTAAGGTCACAGAACTTGAAATTTAATGGTATGCATTTAGGTTGCAGAACTTAATATAATAGAATGCATGTAGGTCACAGAACTTAATGTACTGGTATAATGGGATACATTTAGCTTGCAGAGCTTTGCATTTAAAATGGTATGCATTAGCTGCAGAGCTCTGTACTTAAAAACTGGTCTATGGCTCTGACATGAGGCATTGCAATTATACCCAAAAAATTCAATACTAGTAGCCAAATTTTTTACTGACAACTTTGAACTAAAATGGCCGCAGTTTTGCCCCAGGTTGCTTAAGTTAACACTCTGTGCAATTTTAGAATTTATTCAGTGATAATTTGTTTTGCAATATACCTGCGATTATCATGACGCCGTGTAAACTTGTGAAATAACATGCTTTGTTTAGAGTGTTTTGTATGTGTATGCAATTTTGTACTATATGTAGTGGATGATTTGTTGATTTCTTGCCCAGTAATTCAGTTTGCAGATAGAGCCTGTGAGTTAAGTTCATTTAGATGGTTGTAAGTTAATATGTGTAATGTGTATTGTATGGTAAAGTAATTTGCCAGACATGTGTTGTTCTCAGTGCTCAAAAACTTCATGTGGAGGGCGGTGTTACCTCTCATCTGTGTCAACCTCTCAGTTTGACATGGGGGGGGGCACTGATTTCTTGTGAATCTTGCTAGATTACACTTGCAAACAGTGTTCGCTAAGCTTATACATCAGCTTGTTGTGTTTGATTTTTCTCCCACATGTAATAAAATGCCATAAAAAAGCAATAAAATGCCAGCATTCTTTCTTTATGATAAAAATGGCTTTCCATAGATTTTTAATAGAAACTTGGTTGCTCCTCCCTGCATCGCATCGCAGAGGCATCTGGTTGTCTACTGATAAACAGTGTATGAACTTATCATCGCAAGGTGGTACCAAGTTTTGGTTGTGAACTTCCTTTCCGTTTTGTCTACTGGATTTATCAGATGAGACTTTTTTGCCCTTGGCTGGCCTATTGCAGCTAACTTGAGCACCTGATGAGCACCGCTCAGTTAGAGAGGTGCTCTGTTTTAGATTTTTCGCCTAAAGGCAATCTAATTCTGTGGGATGGGTTTTTAAAAGAGCAGGCATGATTTTAAAAAGCAGTCTCCTGAAACAGGCTGTGCATGTTTGGATGAAATCTGGAGCAACAGATTTGACTAAATTTGTGTAATTTTCTGATCGAATTTTGACGCGCTGTTTCCAGTGGCTTGCGATTTTGATGCTACAACTGAAGTGACTGATGCCATGTGCTTTATGATGACTGCATTATAGTTCTAAGGCTGTAGATTATATGAGATTAGGTTTGTAATGTAAGAAGAAGTCATTTAACAAAAGTGACTGATGAACAGCAGCACATTTACTCAGCTCTGCCCTGTGTAACTCAAGACTCATTAATCAATCAATCAATCAATCATTTTTTTATTGATGAATAACACCTGGCTGTAGCTCTGTACGCTATATATTGAACCAGTCATTCAGTACATCTGAACATTTGCAATATGCGAAAATATAAAAAGAAAGAAAATGGATCGTGCTTTAAATGTCCTTGTCGATAACTGGTATATATGCATTCGACACTGTCATCTCACTCTACTCAATTTATCTAAAATGAACCCAACAGCAATGAGTAGTTTATAAATTAGTGTTTTGTTACTCTCCAGTTATATTACATTACATTGCATGGTGTGTATTTGAGGCATTTGTTGAGGTCATGCTCTTGTCTGTACGTCTGCTCTGTGTTAACGTGCCATTGTTGACGACAGCGCTTAACACTCCGATATTTTGCAGGACCGCACACGTCGCATAAATTTGTCCCTTGAGAGCTCGTGAAGTTCTTTCAGGAGTCGCTGTGAGAGATGGACTTGAGTATTTCAGTATGTGCACACACAGGCACGCGCAGGTTGATGCACACGAGCACGGAAAGGCACGAACACACATGCACACTTGCGTATACACGTGCCGACACAGACACATGCACATTTACCAACACATGTGGATTGGCTAGCGTCCGAATCATTGTTTACACTGTTCCCTGGAATGCCAAGTGGCGCTGAACTTCATTTAGGGCAACCCAAAGTTGCCAGCTCTTAGCAAATCTTCCTGTCCCAATTGTAACAGCATCAGATCTTTTGCAAAACACCTCAGAACTTCAGAAGAACTTTGCAGACATTTAAAAACATTCTGGGAAATCATTTTATCCTCTTATCCATCAGATCCCTGAAGTGCAGTTTCCATTACCCTTCCTCTTATAATTTTGTCTGAATGCTGTGGCTGTAATCTGAATCCTTGCCTGCAGAGTAATATATCAGTATTGACTATCTCATTTGAAGCAGCAGACTGCATATGAAGTTCATGGAACTAACGTATTTGTGTATAAGGGCATACCATAGTGCCTCTTAATGGCCCTGTAAAGGTGCTATATAAACTGAAGTGCTTAGCTCTAGCACAGTTTCCTTTCAATCAGACTGTGGTTGGAAGCATAATGCAGTGCAATATGAAATCACAGATGAAGGATGTTCTGGTAATGGACTTCTTGGCTTGTGTGATTCATGAATGTAATATCAGTGGGCTGTATTATTAGACCTTGCTTCGATTTCTATAAAGGCCTGATCTGTTTGACTTGAAATTAAATGTGGCTAGGATCCTAACAAATGCAGTGTCTGTAAAGGTGGATAACAGCACAGGCCATGTGACCTATGATTAGACATATTTCTCTGCCGACCTTGGTGACCTTGCATAAAAGCCACTCTAACTGGTGTCTGGTTTGAAGCTATTATTGTTGTCTTTATTGTCGTTCTACCCCCCCCCCCCCAATGTCAGAATGTTTCAGATTTCAGTATAGCTTGTGCTCCCCCCACCCAAGAGAAGTCAGAGCTATAAAATTAGTACCCTGCTAGTGTGAAGATCTGGCAGTGAGGGAGAGGAGCCAGAGGCCAGACTGCTCTCCCTCACATGCCGAGGCTAAGAAAATGAAGTCAGTGCTAGAAAATTGAAGTTGCTAACATTTCATTTCCATGACTGCCTCCTCTCCAGACTAGCTTAAGGAACTGCTCTTGTTATTTTTTTGCTCTTATTTTTTTTAGACAGTATATCTGCAAAGGTTCTGGCCACATTAGCGTATGTGGCTTCCAGATTTATATTAGACTGGTTGGTGTTAACAGTCCTCATCATTTCTGGCTTCATCACAGTATTCACCATGAATGTTTATATTTTGCGGAGCTCTAATCAATGGCGCGTTGGTGTAATCGAATACATCTTGTCTGGCACTTGTACTATACTGGTGCCATGTTGTTCCGTTGGGAGCGGACTCTCAGAGTCCGGCCCAGTGCCTCCCCAGCCGAAGGAGACTGGGCGAGACGGCTAAGGGCCTCTGGCCTGCTGCTGCTGCGGATAAGAAATGTATTTACACTGCTGTGGGGCAACGGCCGGCCCGGTCTGAGATTGATGATTCACGCATTGCTGCTGCAACAACAGTTGGGTGGATCCAGCTCTGGGATTCCCCAATGACGGACTAATCAGGAATTATCCTTAATTGCAACCATGTACTAAGCCGTGTTGTGTGATAGTTGGTTTTTTCTTCAATGACGTACTTTGTTTTTTTGTTTTGTTTTTCGTAAATGTTCCTTTGTGCTGTTGTCTAGAGGGTTAGTGCGCTGGACTGGGCTGTCAGTCCCAGGTTTAGGGTTCAGATCCCCACAGAGGCAGAGAACTGATTCGAGATTTCTGCTCCATTTTTACTTGCTGATGAAGGCATCTATAAAATGAGTTCACTGACTAAGCTTTTTTTGGGAAACCAGGAAGGAGTTGAGAGATATCTATAATGAGGACACATTATATGAATGATGTAAATAAATGACATGTGGCCGTATTTCAGGCTGTATTCTGGGCAAGATGGCAATCTGTATACGGAAGTGGCTTAGCCATTAGAACTGATGAGTTCTGATTTTATTAAACTGGATTAACTAGAACTAGGGTCAACAATACGTTTTCTTATTATTTAATTAACTAAGCATGTACTTTCCTATCTTGATCATTCCACAGGTGATGACTCACAAAGTTTTGTTCTTTGACCCTGAGTTATTTTCTGTTTGAATTTGTAGTGCACTGGGTAGATGAGATTTTAATTGCTGGTAATGGATGCAATTATTTTGTGATAATTTTGTGGTAGTGTTGATTGCCTCAAGTGGGAATTGATGGGAGGATAATCTCTAGGGCATAATAAAATATATTAGGCTGAATGGAGAGCTTTAATGACCTGTTGCTTAGGATTGTCTAATCTCAACTGATGAAGATAATTGACTTAATTGAGACTGGTCTTTGTTCTTAATGGTAAGCCGCAATTTATAATCACTTTGGAACAAATTACTGCTGTTACAGCTTAGCAGGGTTAAGTAATTAGTGTGTCGATTACCCTAAGGAAGGCACTTTGTTGAATGATGGCGGTAACCATAGTTGTTCAAAACGTAGGAAACTAAATAAAACAAACGGAAAAACGTCGTTTTTTTCAAAGAAATAAAAAACCTGGAAAGAAACGAAAAAAAGCGAAAAAAGAAAATAATTTGATTTTGTCACATCGTTTACTGCAATTTAAAATTAAAAACCTTGCTTATACAATTTAATCAGCAAATAAAACAACTTTATTAGTAAACACTAGGTAACATTAATCTACATCAATTATTTGACTTTCACATGGTTTTATATTGATATCGTCAGCCGCAAGATGACCCCTAATACGGATCGTACCACCCAAATAAACTTTCTCACAGTAAATGCATTGCAATTCAGCCAATGCTGAGTTTTTATCTGTCTCGTTTATCAAACGAACGTGATTCCATTCCGCACGCTTTTCTTTTGGCATTTTGGATAACTTAGAAATAGCTTTATAAATTGTAAAATAAAGTTAAACAAAATGATAACAGACAGTAAATAAATAAATAGTTAATACAAAAAAAATGGAAAAACGTGACGAAAAATAAAAAACGAGAAAAAGATTTATTGGGGAATAGAACAAAAACAACACACGGTTTTAACAACTATAGCGGTAACAGTTAATTGAATAGAACTGAATAGATGCTTTCCTGACTAATCTCTTAATTTTCTATCAGAAAGACATAATGGCTAAAGTTAGACTAAACGTGAGATGAGCACTGGATTTGACAAATGACAGGAAACAATGGAGTTCATTCATTTGCACTCATCACAGCCAGATGGCCAGAGTCAGGAGCCAATGATGATGATGGTGATGATGATGATGATAATGATGATGATAATGATGATGATGTGACTGTGTAAATTACAGTAACAGTTGTTCTGTAACATGGCAGCTTTTTTGAATGAAATAAGACATGGAGGATGATTATGAAAGTCAAGAAAATGCAAACCGTACTAAGACTTCATTTTATAGGGTTGTCTTGGTAGTGTTTATAAGATTTACTAGGTTTTGCTGCAAGCAGAGCCAGTCAGCATTGACTTGTTTAGCACAGTTGCAACTATCGAGTAACAGCAGAAACCAGTGAAGCAAATTTTAAAATAGGAACACGGTGGAAAAATACCTTAGTGCTGATGAAAAAGCAAAATGTTATCATTGTAAGGTGTGCTTATCTGTTGGTATTTCATTGTTTGACTGCTTACTGTACTTTGGGTACTTTTCCTAGCCAGCAGCTGGAGAAATCTTGTGTATGGTTATCAGGTTATGGTGGGTAGTCGGTTTTCTTAGGTAGGGGATGCTCGATGGCATAGTGGTTAGTGTGCTGGACTGTCGATTGAGAGGCTGGCGTTAAAATCCCTACCAGGGCAGAATTGGGGTTTTGTGCTCCATCTGCAGTGTGCACCCCCTAGTCAACTCGGGGAACGGACATTATCCCCCCCGGACATTATCCCCCCGGACATTATCCCCCCGGACAGAATCCCCCCCGATTTTAGCTAGGACATTATCCCCCCGGACAAAATCCCCCCCTCTGTGTAATAAGCCTATTTCTACATGTATGCATGTATGTATTTATGTATGGATGTATGTACGTATCTGTGCATGTATGTGTATATGTATCCATGTATTTATGTATGTATGCATGTATGTATGTATGTATGTATGCATGTATGTATTTATGTATGGATGGATGGTTGTATGTAAATATGTATGTATGTATATATGTATGTATATATGTATATATGTGTGTATATATGTATGTATGTATATATGTATGTATATATGCATGTATATATGTATATATGTAGGCACCTTGTCACCTTGTGCTGTCGATTCGTTGAATCCTAGCGACTGTCATGGTCAACCTTCTCCATGTGCTCCGATTTCTCGTTGCCTCTCTCAGCTCCGAGATGTTCATCTTCAATGCCTCCTGTATCTCGTCCATCCATCTCCTCCTTGGTCGTCCTCTCCTCCTTCTGCCCTCCCCACACGCCAACATCATCTCCTTTTCCAGCCCATCTGCACGCATCACGTGTCCAAAGTATGACATCTTCTGCCTGGACGCTCTCTGCCCCAACGTCAAACTCCCTCTCCAGTGTCCTATTTCTTCCAGGATATCCTCGTTAGTTCTCTTCTCAGTCCAAGAAACCCTCAACATTTTCCTCCAGATCCACATTTCACATGCCTCAATTTTCTTCTCCAATGCCTTGGTTTTTGTCCATGTTTCGCATCCGTAAAGCACCACTGGTAAGATCATTGCTTTAACAATTCTTGTCTTCGTTCCCAAACTCACTGATTTGTCCTTCCATATTTTTTTCCAGTCCCTGCGTTGCCGTCTTCCCCAATGTAATTCTCCGTCGTATTTCTCGTTCGCATCCACCTTCACTCTCCATCATGGCCCCCAAGAAACAGAAGCTTGATACCACCTCTATCTCCTCTCCATCTACCTCAAAATAACTCCATTTCTCAGTGGTCATTATCTTCGTCTTTTTTATATTAAAGTACATTCCTGCTTTCTCGCTAGCACATTTTAGCCTTCTGATGTTATCCTTCAGTTTCTCCTTTTTTTCCGCCAGCAGTGTTGTGTCGTCCGCATACCTTAAATTGTTCACTATCCTTCCAGCTATCCTCACACCCTCCGCCTCATCATCAAAACCTGCCTCCCTCATTATCCTTTCTGCATATAGAATGAATAGGTATGGTGATAGTATACATCCCTGTCTGACCCCTTTCTTTATTCGAAAACTTGAAGTGTCGCCATGTTCTGTCCTGACCACCGCCACCTGATTGCCATACAGGTTCTTGAGGAGAGTTATCAGATGCATGGGTATGCCCATTTCACTCAGTGTTTTCCACAGCAGAGCATGATCAACGCAGTCGAATGCCTTGCTGTAATCTATAAAACAAAGATGTACCTCTTGTCCATATTCCCTCTGCCTTTCCATTATCCATCTTAGGTTTGCAATATGGTCTCTTGTGCCTCTCCCTTTTCTAAATCCTGCTTGATTTGCCGGCAGCTCTCTCTCTATCGTGTCTTCCATCCTTTTGTGGATAATCTTTAGGAGTATCTTGCTCGTATGAGATATTAGCGCAATGGTTCTGTAGTTCTCGCATTCCTTAGCATCTCCTTTTTTAAAGATGGGTATAAAGATCGATGTTTGCCAGTCCTTCGGCCACTCCTCAGTCTCCCAAATCAGATTACACAGAATTGTTATCTCTCTTATCACTCCATCTCCAGCTGCTTTGATCAGCTCAATAGGGATTTCGTCTGCTCCTGGGGTCTTGTTATCTCTGATTTGTGTAATTGCCCATTCCACCTCTGCTTCCATGATCTTTGGTTCCTTGACGTAATCAGTTGTGATCGCTTCTTCGTTTTCCTCCACTCTGTCATCGATCTTGTAGAGATTTTCCGTATATTCTCTCCACCTGTTCTTTGCTTCCTCTTTATCGCATATTATTCCGCCATTCCCGTTTCTTAATGAGCCGTTCCGTGGTGTGAACTTGCCAGTGATTTTCCTCATTTCCGCAAACATCTCTCTAGTTCTTCCCTTTTTTCCCTGTTCTTCCATTTCTTTGCATCGATCGTTCAAGTATCTTTCTTTATCCTTCCTTGCCTGCTTCTGAAATCTCCCGTTCAGCACCTTGACTAGGTCTTTGTTTCCTGCTGTTCTCACACTTCTCCTTTCTTCTGCTATCTTGATTGCATCCGACGATAACCACGGTGATATCTTCTTCTTTTGTCTTTTTGGTACGTGAATGTTCGCTTCCTCCTTCTTCATTCCTTCCCACATATCATCAGCACTAGTCGCTTCAACCAAAATCAGTGCCTCAAATCGGTTCTTTATCTCGTCCCTGTACTCAGGAATGATCCCTTTGCACTCGTATCTAGTCAGGCGTTCCCCCAATTTGAGTCTCTTAAGTTTCAACTTAAGGGTAGCCACCAGCAGTTCATGATCCGATCCACAATCCGCTCCCGGTCTCGTTTGTACATCCCTCACCATGCTCTTCCATCTCTGTTTTACCATCACATAGTCTATTTGATTTTTGTGTTTCCCATCCGGCGAAGTCCAGGTGTATAATCTTCTCTTTGTCTTCTCAAAGCATGTGTTCATGATCCTCAGTTCATTTGTCTCACAAAAGTCGATGAGCCTTTCTCCTGCATCGTTCCGTTTTCCCAGCCCATGTCTTCCAATCGCTGACTCGATCTTGTCCGATCTCCCTACCTTTGCATTGAAGTCCCCCATGATCACCAAAGTGTCGCCTTTTGGAACTCCATCTATCTTCCTCTGTAGCTCATTGTAGAAACTTTCTCGATCTTTCTCGTCCGCCGTCGACGTAGGTGCATACACCTGGATGACAGTAGTGTTAATCACTTTCCCCCTGAACCTTACGCTCATGATTCGATCATTAACCGTGTCGTAGCCCAGTATTGCTGCTGCACTCCTCTTGTCGCAGACCATTGCCACACCATTCCTTCTGCTATCGCTTGGTCCTGACATCATCACTCTGTACTCCCCAGAATTAAAGTGTCCCTGCCCCTGCCATCGAGTCTCATTCAGGCCCAGCACCGCCAGCCCCAAACGCTTCATCTCTCGTTTTATCACCTCTAGCTTCCCTATCTGCATGCTCCGGACATTCCATGTCCCCAGTCTCAGCTGGGTTTTACAGCTCAGGTTGAGCTGGTGTTCCTCGACTGAATCAGTTACTGCACTTCCTTGCGGGTTTAATGCCGTTACTTCATGATGCCGTCTCTTCACCAGATCATCCTTCAGCTCTTCCCCAGTAGCTCTTGAATCACTCTCTGGCCTGGGTGTCTCGCCATCAGTGATTATCGTTTTTCCATGAGTTTTGTCTTCCATGACAGTTTTCTTGGCAGATTTACAGAGGTGGTTTGCCATTGCCTTCCTCTGGTTTTGCCTGCCGTGCCCGTTCGTTCGCCTCCCCTTGGGGAGGGTACTAACGGTTCGCACCGCGAGAAGGTGGGCACGGAGGTCTTTGGTTGGTCAGCCCAGGCCGGGCCCGCACCTCCGTCCTGGAACGTCGGTCAGGTCACCTTCCTGTTTTACCTCTTACGAGGTGACTGACCAACCTATGTAGGCATATATGTATATATGTATATTATGCATGTATGTATATATGTTTGTATGTATATATGTATATTATGCATGTATGTATTGTATATATGTTTGTATGTATATATGTATATTATGCATGTATGTAAATATATATGTATGATATATGTGTGAAATATAAGTTATTATTTCCTAGCCTGGGGGATTATGTCCTACCCCGGGGGGGATTCTGTCCGGGGGGGATAATGTCCGGGGGGGGGATAATGTCCTACACTCAGTCAACTCAGTTATAATGAGTACAGGCTGTAGGCTGTTGGTGGGAAGATGAGACAGTGAGGGAGAGGACTGGCCACCCGCCCTCATATGTCAAGGCTAAGAAAATGAAGTCAGTGAAGTTGATAACACTTCATACCCATGGCTGCCTCAGGGCTAGCTTAAGGGACTGCTCTTCTTCTTCATCGTCTTCATCTTCTTCGTTATCATCTTCTTCATCGTCTTCTTCTTCGTCTTCTTCCTCGTCTTCATCGTCTTTGTCTTCTTCTTCGTCTTCTTTTTAGACTGCTTCTTCTTCTTAGACTTCTTCTTCTTCTTAGACTTCTTGTTCTTCTTAGACTTCTTGTTCTTCTTAGACTTCTTGTTCTTCTTCTTAGACTTCTTCTTTTTAGACTTCTTCTTCTTCTTAGACTTCTTCTTAGACTTAGACATCTTCTTCTTCTTAGACTTCTTGTTCTTCTTAGACTTCTTCTTCTTAGACTTCTTGTTCTTCTTAGACTTCTTCTTCTTTTTAGACTTCTTCTTCTTCTTAGACTTCTTCTTAGACTTAGACTTGTTCTTCTTAGACTTCTTCTTCTTAGATTTCTTCTTCTTCTTCTTCTTCTTCTTCTTCTTCTTCTTCTTCTTCTTCTTCTTCTTCTTCTTCTTAGGTTGGCAGGTTTTCTGAGTGTCTGGTGGCAGCTGGGGATCAAATTCCACCATTAGTTTCCAGTTCTTATCAGCTGTGTTAAATGGGTCATTGGATGAATTGATTTACCAGTTTTGGGGTCCCTGTCTGACCCGACCTGACCTATTTCTTGTTCCCTCCTTCTTGATGGGCTCACTGGCCATGCCTTAGTGGTTCCAGATGTGGGTGGTTAGAATAAGTGGTTTCATGCCTGATTCCCAAACTCCACTTGGAACTGTTCCAGACTTAGTCAGAGGGAATATTTAGGAGGGTATTAGAGTGTTAAAATCTATAATCATGTGACCCAGTAGTTGATTGGTTGAGCACAGTTGGCCTCGCAATGCATCAGATGGAAGTTCAAGCCTACCCTAAGAGTGTGAGGGTGTGAAGACCTTGGGCTAATCCGTAGTGCAGTGCGAATGCTTGATTCTTCGTATTGAAATGTATTGTAATTTTTGACTGCAATTACATTACAATCAAAACATTGCACTCAGTCTGTGACGACGTTGCCCCCTTAATGCTAGTCCAAGTGATGTTATGTCCTCAGTTATATTATCTTTCCAGCGTAGCCTTGGTCTGCCTTTGTGTCTTTTCCCTTCGAATCTTGCATGTAGTGCACTGTGTGGGAATCTGTCAACTGGCATTCCCAGTTCTGTGCTTTCTATCAATTGTTTAATCCATTGTGACTAAATGTAAATTTTGCCTACCTGTGTGCGTGCATGCTGTTGTTTTCATTGTGCATTTATGATCATTTATTCGTACCCATCGCTGCCAAATAGCTGGCATCAGGAACTGATGATGATGATGATGATGATGATGATTTATTAAGCACCTATATAGATCTAATGACCAAGCATCAATAACGATGGCACTGAAAAATCGCGTGTAAAGGACTTGCTCCTGGTCCTACATAGTAACCGTCTCAGAGGAGGTTCAAGCTCGTACTCTCCACATTACAAGAAGAGCGCTCTAACCAATTGGTTACCATGTTCCACCGATGCAGTCAATGTTTCTGATTGTTTCTTACATTAAATTTACACAGTGATGGTTAAGATAATGTGCATTACAATATCCACGTTCAACATCTTTAAAGTCTTTTTGGGGTCCATAGAGTAGTAGTAACATCACTGGCGTGAAGAGCAGTAGGTAGCGGGATCGCTTCCCGCAACCCTCCCAAAGGTCCACTCAGCATATCATTCGCCGTATACAGTTAAATTCGACTCCTGTAATAACTTGTGATCATCCGTTCATACTGATTTGTAATCATACTGCGTAATTGTCAGTTTGAAAATATTAAACGAAGATTATTATTATTATTATTATTATTATTTTACATCCATAGCATTTCCATGTTTAATAAGGTTTCTTCTCTCTATTAATGCTGTACCATAATTCTTGCAGACAGTGTGCTATTACTGAGCAGTCAAGGTGTAATTTCTGTAGCTTTGTAAATTGTATTGTAGGGTTTTTCAATACAGACCAGGCCCTTAGCCAGCCACCCGTCCAGCCGTCCTTTGGACGGCTGAAAATCATTTTGGACGGGCATAATGCCATAAACTGTGCATGGACGGCATTGGACGTGATGTCCTAAATATGGTATAATGTATAATCCATCCCCCTTCATCTGTGTAACGATGTTCCTTTTCCCACACAAGATACACTTCTCTAGCAGCTATTTGTGACCTAGGATAGGTGTAATTAAGTGCCAATTAGATGAGGTTGTTTTGTGGTAATTGGTAACTGATTTGGTCGCGAATTCATACGGTTGCGGCATCGGGCGGTCCCAACTTTGAATGCTTTTGGACGCCCTACTCTTTATTTCTGGCTAAGGGCCTGATACAGACCTTGTTGTATTGTTTTTTGTTCTGTTGTGAAGTTTAAACTCACATTACAATTAAATAACTTTTTTTGTTTTTTTATTGCAGACAGAGAAGATCAATCCATTCTTTGCACGTACGTATCTGATTATTAAGTACTCTATTAATTGTAACTGATATGAACCTGGCTTTCACTATTACGTAAGGGCATTAATTAAGATCACCTTGTGTCTTGCAATCACTGCGGGCAGACTTAAATCTCCAAGTGTGATAGATCTGTTATTATTGGTTGTCATGGTAACTGGTTGTCGTGGAGCCATGCACACCCCAAGTTTCAGTGGTTATTCTGTACCAATGGTTATTGTGTTCGCATGTCCGCTTAATACATTCCAGCCTTGAATGTTATTTTTTTACCAATTTTATACCCCCTCTGCAGGAATTAGTTAAAGGTCTGATATCATGGCAAACACTTCTGAGAGATATAATGGTATATGGATCATTTGTGTGCCATGCTTTTCTGTGTGACTTCTTACAGTGTTTTATTGCACAGGTGTGTGATTGTTAATATTTAGCTTCATCTAGCACCTGTGTGTTAAGTAGGATTTGAATTGTAGTTTCTGGTGAAAATTTATCATATTTAGCTGACTTTGTGATTGCTGTGATATTGAGCTGAAAGTTCTGTAAACCACTGAATTTTATCACTGAGGATCACTGTTGATTGAATCAATGAGCAGGGAGGGGGGACAGATGAATAGTAACACTCTAGCTTGAAGAACATAGATCTTGATAGATGCTGTTCGATACCCACGAGCTCCCTATAGGTCGACTCAGCCTTCCACTCCCTGGGGGCAGCAGTAAAATGAGCGAGCACCTAACAGGCTGCCAAGACGTGTGTGTTCTATAAAATCTTAATACTTGTACTGTCATATGTTTCAATGTTATTTACTGCGGTTTGTCAGTAAAATTGTCAATAAAAACAAATATAAAATATTTACCTTGCTTTACCGGATATTTTAAGATACTTTCTTTGTATCCTTGTAGTGGCTCGGTTATGAGGATTTATGTTATTTGGGATAGGTTAGACGTCTAAACTGTGGAGACATGAATGAGACTGCATCTAGAATGGCGTTGACCTTTCACATGCCCTGCAGACGTGCTGTAAAAAGACATTGTAACGGATTTATGTGGCCATTTAATCGGGAGCTTTGGCTTTTGTTCAACTTTCACAGTGACCTTCTTGGGGCCTGGTGTCTTGAGAGTCTATGAAATTTCATTCTTGTAGTTTGGCTTTTATAATCTGGGTTGTGTACTTGTGCTTATTTAGTAAAGGCTTTAGTTGTTGACCATTGTGATTAGCCAAAGGAAATGTTCCTTGGAAATTCTGGTTTTAATGGGTTGTGTGGTAGGCTAGTGCCAGTGCTGGCATCGACAACCTATGACACATAATATGCCACATTATATGTCACAGTCCAAGAGATTTTGGTTGGCCTGCTGGTTCTTTTCAAGATGCTTTTGGAAAAGGTGTTGTCTACATTTTGTTAATGCACTGGTGTAATTTAAAGAAATTTATGTAGCCCCTTTTACAGAATTGTGTCAACTGCTTGAGTCTCTTTAGGCCATCGTTGTTGTGTCCAGTGCTTTTTAGTATCATTCACCTACTTGCCATTTAGCTTTCCATCCTTTCCAGCGTGCGAGTTTCTGAACTTGCTGTGTAGAAAGGTTTTTTAGGGAATTTATGTCCAGCCATTAAATTGGTGCTGTGTACAGCTTAGAGAGAACATCAAAAGCATTCCCACTGAGCTTTCCAGTCATTAAAAGCTGGCATGCAGCACCTTGAGTGGTCCTTAGAAGGTGGCTATATATATATACAGAAGATGGCTATGTCCAGTTGCCATCTGATGTGCATCCCTATACCCAGAAATGATGCTTTTCCAGCTGTGGTGGAAATGGTGTAATATAAATGGCAGTTTACATTACATGTATGCATTGTGATATGCCATATTATGTCTTCTGTATGAAACCTTGAACAGCCAGAAATGGACTCATTTTCATGTGGCAAAACACTAGGTTTGAAATATCTTCCCTGTTGAACATTATGCTAAGTTCCTGTTGTATGTAACTGTCTGTCACTGATTGTAAACAACCTTCTTTATACCTGTGTTCTTTCAAGTTATTTAGTACTGTATGCATACATAGGTGTCTGTATTTATCAGTAATTAACATAATTACTGAGCTTAAGGCTGCTAATTTAACATACAGGTTAAGTGCTTTTATAAGGTACGTTACAGGTGCTACATTAAACATATTGGTTCTTATATGCATCATAATTTCACATTTATATAGCACCTCTACAAGAAAACTATCAAGAGGCGCTCCTGACCTGTTAACACAAGACCACAATCAAATACCTTTGTCTTCAATTGGTGGCAAAATATGCATACGTGTATGCCTGCATGTTTTTGTATGTGCAAGTTGCATAACGCCTGGTACTGTTTGCTGAAATTAGTAATTCTTTGTGGAAGCCTGGAGGCCTGCTGCGTTCCACACATCAAAGAAAAGCATCAGGAGACTGGCTTTTGCCATCCATCAGATATTTACTTCAGTGTACCCCTTAACTAAACAAGCTGTTAAGTTGGGGAATCGGGGTCTGAACGGGAATTAGTCAGTGAACCATCTGTGCCTCCACTTCCTGAGCTCGTTAAACACACTGCACAAGTCAGTGGATAAGAGAGATTCATTACAGCACTCAGTTTGGCTTTCAGTCTGACCTTTGCCCCTTTCTGGCTCCTCTGCCAGCCAGTATTCTCCCATCGTCTGTAATGGCACCAGCTTCTTCTTATTTACTTGCTGCGAAGCAGGCAGTTGTTAAATCATGGTGCACTGGTTTTTTTATCTGTCAGAGGCGAGTCGGGCGCTGGCAAGACGGAGAACACGAAGAAGGTTATCCAGTATTTGACTTACATCGCAGCGTCAACAAAAACACAAAGGCAGTCGGCCGCTGGACACTGTCTTCAGGTTCAAAGAAACTGCATCTGTCTAGTTATAATAATTAATACTAATAATAATAATGTGACGCCCAAGGCATCATGTTTACCTCTGGACAAAAAAATAATAATAATAACTACAACAATTTCTATGGCACCGTGTCAGCCCTTGCATTACAAGGGCGTCTACACATAACTATAACTTAAAGTGGGACTTTTCTACACCTAAGCGATAACTGCAGTTGTAATGTAACTGGCAGTAGGACATATACACGGTGGTTCAATGAAAAGTAAGCCAAACTTTATAGACAAATTTATAATAACTTGAACTATATTTTATTAATAATATTTTCAAAATAAAATATACACATACTTACTTTTTTATTTTAATGACTTCCGGTTTTTACTTCCTACTAAAAAAAGGCAGGTTACTGCAAACAGACTGTTGCATACGCGTACCCATTTCAACAAGTCTTTTATGGTGTCCGTTGCGGTTTCGACGCTTCGTCGTTCCCATTTGGTCTTCATTGACCCTGGGGTAAAAATTAACGTTTTTCTGTCACAACATCTTCTACCTATTATCAGAAATCTAGCCCCAGAAGGCAATCCATGATGTCCGCGATCTGAAAGAACACTTGCTGGAAGCCTGGGATGGTCTGGATCAGAGGATAATCGACGATGCTGTTGCCCAATGGTGCCAGCGCCTCCAGGCTTGGGTGCAAGCACAAGGAGGACATTTTGAACATCTTCTTTAATTAAATAATCAAACCATACTACTGAGAGTTTTTTCACAAAAATATTAAATATTGTTTTCATGTCAGAAGTACTTATATGAAATAAAAAGTTTGGCTTACTTTTTATTGAACCACCGTGTATATCGAGAGAAACTCGTCTCTAAGGCATGTGATATGCCATATGTCTTCTGTATGAAACCTTGATTTAACTCTTCTTGGCAGGACAGCCAGAAATGGACTAATTTTCATGTGGCAAAACACTAGGTTTGAAATATCTTTCCTGTTGAACATTGTGCTACGTTCCTGTTGTATACTGAATAGTTATTCTGCGAGAGGCGCTTTATAAATTTCTATATACAATACAATACAATACATGTGACTGTCTGTCGCTGATTGTAAACAAATTGTTCTTTATACCTGTGTTCTTTCAAGTTATTTAGTACTGAGCTTTATAAATTTCAAGTGTTCAATTGACATAACATTTTTATTTGAAATCAGATCAGACATCATATGCTGCTTAGCTTAAGAGCCTTCGAGTAGCAGTGGATGTTAAGCTTATTACTAAGTGACTCAGATGTAGGAGGAACAGTTTTTGAGCACCTACAGGCAAAATTTCTCAGCTTGTCTATCAGTTACAGTGCCTGTTACCACATTCAGGTTAAATGCCTCTGTTATTCCTCGTTTTTGGTTATCATGTTTGTTAGTGATGAGTGAGGAATTGTTTTGGCATTGTCTGGTTGTCCTTGTGGGTGTGATAAATGGTGTTCTGTTGAGTAATGTTTGTTGAATGACATGTTTTGATTTATGTTTTGTTCAGGGTGAACTTGAGTTGCAGCTGTTACAGACAAACCCAATTCTAGAAGCATTTGGCAATGCAAAAACAGTCAAGAATGACAACTCTTCACGATTTGTAAGTAATCCGTTCTGACTTTTTATTATCCAACGAGGTCATCAGATTATCTTTGTCTGGTCGTACCTAAATTAAGAACTGTTCTGGGTTCACGAGCTTTTTTGGTTGCTGAACATGCTTTTTGGAACTCTCCCTGTGTCTGTGTGCTGTGTTCCCTGTGTCTGTGTGCTGTGTTCCCTGTGTCTGTGTGCTGTGTTCCCTGTGTCTGTGTGCTGTGTTCAGTAGCTTGTGTCTTTTAGACTGCTTATCTGACCATGTACTAAAATGCTTGGAAAGCTAATCACTCTTGTCCCTAAAGGATTAAGTGATTGGTCATCTTTTAAATACATTGTCTTTAGTTAGAGAGAGGCATGGTGATAAATGAACAATTAGTTTGCCTTACTTTACCCTTCCTTGCCAAGTTAATTGTGGTCTCAATCTTTTGGCTGATATTGCTGTATCTCTGCAGTTGTATTGCTAAGCACTGTTATCCTAACACAGCAGCTCTTAAGATAAATTCCGTTGCATTATCGCATGTTCATGCTCTTACTTGTGTACCAGGATAATGTATTGATCTTAAACTTCATTCCCCACGTATTCTTTGCTCAGGCCCATTAGGTTTTCGTAGAATTCCATTTAGAATTCTTGCTACGATGATTACAAATAATCCACTAGAGGCAATGACTCTTGACCTTTGTTATGTGTGATTTAAGCTTACGAAGTGGTCGAATTTTATTACAGCACACCCGTGCTAATTGACATGTAACTTAATTCAGTCCTTTGTATTGCATAAAATTCAGCTAATGCCTTTCTTTGCTATATCGCATATGCCTACAGCTTAATGTAACTTGGCTTTTATTTATTATTTATTTATTACGAACATTTTTAACACACGCAAAAGTCACACAGGCTTTAAGTGGTACATGGTTGTCTTAAAATAATATGGATTTAAGTGGTGCTTTCACCTGTGTTTGGTTGTCTATGGGTGGATAGCTTCCCATATCTGTCAATGTGCATACATTTACAAGTGGTATGTTGCATTCTTCCTAAATGGTAAATTCCCATTGTGTTGAGGCATTCCTTAGGTTAGCTGTACTGCGTATATCTGAGGTGGAAAGTAGTGCCAACATTCTCTGCCTTCAGTTGGGCCTCGTGCCATTCATAAACCATAAGGGTTAGTAAGTGGATCGTGCCTTGCATATGTTTATGTGTTTACAACCAGCTGTGCAGTTATATATTCACTGCTATTTGTACAGGCGGAAGTACAGGGATTTGCAGAGTAAATGCACAGTAATGCACAGCCTAATAGTTTACATTGATAGTATGGCTGATTGTTAGTGCTTACTGGTGTGTCTTGGGTTTAGATCCTGGTGCATAATGTTAAAATTTCAATTCACTATATAAGGAAGGGTTGCCCTATTGTCAGATTGCTGCATGCTTAGCCACGAGATGGCTCGGTCAACTTAATCAGGCCCGGCTCAAGACATTTGGCGGCCCTAGGCAAACCGTCCGAAGGATGGTCACCAACAGATTTTGAATTTCGACATGGTAATTTCATCCATCTTTTTTGGAATTTCATATTACAAAAAAGTTTATGACTTTTTTAGGAATTCGCCTCAATGTCATGACCTTTAGGAATTCACGGTTAGGCCTACACCTGCGATTTATTACACCAACACTATAATACTCAACATTTTTGCATTTAGGCTATGAATTTCCAGAAATTATTTTTAATGTTTATATTTGAATAATGGAAAATTGGCAGCCCCTAAAATCGGCGGCCTAGGCGGCTGCCTAGTTTGCCTAACGGACGAACCGGGCCTGAACTTAATGACTGTCCAGAGCATGCCTCTTTAGGCTGTGGTCAACAGTGATTGCCTTGGCCCACATGAAGGGTCTGTGGGTTAAGTCACACACGCTTCACAAAATGTCCATACTACCAGTAAGTTTCCTCAGGTTCCTCTATCTGTAAAATTTTGATTTTCTGTTAGTGAAGCTACTTTTTTGTAAACACTTTTACACAATGTGCAGTCGATTCACTGCTTTATTTTATTTATTTTGTTTATTTGGTTTACATTTTCCAGCTTGCCTGTAATCCTTTGATAAGCATACCAGGCTCAAAATACCTGGGTATAATTTTTAATTTGTCCTGCATTTAGTTTAATCTAGAAGCAAAACAGCAGCGTGTTTTGTTGACCTTTTAAAAACATTTAAAATGTTGTGGTGAGAAACTTTGTAGCATCTACATTATATCTTGAGGTCAAAGATGAAAATTGTGACTGCACTGGTGTTTAGATGGATAGGCGACTCCTAACCATTGCTATTTGTGCTGTGTTAGAAATACACATGAATATCTTGACAGGCATTATTATTATTATTAGTAGTAGTAGTAGTAGCAGCAGTGATGGGCACTAAACTATTTTTTCTTAGTTAAACTAAAACTATTTTCCAACCAAAATAAAATAGTTTAACTAAAGTTGGCAACTGATTTTGGAAATTAGTTAACTAAACTAAATAAAAGTAGTTAAACTTTTTCCAACTTTTTACAACAAACATTTTCACAATAACAGAGGTTAAGTGAACTGTAATAATGCAGAGCATCAATGACAATTTCACCTTCAAACTATGCTATGTGTACTGTTCTAGCATACAGCTACATTTGCACTGTAAGTAGTGTATGAATTTGAAAGCACAGGCTGTTAATGCTAAAACCATGCAGTGTTACAATGCCTTTTATTAACAGTGTTCAATATTCATCGTGGAAAAATAGTTGCATATTGCTGATTTTTTAGTTAAACTTTTTAGTTAGCAACTAAATTTTTTTAGTTAAACTATGATTTTAACTAAACTATTTTATTTTAGTTAAACTTCATCCTTAACCAAAAAAATTTAGTTAAACTAAAAGTTAGCAACTTTTTAGTTAACTATTGCCCATCACTGAGTAGCAGTAGTAGTAGTAGTAGTAGTACTTAGTTTTATTATGCGTAAGTTTAAGTGTATTCTTACTGTATGTTACATACCTAAATCTTCTTCTTCTCAGGGAAAATTCATTCGAATCAACTTCGATGCCTCAGGTTACATTGCTGGTGCCAACATCGAGACCTGTATCCTTTCCTTGTTACGGAAGAGTGCTGCTGGATTGAGTAGTTTTGTCATGAATCTGTTTGCATCAGTAGTACATGAGAAACTGACCATGTAACACCATTAAGAATAGCTAACGTGGTTTCTGAATTCTGATATAACTTGGTTGAGAACTTAGATCCTAAATTTGGCTGAGTTTGGAAAATGATGTCGTAACAGAATGTAGTGTTTACCTGTTTATGCGCTCTTTGTGTACGCGCGATTCTGCTTAACATGAGGTGCTGTGTCCCGCAGAGCTATTAACTTAACACGCCATATTGTTTAACGCACCGTACAAGAACTGCATTGACTCTCTGTATGATCCATTTTTACATGTGGTCTCGTTTGCATGCTGTATGATAAGGCCCCCCTCCCCCCAACGACTTCACGTTACCGAGTCCACACACACTGTGGTTACAAGACAGTTTTGATGTGACTTCAAGACAGTGCAAAAGAGTTTTGTGTATTCTTTTGTCTTGAAAATGTACTGTCATCACGTGCATTGTCGTGTAATGGGTTGATAGTATAACAGTTTCATTTAGTTTCCAATGCTTTGTATGCATATACTTAGTAGTTTTATCTTTGTGAACTATGTGTATATATATTAATAGGTTGTATTTATTGATTTTTAAAATACTTGTCACGGGCAACACCAGCGCAATTTCAAGTGCGCTTCTTTATGCTAATTACAGGTCTTGTTTCTGAAATCCATTGGCCCACTTGTGCTCTAAGAGGGTCACGATGTCAAATCAAAGGTGCTGTGATTAAACAACTCCAACCTGTATGGCTTTATCAAGTACTTGTCAATTACCTGTCAGTCAGATTGGGAAGTCAGGGCACCTATACACCTCAGTCCGTTAATATTTACTTAAACGTCTGACTGACTTTTAATGTTGGAAACAGAAACCTCTTGCTTCAGCATGGAAATAGAACTGCAGGATATTCTCCATGTGACCAGCTCACACCACATTAAGAACAAAACCTGTCCAACCATGGAGCCATAATGATGTGGTGGTTCCTACTGTGTGAGACCTGTGACGGTCCAGTGATTAGCATGCATGACCGTCAACCCAGAGTTTAAGGTCTCAAAATCCATAGCAGGACAGAAAGTGTTTCAAGATTTCAATTCTGTCCGTGCCCCCTCTAATGAAGATGAAGAGAGCGGTCCTTTAACCCCGAGTGAGGCAGCATGGCCATGAATTGTTAGCGACTTCATTTTTCTTGACCTCTGCATATGAGAGCAGATGGACAGTAGTATACCTCACCATCAATCAATCAATCAATTTTTTTATTGCAACGATATAACATACATCAGTTCAACATTGGTATGTTACAAGAAAACGTTGACAAAGGGAAGGCCCAGAAGGGATGGAAATCCCGCTAATAGGGACACCCAATTTTGTCAGTTAATTACGTTGAAGATAGAGGTTCGATTGAGAGACACAGTGATAAGTTTAACTAAGTGATTAAACAGAGGTATTCATAAGCAATTACACCATGTTAGTAAGTACGCTGACACTGTGTGGTCAATGTACTCTTAGCTAAGTTTGTTAACAGAACAGGTATTTTAGGTTATTTTTATACCATAGCTGGAGTTTAAACCACCACCAACCTCTGTACTGTCAGTCCAATATACTTATCACTAGAATGTTGCACACCCCACTTGGTGAACTTAGCTATAAAAAGATTGCATTGACCAGTAGCTGTTGAGAATATCATACAGCGAGAGAGAGGATCATATCACCTCTGATAAGTTTCTTGAAAAGGTGCTATATAAAGTATTATAAACAAGCATTTACAATTACACTGAGAGAGAGGACTTGGCTATGTACGCTCATTTCCCAAAGCTAAGCAAAATGAAGTCACTACATGTATGTATGTATGATTGTATGTATGTATGTATCAATTGACTTAATACACTAGCTTTTTATAACTATGGGTAGATGTGCAAGGTTGACGTTGATTTAAGTGATTGCTCCTTTTCATCTGAATCATATGAGATGACCTTTCAGAATGAGGTCACGTTCGAAATCTGATCCAATCTTTGATAGGATATTGTAATGGGTCCACGATCTAAGGATAAAATAATTATGTGTGTATAAATCTGCCTAGACCTCTAGAAACCGCTCAGAGGTTCCGGAAGACTGCTATCAGGCAGATCTAAAGGGTGTGTCTTAAGACAGGAGCTTCATCAGGATATCAGATCCATGTTGCCAAGAGATTTATACTGGACTTCCTGTGATAATGATGGATAATCTTGCGAGGGTGTGGTGTGTATCTGGCATTGTGTCTGAGATAACCTACAGGTAGATGTCTGGAAGAAGACTGTTAAATAGTGTTTATGATTTATAGATGACAAATATTGTGGCATCGTATGACATTAAGCAGACAGTATTCCTATGTTGAGCTGGTGGTATGGGATCTGCCGTGAATGTTGTTACCATGCCTCCCATTGTCTTTTGAATACAGAACAGTCAGTTCCGAGTCTTAACCGTTTTTTTTTTTTAATTCCGGATATTTCTATAGCGCCTCTCGAAGTCTACTACTACTCAGAGGCGCTCCCGACTACAGCATTTGATACTGTGCCAGAATTTTCACGCCAAAGCGCCACGAGCAATTGCAAGTGAAGGACTTGCCCAAGGTCCGTACGCAGCGGCTAGAGTGAGATTCGAACCTGCAACCCTCCGGTCACAAGGCACCGAACTTACCACTGAGCCACCTCGCCCCAACTGTTGTATAGTGTTGCCTGCTGTTGTGGTCTTTGTATGTACTACAATGAAACATGACATCATAAAATAGGTATTACAGTTTTGCCTTTGTGCTGTCTGCTGCTGTGTGAACTCCTTGATTTACTGCTAAGATTTGCTGGAGAAATCGCGAGCCGTTCGTCAGGCTGAGGGAGAGCGTTGCTTCCACGTCTTCTACCAGATGCTTCACAGTGCTGTGCCTGCCATAAGAAGTAATTGCTGTCAAGAGTTATCGCTTAGTGCCTCATAATTTTGGACAGAATGATTTCACGATCCACATGTTTATGCATCTGGACAGTTTTATGGTGTCTTTTAAAAAGAACCTCCAAAATGTGCTGAAAATCTAGACCAGACCATCTTGCTTTGTGTCCCATCTTTAATACTACTATAGAAAATTTCAAAGCGGATTTTATTGTTTGGCATATAACGGTGAATATCAGTCATAGTACAGTCGGTGACTAGGACTACATGCTTCCCGAAATTAATGATGAAATATTGGTAAATTTTATTTAGAAAACCGCTGTGAAAGAAAAAGGTTTACAGTATGTTACACGTTTAAGAAAACTTAGTAACTAATGAATTGTTTGCTATTGAGTACCTTTAGCAGGGTATGCTGTGGTCAGCTTATCCTCCTGGAATACATTGTCTAATATATAATGTAATGTAATAACCTATATCTGCTCATCAGCCTCTCTTTGGCTCTTTTCTGCATATGCTTGAAGACCATTCTTTTCGATCGTGGTTTCATTGTGTTAGATCAGGAGCACCTATGACGAATCTGTCTTGAAGTGGTGCTATATAAATTGGCAATTACAATAGGGTTAGTTACTTTGAGGTGATGTTCAGGGAACTTCAGATCCATCTAGTGTAATTAAATTTATTAATTTGGTAATTGCAGAAGAATGCCTTTTCGAAGATGTAAAGAATTATCGTTACCTGACACATGGTAACATTCCGATCTCAGGAGAAGGAGATGTTGAGTTGTATCGGCAGCTTCTTAGTGCTTTGGATGTCATTGGGTTTACAAAAGAAGAGCAGTTGTGTGAGTACCATAGGTGGGCGAGGAGCTGGATTTACACAAATTCGTCATGAATTGCTGTAGTGTACTAGTTTTTTACAGTATGGACACCAGATTTTGGTTTTTCCTAACAGTGACGGTTTCATTGATATTTTGCACAATTCTAGAAGCTCATTGATATCTTGCACAATTCTAGAAGCATTTGACAAGGCTAAGCAATGTGGCAACAGGGTGAGGTTTCTGGTTGTGTCTTTTGAGGTATCTGTTGTGTCTGTTGAGGTATTTATTGTGTCTGTTGAGGTATTGTTTACGTTAGGCCATATAGCATTTGAGGTCGAGAGAAGAATGCGCTGAATGCGAGAAAGGCACTGGTATCGACAAGAGACGGAAAAGAACAGTCAGCCATTTGGCCGCACCCATTGCTGTAGCTATTAGCAATTAGCAGTTGCAATAATTTAGCATTATATTGTATAGTTTACAAAATTATTGCCAAAAAGTATAGTAACTTGTCTAATACGAAATTGAGTGTATTGACCTGATTGTGGCTTGTTTTTGGTGTGCCATCAGTTGATGCCTTGTGCATTATATACCGGCATAACAAAACCTTCTAATTACAATTTCTAATGCACTTGATAAATCTTCTTCCTCCTAATCTTCTTCTAATAGTAATAATAATTCTAGCCATCCTAGAACATTTTTTAGTCTCCAGGTGATTCTCAACTCCTGAGGGATCAGATATACCGAGAGTAAAATATTAACAGTAATTTGTCTGTTTCTGTGTAGATATACATAAGACCATTTCAGGAATTCTTCAGTTGGGTAACATGCGATTTGTCCAGGACAAGAATTCCGATCAAGCAACTTTGCCAGACAATACAGGTCTGTTGCGTCTGCTTCCTCTTGCTCACCCGCTGCAGCCTAACTACTGGTTTCCATGACCTTTCAGTTTTGACCATGCTTGGATCATGATTGTTGACTTCGACCTCATATGAAGCAACCATAGATTGACGCCTTGCACATTTCGTTAATGACATTTACAAAGCCATTAGATTAAATTATAGTAAATCTTCATTTTTCAGGTTGAATGCTGAAGTAGACGGCAGTTGTGACAACCTTTCACTTTTACTAGTGGGATTAAGTCATGTATTGTGTGAAATTCAACAGTTTCTATTCACAATTTAATGAACAAAATGCTATCATGTTGCTATTTGGGGGGATAGAGTAATGGTAACACTCATGGTCAGGAGAGCATTAGATCGTGGTTCGATACCCGTAACCCTCTCTAGGGTGGTGCCTTGCATGGCTGCCAAACCGTGCGTTTAGTTAAGATTTGATTGTACTGTCATGTTTCGTTGTAATCTTGCAGTGTTTGCCAGTTTGAATTAATAAAGATTATTATTATTTTTGTTTCACATTTGCTGTTCAACCAAAGTATCATTCAAGCTAGAGCATGCACATCCTTTGTGCATAAAGACCCTCCATAGTCTGACTTCAGGCTTCTCTGATGTATCGGACATTTACCAGGCTACTCCAATGGATTACATATTTCGACCACAGTTTCACTTAAGCACTGCCTTGACTCCCTTGAGCTTTATGATAACACAGTCACTAAGTCATTAGGTTAGATTACATGGAAGGCCCTGTAATAAATGAGAGAAATTATCTCGTGTCAAACTGAGCTTGCTGCTGGCATTTTTGGTAATGCCTGCTAATACCTCACCTTTTCCTTCTGTTGCCCTAGTTTTGTATTTTTGTAAACTGCAGTTAATAGATGCAATATTTTGGCTGTAGTTGCCCAGAAGGCCTGCCATCTCATTGGCGTTCCTGTCGTGGAACTGACCAAGGCTTT
This sequence comes from Allolobophora icterica, assembly GCA_963556255.1. Lineage (NCBI taxonomy): Eukaryota > Metazoa > Annelida > Clitellata > Crassiclitellata > Lumbricidae > Allolobophora > Allolobophora icterica. Next base: position 25,922,158 of record OY744617.1, read on the forward strand.
CCTTCGACCTCGTATTCGAGTTGGACGAGAGTTTGTCACAAAGGCACAGACCAAGGAGCAGGTACAGCCAGTCTGTATGTATGTTTGTGTGTCAGCTTGTATGTGTAAGTTTGTTTGTGAGTGTGTGCCTGTGTTTGTGTGAATGTTTATCATTAGATACTGCTGGTGTAGGGCAGAAATAAAAGAGATAAACTGTTAGAACTGTTGCCAATGATGCTGAACTCATTCTGTGAAACATCAGAAGAATTTGTATACAGGTGTATACAGGTAAACAGTACTAAAATCATACGGCTATCTGAAACACTTTTGGTGCTAAGAGGTCAGCCTGCACCTTGTGGCAGGTTTCTTTGACCCTTAAGGGTAATCATTTTGACAACAACAACAAACGACTTTTGCAACTTATAATTGCATTATGCGTGTATATTTGGTTGTTAGTGAGTCAATAATAGGCTTCCATCAATCAGTGCATCAGTCAAAAGAAAATACGTAGTGCATGTGTTAAAGGAACTGATTTTTTCCTCAAATTTTTCTTGACTTGGATTTGTCGTTCTCTCATGATTGTCTTCTGCTTCGTATCTGTTTCCTTCATAGGTGGAATATTCCGTAGAGGCAATCAGCAAATCCGTATATGAACGCATGTTTAAGTGGATTGTTCAGCGCATCAATAAATCCCTCGATCGTACCAAGCGACAGGGAGCGTCCTTCATCGGTATTCTCGATATTGCTGGCTTTGAAATATTCCAGGTATACTGCTTTATATAATTTCTTTGCTTTTTGAAGTTAATGTAATTCGTTCATTCATTCTGAGCATGTGTATAGCACCCATCAAAGATATCTGCTCTCAGAGGTGCTTCCAGCCCAATTCCAGCAATAAAGAGTACCGGGTAATAATTAGAATACATAATTTGATGTAATGTATAATTTATGTAGCTTCTTTTCATAGATATATGGAGAGATGCATATCTATTATTTCTTGACTGAACAACAAAAATCAAGAGCTTCGTCTTGAAGTTTGAAGGACTAATATGGCTAGAGCAGTTCAATAGGATACATTTCTTATTTAGTTTTTTAAAATATAGAGAGGATTTTCTCATTAATGTTTTCATCCATGAGTTTTTAATGTTTTAACACTTTAACGAATAGGGTGTACTAAAAGTGACTGGGAAACCAGTGCATTGTAGTTCAAGTGTTGTGTGTTTGCAGTTGAACTCGTTTGAACAGCTGTGTATCAACTACACGAATGAAAAACTGCAGCAGCTGTTCAACCATACGATGTTCATTCTTGAACAAGAGGAGTATCAGAAGGAAGGCATCAACTGGGACTTCATCGACTTTGGTTTAGACCTTCAGCCAACCATTGATCTCATTGAAAAGGTCCGTCTAATAATATATACACTTCCAAACTTTACATAGTATTTTCTTTGTGTTGGAATGAATATTTTGTCTTGAGCTTTTTGTGAAAGTTTTATGTGTTAGGCAAAAGTCAATGGATATTCAAATTCTTTTGGTTTTGATGGTGCATGCAACAACAGGCTGTTTGAAGCCAATGCTGTTTTTTGAGGAACTAACAAATAACTGCTTGACTTTGTTATTGTGTGAACTGTAGAAAGTTGATGTGAAAATTACGATTGTGATTCATAGCATTTAGGACATTTAGGCATTTATTATAAATAAAATTTTGCTAATTTTTATGGCATTTATAAAACTGTTGTACATAAGTAAACAGGTTTCTGATTTAAAAATTAGTTGACTTTTATGACATTTATAAAGACGTGCAGCTGAAAATATTTATATAACTTGCATACAACATTTATAACAACTGCTGTGGGTAAAAGTCTGTTGACATGAAAATGTAGCTCAATTCTGCATTTTGTTGTTTAGCCGATGGGCATTCTGTCGTTGGTTGATGAGGAGTGCTGGTTTCCGAAGGCAACTGACAAGACTCTTGTGGACAAACTCCTTGCCCAGCACACCAACCATCCAAAGTTTCAGAAGCCGGACTTCCGAGATAAGGCCAGCTTCAGCCTGATCCACTACGCCGGCCGTGTGGACTATAGCTGCGACCAGTGGCTGCTCAAGAACATGGATCCACTGAATGAAAACGTTGTTTCGCTGCTGCAGGAGTCGTCAAACGACTTCATGCGAACCATCTGGAAGGACGGTCAGTAAACGGCTGGTATTCTTGGTTTTCTTTACGTGCAAATCCGTCTTTAAAACAAGTTAAGCCCCACGGCTCATGTTGGATGTAGGGAAGGTGCTCATTTTGTGTTCTTTGTCCCGTGAGCTGGCTGTGGACGATTTCAAAAGTCCAGGGCATATAAATTTGTGTAATAAAGGAGTAGTTAGAAAGAGCAGTTGTAAGAAGTGTTTATTTCGGTAGTGTTGTTTCATTCTGTTAGCTATTTATGGCACTTATCTCAAGGCCAGTACTCTGAAGCTGAGGCATAAGACAAATTTGCACCAGCAATGTGTTTATGATTGTTAAACAAGGTTTGCTCAGCAGGCTTCAGGCGCAGTCATTTGGTTATCGAGAACATGACCTAAAACACACTATGATATTGCAGCTTTGATCTCAAATCTATTAAAGAAGGAACGTGATGTAGGTGGAAGTTTAACATGTTGTTACCGTCATGCTTGTTACTGCTGAATTACAACCACTTGTGTGTTTTTCTAGCGGAAATAGTTGGTATGGGGGCAACCGTGGCCAGCGATGTGGCAATTGGAGCGCGAACACGCAAAGGAATGTTCCGCACGGTTGGTCAGACGTACAAAGAACAGCTGTATAAACTCATGCAGACGTTGAACAACACAAACCCAAACTTTGTCCGCTGCATCATTCCGAACCACGAGAAAAAGGTCGGCAGTTTTCCTTTGCTTATGTGAAATTACGCTTTGAACTATCTTTCCAGGTTTATTGTTTTTTAAAGCTTGGGGTGTTCAGATGTTTTGCTGTTGTTAAAGACCTGGTATTTGTAATTGTGTATCAGGACCACTTTGTGCTGTTGCTAAAAAGGGTTTTCTGGCCTCATAATTTATGTCACAGGTGTCTAGCTTATGTCTAGCTTATGTCAGTGCTCTTTGGGGTTTGAATGGTGAACATATACTGGATGTATTAATTATTATAATTAAATTAGTAATTAATTATTTTATGTTACTGTGAGATAGGGTTTTATCTGTTTTTATTGCTTTAGCTGTTCAATGTTGAAAAGAGCCAAGCAGAAATGTTAAGTCCAATGGCAGTATATTTTTAGGGTCTGTCTGTTGACTGGCAGCTTTACAACTAAATATTTACTGGTAGTTATTTTTTTTAACACTTTAACGACATGCTGCATTGGTGTCCCAGTCACCTATAGTACGTGCTTATCGTTAAAGTGTTAAGTCTGTGAGATATGGGCTTATAAAAATTAGCTAAAATAGCCCTCATTAGTCTGAAGGCAGGTTTCTTCATGACAATTGGATGAATGTTTAAGGTCTGATCCTGGTGTTTGACCATTGGTTGATTCCTTGTCCATTAGATAATGGTGCCTTGTCCGTTAGATGGTGGTGCCTTGTCCATTAGATGGTGGTGCCTTGTCCATTAGATGTTGGTGCCTTGTCCATAGATGATGGTGCCTTGTCCATTAGATGGTGGTGCCTTGTCCATTAGATGGTGGTGCCTTGTCCATTAGATGTTGGTGCCTTGTCCATAGATGATGGTGCCTTGTCCATTAGATGGTGGTGCCTTGTCCATTAGATGGTGGTGCCTTGTCCATTAGATGGTGGTGCTTATTCAGTTTTCAGATTTGATTAGACACTTATGTATGATTAGCTGAATTGACACCCACCGTGTGGTATTTGCTGAGCCCATGCTTTTTTTATTTTCTATTCCAGCCCGGTAAGATCGACTCGCAGTTGGTTCTCGATCAGCTGCGTTGCAATGGAGTCCTCGAAGGAATTCGTATTTGCCGTCAGGGTTTCCCGAGCCGAATTGTATTCCAGGAATTCAGGCAGAGATATGAACTGTTGACGCCAAATGTCATCCCAAAAGGTTTCATGGACGGCAAAAAGGCCTGTGCCAAGATGGTCAGTACATGCACCAGTTTATGCGTTACTGTTGTTTTTGACGTTGCGTAGTGTATCCTGTCTTTTGATGCTTACGTTAAGAATGTGCTATGTAACTTAATGGATCAGTGATTGACTAGTCAACAAATCAATCGTTGATCAATCAGTTTTGGTTGATCAATCAGTTGAATTCATTTTCATGACATGCCTTGTCATCCATAGCCTGTTTCTGGTATCGGGACCTCATGAATTGAGACTGGTCTCTGTCAAAAGGATTGGTTTCAGAACGAGGTTTTGTGTAGAGGCGACTGGTGTCTTGTAAATTGTGCTTATGGCGTTCCAAACTAGTAGATACTAGTTTGGACCAGTATCTACACCAAATGTTAGTATCTACACTAAATGTTAGTATCTACACCAAATGTTTGCGTCTACACCAAATGTTAGTATCTATACCAAATGTTAGTATCTACACTAAATGTTAGTATCTACACCAAATGTTAGTATCTACACTAAATGTTAGTATCTACACCAAATGTTTGTGTCTACACTAAAATGTTAGTATCTACACCAAATGTTTGTGTCTACACCAAATGTTAGTATCTATACCAAATGTTAGTACGTACACCTGCACCAAATGTTAGTATCTACACCAAATGTCAGTATCTGTACCAAATTTTAGTATCTACACCAAATGTTAGTATCTACACTAAATGTTAGTATCTATGCCAAACGTTTGTATCTATGCCAAATGTTGCCTGATGATGTGACCTTTTACCACAGCTCATATTTCTTGTGTTTGGACATTAATTATATTATTTTGATTTTGTGTGATATCCACATTTGACTTTGCAGCTGGAGGCTTTGGAGCTTGATCCTAACCTGTATCGGATTGGTCAGAGCAAGATTTTCTTCCGTGCTGGAGTTCTAGCTCATCTGGAAGAGGAGCGAGATCTGAAACTGACTGACATCATCGTCACCTTCCAGGCTTACTGCAGAGGATGCTATTCACGCAGGTCATTTGTGCCTCTATGTATTCGATCCGATATGAATTTGATCCAATTGTGATGAATATATTTGGTTAGTTGCTGTTTAATGACACTGTGTGATAACAAAGATGATTAGCATCACCCTCCTCCTTTCTCCAGGCTTGGGACTGGCAGTGGCAGAGTTTTTCATTTGTTTAGATGAATAAAGGGAATTTTATATCTTTAAAACTTGAAATAAGCAAAAAATGGACATAGTTTTACATGGAATTCAGTTGACTGAAGGGTTGTTGCAATCTCATTTTGAATAAACATTTAGGAAAGCAGTGGGCCTTAACATGTTAACCACAACAACATGTGGCAACAAGATTCATCATAATCCATCTGGTTCTATGTATTTCCTAATTTCTGTTTCCTGAGAGCGCCTCTGAATAGTTATTCTGTGAGAGGCGCTTTATAAATTTCTAGATATGATACAATATGATGTATCACGTTGGCAATGACCTTCATGAACTTTAACTACAATTGTCATCTTGCTTTGTGCATCATCAGATAACGAACAAAGTCACCACTGCAGGCTCCCACATACGCATAGAGCCATATCTAATTGAGAGTTGATATTACTTTCAAAGTTACAGTGATACTGTAAAACTTATTGTTACAATTGCCGTCAACTATTTTTAGAAATTACCACAAACGTTGCCAGCACCTCAATGCTGTTCGAATCATCCAACGGAATTGTTCGTCGTACCTGAAGCTTCGCAACTGGGCGTGGTGGAAGCTCTTCACTAAGGTAAGACAGTCTTGTGAATTGCAGCTTTTATTTTGTGTAGATGCTACCAGATTATCATTCTGTCTGTCTTCAACTGTGTGTTTGTTGATCTTGGTAGCAGCAGACCAACTTGAACTGCCTAAACCAAAACAGAAGTTACTCTGTACTGAACACCTGTTTGTTTTTGGCATTGATGAAACCATATTTTTATTTACGAAGTGTTACTTATCTGGGTAATATTGATATCTATTATGCTAGACGTTTTAGCTGCAAGCTTGTTTTTTATTTGCCTACCCAATTCACGTTCTGAGATCTCTTCTGTATGAAGGTTAAGCTGTTGTAGCTTTAGGTTAAGGTGTTGAATCTTTAGGTTAAGTCTTTAGGTTAAGGTGTTGTATCTTTAGGTTATGCTGCTGTATCTTTAAGTTAAGGTGTTGAATCAGCTGTGAAATTAACTATAGGTACAGCACATATGAGAGGCTTTAAACTATGACATTAGGTTACTGACCATACATGAGACGTGTGTTAGGGTAAGCTGAGTTACTAGGAAGTTACTCTGCGCTGTGTGAGACACTTTTCAAGATGCTGTATCAGTCTGCATTGACATGACATTAGGTTACTGACTGTACATATATTTGTGATTGTGTGTCCAGGTACGTTACTTCAGGTGACTCTACATATATTTTTGATTGTTTGTCCAGGTAAAGCCGTTACTTAAGGTGACTTTACATATATTTGTGATTGTGTGTCCAGGTAAAGCCGTTACTTCAGGTGACAAACACGGAAGAAAAACTGAACATAAAGGAGCAGGAATTGCGTCAGGTGGCAGATCATTTCGATCGATTGAAGTCTGAGCACCAAGAACTGGAACAGAACCACAAGCAGCTGGCCGAGGAGAAGGTGGCGCTTGTGCAACAGCTGCAGGCTGAACAGGAGCTGTGTGCAGAGGCTGAGGAGGTAAAGGAGCTATATAATTGTCCAATTACATTACGTTACCTTGCGCACTCAGCTATACTCACGGCTTTGTTTACTGGTTATTTGATTAGAGAATTCTAGTCCTGATAGGATTCATTCAGAGGTTAGTCTGCAAGGTGGGAGTTAGAAAGCCATTATTCTAGGTTTGGAGATGAGTTATCATAGTAAGCCAATTAAACTGGCTCTTTTAGTGTATCACTATCTAATGACAAAGTATCAATCAATTAACAGTATGTAGCATTTTGTACATGAAAAGCTTGATCAAGGTCATGATGCAGTAACCATCTCAGGGAGGCTCAAACCTACATGCAGGTCAAGCAGCTATTACTTGGCAAATGCTCAAACAAATCATAAACCATATCACATCTGTAAAGCCTTGCCCAGTGATGTCCAGCATCAGTTTTGTGTGTGTTACTATTACTTACTAATGCAGTGCTTCCCAACCTATGTGCCGCGGCACACAAGTGTGCCGCGAGCGCGATAGAAGTGTGCCGTGACCGAATGTCGGAAATCAGACGTTTAAAATTATAATAATTTACTCAGTCATAATATGCGCTATCCCATGCTGATAAACTGGTGGAGTCCAGTTTTGTTAATTCATTTCTGCAAACTTAGGTAGCATGCAGTGTTCTGTCAGCTGCAATGTCAATCAGCTGTTCCTTTTCCGCAATCTGTAGTTGGTGATGACATGGGTTTCTGGCCAAGTCTTTGTCAGAGACATTTAAACTTGGAAAATTATTATTGTAACTTGTCTTCCAAATCTGATAAATGCTCAATAACAATGTCATATATACACAACACAACTGCACCTGGATCAACTTCAACTGCGCGATGAAACATAGAAAATGAATTTGAAAATACGATGATGCAAAGATGAGCAATAATGAAGCTTACTAACGATGATGTCATAGACATAGGGTAAAGAAGTAACTTAGTTCATTGAATAGTTAATAGCAACACACAGTGGTCTATATGCAGACTCATATACAGGGGCGTCTATCCTCCCCGAAGTCATTGGAGTAACTTCCCCTCCTATCCTCCTCTTACCCTTCCCCTTCCTTCCCCTATTCCCCCCAATAATGATGGCACATACACTGACAGATCCCCTCCCTAGTTTTTGGATGGAACATTTACTCCAAGGTTTCTATGGTGTAGAGCGGGGCATATTTTAACGGATTTGGGCTACTGGGACAAAGTTGGCCACGACAATGCATTTTAGAGCATTTGCTGCCAAATAGAGCCTGTTTTATCCACTTTACCTGGGACAAAACTACTGGGACAAATCTTAAAACTACTGGGACATTTGTCCCAGTAGTTATATAGTTAAAATATGCACTGTGTCACAGGTGTAGACCCCCTGCTCACATACAGCTAAATCAGTCTGGTAAGAAATTATACTGGATTCCACTAATTTATCAGCGTGGGATAGCGCATATTATGACTGAGTAAATTAATATAGTTTAAAACGTCTGATCACATTCTTTGCAAAGTCAACCGTCCATTAGCCATAGTTTTTCATTCTGGTTTATAGACTGCTTGTAATTAATTTGTCCCGGTTATACTGGTTTTTGAAAGAACGGTTGACAATTCCTGATTTTCAGTATTGACGTCGACATAAATCCTGATTATCAGTACCTTAGGCTAGCCCTGAGGCAGCCATGGGCATGAAGTGTTAGCGATTTCATTTTCTAAGCCTCGCAATAATTATGACGGCGGGTGGCCAGTTAGCCTATCTCCCTCGCCGTCTCATCCTCCCACTGACAGTGTACGGTCAGTGTACTCATCATAGCTGAGTTGACTAGGGGTGCAAGTGGAACAGAATTCTGTAACCAAATTTTGCCCTGGCGAGAATTTGAACCCCGACCTCTCGTTTCCAGTCGATTGGCGCGCTAACCACTACACCACCGAGCACCCATATATATAGGCTATTATAAGTACCATAAATGCAGTGTGCCGCCTCGTGAATGGTTTTTAGAAAGTGTGCCGTGTTTGAAAAAAGGTTGGGAAGCACTGTACTAATGGATGTTCACAATTTAAAGAGGATTTTAGCTGTTGTTTGGTTCTTGAATCAGGCGCGAACTCTCCTTACAACTCGTAAGCAGGAGCTGGAGGAAGTGTTGCGTGACATGGAACAGCGAATAGAGGAGGAGGAGGAACGAATGACTGCTGTCACCGCCGAGAAAAAGAAACTTCAGAGTACCGTTCAGGATCTCGAAGAACAGTATGTTGACCACTTTAAGTGTGTTTCCTAGTACCTAAGAATTCTGGCATCAGAATAGATGTGAAGTGAAGAAGGGTCGACTCTTGACACAATATGCCTTCATCTCTGCATTATGGAAATGCATTGGTTGGGCTCTTCATGCTTGTAAGAGCCAGCCAAGGGAGAGGGAGAAATGGGGAGCAATAAGGAATTTTCCCCAGGTTCCCAAAAGAGACATTTTGCTGAACCAGAGTGCAGATTTTCAGGCTAGGCTAGTAACAACTAATTTGCTCATATCCGTAGTGATGCTTTGTGAAACTGGTGTGTGAATGTTTAGTTGCACTAATTAACATTTATATTTGATTGACTGGTGATGAGCTCCAGGTTTTTTGTTGCCTCTCTGCATTGAAGAAGTATTTAGCCTTCTGGAGCAGTCTGCCACTGCACTTACATACTGTTGCCTTTGACTCTGGTCAGCATACATTTGCTAACTGTCTTAAAACGCACTTGTTTAGGTCTGTGAGATAGTCATAGGTACAGCGCATTTGTGAGTTACATATGGTGCATTATATTAAGTGTTCTCATACATACATACATACATACATACATACATACATGCATACATACATACATACATACATACATACATGCATGCATACATACATACATACATACATACATACATGCATACATACATACATACATACATACATACATACATGCATACATGCATGCATACATTAAGCAGAGTTTAATTTTGTCTCTCTGTTTAAAGGTCAGATGTGCAGATTAGATTCGATTAAACCAAAGCTAGGTCCCAATCTTTCACAGAATTTCTGTTTCATTACACATTAATCCATAGCCACAAACATAAATAAACCAGAGAGAGCGAAAACAAGTAATTCAAACAAACATTGTTTGTAGACTTGAAGAGGAGGAACAGGCACGTCAGAAACTACAGTTGGAGAAAGTTTCTACTGACGCAAAACTAAAGAAAATCGAAGAGAATCTTGCGCAGCAAGACAGTTTAGCTGGCAAGGTATCAATCCTTAATTCTCCTCACCAACCTATAACAGAAATTTTCAAATGAAATCCAGCTATTCAGGCACGTTTTGCTGTATACAGATGAGTTTGTTGTTAGCAAACTCTAACATCATCCAAACTGGCAGAAAATGCCTTAAAGAAGTTTGAAGGCATTATGTTGGAATGTTCAGCTACAAATGTTCTATTCAGAAATAGTCTGTTGCAATTTTAATTATAGTAATTATCTAGAAAGTTGATTAAATAGCTGTATTTACAATAATTACTATTGTTGTCACGTAATATGTAAAAAAAATTTGTTTAGATGAAAGTTCTCGTTGTTTAATTCCGTAATAGAGCACGATATTTTGATGACCTTGTAATATTGTTAGGATTATATGTGTTGATCATTTTACGTTATTAGTCAGAAAGACAGCTAATAAACTGTTTTTAATGGGTAATTTTTAAAAAATGTTTTGGATTTGACGATTGTTAGTTAGCAAAGGAGAAGAAATCGATGGAAGACAAGGTAGCAGAGCTAACAAATCAGTTGGTCGAAGAGGAAGAGAAGACAAAACAAGTGACGAAGCAGAAGAACAAATACGAAGCGATCATTGCTGATCTCGAAGAACGTCTTAGACGAGAGCAGGAGGTAATATGTTTAACCCTTAACGACAAAGGAGATTAGTTTTCCATACATTTTAGTACACACTCTTCATCAAAGTGTTAAGCATCTTAGCAAGGGGATGTTATGTTGGGTTGTTAATGTTATCCATGCTTAGTTAGCATATATTACCAGTAAGTTAACTTGGCAAGTAGTTGATTTGTTAAAAGAACCTCTTTTGTAACTGCTACACTAACTGATACTACTGGCTGTCTTCTTGTTTCAAGTCTGATTGGACTGATTGGCTAAACTTTTGGAAATTCTACTGTACGTTGATTGAGGTGGCTCTCACTGTAAGTCTCACTTGGGATATGGAAAGGTTCAAGTGCCTTTGAGTGGTTCTGGAAAGGTGGTATATTCCTGTTCAGGGTCATGGATGTATACATAAGCGCACACACATACGTAGATCCATCAAGCAGCAAGAACGCCTTAAGGAACATATCCCAAAGTCAGAAGTGGTTAATGTCTCGCACATCGTTATCAGATATAGCATAACGGTTAGCCAGCTTCAGGTCTAACTTATATCTTTAACATAACCTAACCTAATGTATAATTTACGACTTTAGGTTGGGTTATGTTAGAATATGTATACCACCTTTCGATTGTTTCCTGTCTCGGAAAACAGTTGCGTCAGGAGTTGGAGAAGATCCGACGTCGCCTGGAAATGGAGCTGGCGGACACTCGCGAACAGCTGATGGAGAGAACGGCTCAGCTGGAAGACCTCCAGGCACAGATGAACAAACGGGAAGAAGACCTACAGCAGACGTTGAACAAGTACATCCTTAAGAAGCTTTTTGAATATGTTAGATTAACCTGAAGGCATATATGTAAGATGTATTAATATAATATTAATATTTATTCTTTAATTAAGCGCCTGCAAACGCGCTGCGCTGTACATGTTATGCGATAAACCTTAACTACTAAGAGAACAGACAGCCTGCAATACACGGCGCAAATTGCAGCCTACAAAGCATGTCTGCCTATGGGACTCGATCTCTGTACCTGTCGCACTCTACGCCAGATGTTATCCAATGCGCTATCGGGCATTAGTGTTGCTATAGTATTAATATTGCAATTTTTACAACTTGTATATTTGCTAAATGATTATTCAGTTACTTAGCTGTGCCTCAGGGAAAGGATTGACAGTAGAAGCTTTCTCCTATGCCGTATCTTGTAATGTAATGTAATTATGACAATTTGTATAGCATTGTTAGTAGCAAGCTACGTCTAGGCTGCTTTACAATATCAACAACTTTCAGTGCATATGCTATGAGTTATGTAGTAAATAGCGTTTCAACTGTAACAAAGTACAACTAATCATGATGTACCATAGGGGTAGCCACATTGAGGCAAGAAGAGGCAGTTGCCTCCTCTTGCTTTTTTAGATTTAAAAAATGTTCTGTGGGTTATACCTCTGCACTACTACTACACTGGGATGTCTCCCGGAGTTCTTTCTTCTTGAATTTAAGTCTGGCTACGTCATTGCGTACTACGCAGTAAGTAAACAAAGATAAAGCACGCAAGCTGTGCAGATGCAACTGATTGATCTTGCTTTCATAGGAACTTATCTTTTGTATCTTATTGCTTATTGTGTGATTCTGAAGTGCTGACATACTCGGATCATTATATTACTTGTGCACGTCCTTATTTTATGTATTTGGATGCTTGTAGAGTTGAAGAGGAGGTGACTTCAAAGGTCATGATACAAAAGTTGCTTCGTGAACTTGAAAGCCAGAAGCAGGAGATACAAGAAGATCTCGAAACAGAGCGTGAGGCTCGAGCAAAAGCCGAAAAGCAGAAGCGTGATTTAGGAGAGGTAACGATCTAATTTAACAGTTATGCTTTTAAGAAATACTGCATTCCAAAATCACAGTTCATTGAACTGAAGAAGCTGAGATGAAATCTGAGCTCATGAGATATTATGTATGTATGCATGGTAGTAGCTAATTATAATTGAACCTTTGTAGAACCTCAGAAAGGCTTACGTTTGATGTAAAATTGTCAATGTTGATTGGCTATCATGCATTAGTATTAATTAGTAATTAATTCATGAGCAGTTGTCAGAGTAACCTCACTTAAATAGTCAGCTGCTCTCTGACTTTACAAATATAGGCTGTCGATTAAGTAGGCTCCTAAAATGCCTCTTTGAAAGGTCTTAAGAGTTGCTGGATAATACAACATTTTGCTTATAATAACAGAATATATATCATGTACTTGTTCTGTGATGTTGTAGGAGCTTGAGTCGCTGAAGAGTGAGCTTGAGGATTCGTTGGACACGACGGCTGCTGTCCAGGATGTTCGTCAGAAGCGAGAATTGGAAGTGGTCCAGATGAAGAAAATGCTTGATGATGAGGTGAAAAACCGCGAGACTCAGCTCCAGGAGCTCAGACATAAGCACACCCTGCAGGTGGAACAGCTTAACGAACAAGTTGACCAGGTCAAGAAGGTTCGTTCTGGCTCATTATCAGTCTTGCTGAGTCACCTGCATTTGTTGTTTGTGTGCAGTACTCTAGAACTTCTTTATAGTGCTATTTTGTGGTGCCATACCTATTTTTACGGTGGGAATGGCAGGGTTTCATCGCAGGTTTAAAATACCTACCGTATATACTCGCGTACAAGTCGAGTTTTTTTGGACAATTTTGAAAGTCCAAAGTTAGGGGGTCGACTTATACGAGGGACAAGCCAAGATCGCAAGATTTATCCATCCGAGATCGCATGAACATGCAACCGAGGTCAACAACATACCCCGTCCGATACCGCATGACGCAACAATGAGCGATCGCATGACCGTGAAGGAAATAATAAATATAATGTTATAAACAAATGATACTATAAAGAATCAATTTTTAGCACAATACTGGCAAAATATCTGGTAGAATAAAATAATATTCTGTTCAGTTTAAATCATGCCCGCTAATAAACGTCAACACCAGTTCTTATTTGTTGTTCTTTTTGGCTGAGTACGTGTTCCGTTCTATGCTTCTGATTTTATAGCGCATTTCTATTACGACCGTAAATTCGTGTTCTGCAATACTGAGAAAATGCCAAAATTGACCTGCGTGGGAATTGCACTGTAAACGTTAAAAGATAAAGTACCATTCAGGTCAAAACTATTGCCATAATTAAAGCATTTCACTGTGATCATTAGCTGTCTATCAGATGGGACGCAACTGACGCCAATGTTTATTCATAGGCAATAGTGAATGACGACCCAAAATGAGGTTTATAAGAGACTATTGTTCAAAGTTTGAATAAAGGATTGGTTGCAATGCATGTGTGTAACGCGAGGTCAGGCACGGCCTTCTAAATGGGAGCTCCTACGTATCTAGAAGGCCGTGGGTCAGATCACTAGAAAAGAGGAATGCTAGTAGCCTATTAGGACATGTTCAGCGCGTATCTGACCGATCCAGTTGAATCAAATGATGATGGTGACAGGCTTAACAATGATGGCCAAACCTGCTTGACCTTGCGAATGGGAGAAGTTCTTCCCAAACGATTTGCCAAGAGATATGGTACAGCAATTATTTTTAAGATGCGGCATTGTACAATTATATTATTACCGCCATGGACGGTTTGCAAAACGACGTCATTTAAGCAGGGACTCAGAGATCGATGACGGCGAAACTGATATTTACGGGGATGACATGAAATTTACAGGAGACGTTTTAAAGTTCGAAACCGCAATTTAGTTTGTTAAGGCAGGTTAATTTAGGCAGCTTAGGTTGTTAAAACTTGTGATAGCGCTATAATATTTTGCCTTATCCATTTTCCGGTTTCTTGTCTTGATTAACGTAACTTCCACAAAACGGAAACTATAAGTCCGCAATAATTTGAAAAACGTCAGGAAGAGGCGAAAATTAACTTTTAAAACTAGCTGACTCGTAATTTAAAGGGTATTTTGATAAGAAAATGTGTAATTATTGGTAGATAATTTGTTGGGTAACATTCTATTTTGGTCGACGCACGTGTTCGCTGTGCACGTGTTTCATCCTAGGGTTTAATTTGTGGTTTACTTGATGTTGGAGAGGGCTAAAAAATGTCCAGATTTACTGGGTAAACGTAAAAATACGCATCGACTTATACGCGGGTCTTAGACTTTTCCCCTATCCAAGGTTAAATTTTTAGGGGTCGACTTATACGCGACATCGACTTGTACGCGAGTATATACGGTAGGTTACAGAAATTCCAAGCAACAGTATTGACCTCATCCCTTCAATTTATTTTAATTGTTATTTTTTTGTGACTTATCAATAGTCACCAAGCACCAAGGTAATGAAGTAAGCTGGGAAGTAAATGGCTGGTCCTGTCATGTCCAGGACCTCAGGATTTGTCCACTTACATCTTAAGGGCCAATGAAGCTGGAAATTAGCACCACCTCATTTTTCCACTATGGGTTAGTAGCTTTACTGTTTACTTTACTCCATAATTTTAGATGATCAGTCAACCTATTGGCTGCTGAGTAACACAGTGGCCGGTTGGTTGAACAAAGATGATTTGTTTTTAATTCTTAGCAATATAAAAGAAACTCATGATAATTTTGCAGACGAAACTTATGCTGGAAAAGGTTAAGCAGACACAAGAAACATCTAATGCCGAACTAGCAAGTGAGCTGAAGCAGGTGACTGCTGCTCGAACGGAGGCTGAGCGACGTCGGAAGCAGGTGGAAGCCCAGCTTCAGGAGACGAGTATCAAGTTGGCAGAGGTGGACAAAACACGTGGAGATGTTGGTGAAAAGGCTTCTAAGCTCCAGGTAGAATTTTTCTCTGCTTTTTTGCCAGTGAACTATGTAATTCTCATTACTTACTTGATGTGTCATGACAGTTTAGGGGTTAGCTTGCTGGACTGCCTAGCCAGAGGTCACAACATAGTTGCTGTTTAATGACGCTGTGTCATAACAAAGACGATTAACGTTGCCCTCCTCCTTTTTCCAGGCTTGGGACTGGCACTGCCAGAGTACGAGCAGTGGTGGAATTGCTGTTTAACGATGCAGTGTCATAACAAAGATGATTAGCTTCACCATCCTCGTTTTTCCAGGCTTGGGACTGGCACTGCCAGAGTACGAGCAGTGGTTGAGTTAAATCCCTGCCAGGATAGAAGATTTTTGTTTCTTAATCTAATCCAATTACTTCTATGACACTGTTATCATAGTGCACTTCTTACCAATGGGATTAACTTAAAGCACCTCATCTTCTTGTATATATGTAATTATGTAAGTATCAAGACACTTTATATAGTGCCTTTTAAGTGCTTTACAAAAAGCGCTGGACACATGGCTATCCAACAGATCCATAACAAGCACGTTTTAAAGTAGTTTCTTCTCACTCGTCTTCCTTCTACACCCTATTGAAGACTTTTCTCTATGATCAGGCCTGGCTCGGGAGCGCCTCTGAGTAGAGCCCTTGAAGAGGTGCTATATAAATTCTATGATTGATTGATTGATTGATTGATTCTGCATCACTTACTGTTTGTTATCACTTGAAATGAGTTGTCTGTTCGCTTGTGTCTAAGGCGGAACTTGACATGCTGACAGCTTCATACGACCAGGCAGACACGAAAGTGCTGGCTCTAGGCAAGCAGTGTACTGCACTCGAATCTCAACTGGCCGAAGTGCAGCACTCGCTTCACGACGAGACACAGGAGAAGCTGGCCGTCATGTCACGACTGCGCCAGACTGAGGAGCACGCTACTAATCTTAACGAACAGCTTGAGGAGGAACAAGAGGCCGTTAAAGTGTTGGAGGTTAAGCTCAACGCACAAAACATCCAGGTTAGTCAGTACAAAGTTTTATTACTTGCATTTCAGATCATGCTTATTATTCATGCTTGGTAAGTTCCAGGTTTAAACTTGACCAGCACTGGATTTAAGATAACGTCGGATTCGTTAGTTTCATTAAAACATGCAAAGCTAATTGTTTAAGAAAAATGAATATTGTGTTTATTGGGCGTAGAAACTGCTTGTGAACTTCTCGACCTTTTTTATCTTCGATCATGGAAGATTGTTGTAAATCTCGTAAGGAAATTCCATTATGTTGTACTCTCGCATTTGTTTTCCACTGGAGTGGTTGCCAAGGGACCCAGGGCCAGGTCTCTGAGGGCTACATGTTATTAAGGTTAATGAAAAATTCGCTTCCAAATATCTTATACGAGCTTTGCTGTGATTTTGTTTCTTAGATAAGCGAGTACAAGAAACGGCTCGATGAGGATGCAACGCAGTTGACCGCATTTGAGGAATTCAAGAAGAGGATGACGAAAGAGAGTGAAGGTCAGCAGCATCGCCTCGTATCGCTTCAGGAGGAAAATGACAAAGCCAACAAATCCAAGAAGAAGCTCCAGTCAGAGGTCGAGGACCTCACGGTTGCCCTTGACAACCAGCGCACACAGTTTCTGCAGATGGAAAAGAAGCATCGAAAGTTTGACCAGAGCCTTGCTGAGGAGAAGGCCGTTTCTGAGAGGTAACTGCTGCTTTGTTTAAAATAAAGAAAAAATAGTTTCAATGGGTGCTGTGGCAATGTCCTCTGAAGGGAGAGAGCTGATTGGAGATGCTGCTTTGCCCAGTGCACAGGTCTGCACATAAAGCACTGAGTTCATTCATTCATTCATTTATTCCTTCATTCATTCGTTTTACATTCATGCATAATGCATAACAGTTATGTTAAAATCTCAGATTACACCGAGTTCTCCTTCTAACGTGCTTCGTCATGATGAAAATTCTCTCTCTGTCTTACGGACTAATCTTCCGAATATTGATCTGATTACATCTTGGTTTTGGTGCGTCATCTGGCATGATAGAAGTTACTAATTACAATTACAATCTGATATAACATGGTGAGAAAAATTAGTTTATCTACAGAAATAGATAATAATAATACAGTTATAAGGCGTTCTGATTATGGCTTGCAAAGATAGAGTTATAATGAGTGTCTATTGTGTCTTGGGTTGTAAATGGAATCAGTAACCATTTCTGTGATTCGTTCAAAGGTTGGCAAGGGAACGAGACAATGCAGAGAGGGAGAGTCGCGAGAAGGAGACGAAAATCCTGAGTGTGACGCGGCAGCTGGAAGAACTGCAGCTGCATCTGGCTGAGGTGGAACGCTTGAAGCAGCAGCAGCAGTCCGAACTTGAAGATCTGATGTCATCACAGGACGATGTTGGCAAAAATGTGAGGAGAAAAACCACCTCCGTCTTGAGCATTGGTTTTGGGTCTATAAGAATTTCTGTTGCAATCAGAGTGGGATATAAGTTTCTTGGTCTTTCTGTTGACATACAGAAAGTTAGTTTTTATTGTTGTAGTATCAGTGGAACTTAGGTTCCATTCAATTTGTTGGGCTTTACATGCTTGTGTGAGCCCACCAATGCTGACTCTTCCAGTTTTACTTACTGATAAACTTTCTGTTCTTATTGACATCGTATTCAGCTAGTGTAGAGAGTGTTTGTGATTAGGTTTTGCTTGAAGCAGTGCTACATACATTTTTAGAATTTAGAATTTTCAGTCTTTCTTTGACATGAGGCTTTACTGTTTCAGTCTCAAAATGAAACTTGTGTACATTTGTAAGAGTCTATGTTTTGAGAGCAAGCATTGTTTCTGAGTGTAGCATCCATAGGCTTCGTTTCCATTGGCTTTAAAAAAATTTGTGATCTCAGTGGAATGATGGCTCCTTTTCAGTCTACCTCTTGAACATTATTGTTGCAATCTGAATGCATTTCTAGTGACATGTTGTGTTGTTTGCTTAGCACCTAAAGATGGGTTTATTTAGATTTTGCTGTCTCACAAGTTGTTCATTTGATCTTCCAGTTCTTGACCTCTTGATCTGTCGTGGTTGTAGGTTCATGATTTGGAAAAGGCAAAGAGGATGCTCGAAAGTCAGCTCGAGGAGCAGAAAACGCAGATCGAGGAGCTCGAGGATGAGCTTCAGGCAACTGAGGATGCCCGGCTGCGTCTGGAAGTGAACATGCAAGCGCTCAAGGCTCAGCTGGATCGTGACCTTCTGGCCAAGGATGAACAGAACGAAGAAGGACGCAGAGGCCTTGCCAGACAGGTAAGCATCACTTTTATCTCCCTCAGTAGTTCTTATCTTGTCTGGCAGATAATGATCTTCTTGTTTATCTGGCTCTGCATCTCGAATCGTGCTAGGCAGATAAGCAGAGTTAGTGGTACCTGTTACTATTTCACGATGTTTTGTTGCTAATAGTAATAGTAGTTAACCTGTATTTGTAATAATGATTTTACAACTAACATTTAAATAAAAATAGCTGTGGTAAAAATACTAAGTATTGCTGTAGTTGTGGAATGCTGTATAGTTGGCCACATTCATGATAAGGTGTTTTGGAGTCTTTGTAGTGGAGCTTTAAAAATGTTCTCTGGGGAGGGGGATAGATAAATGGTAACACTCTGGCCTGAAAAGCATTAGATCTTGAAAACTCGTGGTTCGATACCCATAAGCCCCTCTAGGTCGACTCAGCCTTCCACTCCTTAGGGGGTAGCAGTAAAATCAACGGGCGCCTTACAGGCTGCCAAGACTTGTGTTAATTAGATCCTGATAATTGTACTGTCAAATCTTTCAATGTAACTTATGGAGTTTGTCAGTGAGCTTGTGAATAAACACGAATATGTTATTATTACTTTACATTGGCATTGAGGACTGGTGAATTTTGCTTTAGCTTCGCGATATGGAGGGAGAGTTGGAGGAGGAGAAGAAACAGCGCCTGGCTGCGTCTAACGCCCGTAAGAAGCTGGAGGCAGACCTTAAGATGATGGAGCAGCAGGTTGACATGGCTACCAAAGTGAAAGACGACAGCATCAAGCAGCTGAGGAAGCTACAGGTACTCCATCGCATTGTACTGTAACGTCTTCTGTTTCATTGTAGTTTATTGCACTGTGTTGCATTGGTGAAATTTAGAACTGTTGTTTATCTTAAAGTTTCGATTGTTGTTTAATTTAATTAAAATTTAATTTAAATTAATATGGTTTTAAATTTGTTTCACTTTTCCTGATTACAAGCATCGTGGAAGATGTTTGGAAACCACCATCACAGAAGAGAGAATGAAAATTTTTTCTTTACATGTTTGAATATTTCTTGCAAAAGCTTGTTGTGGTTGGTTTTAGTTTTGAGATATGGTTTTGTTTTGATTATAGGATATTTGTTTTCATATACATGCATATTGCATCAGTTTCTGAAGGTTTTTCCTTGCTGACTGTATCAGTTAGGAATATACTTACTTACTTGCTTACTTACTTACTTACTTACGTACGTACGTACGTACTTACTTACTTACTTACTTACTTACTTACTTAATAGTAATTTTGTAATTGCAGATTTATGTAGCACCTCTTCAAGAGAAACTCCTCAGAGGCTCCTGAATCTGTACACTGCATTGTAAGGCAAGCACTTGGCCAACCAGCTGCCATGTACTTCAGTTGTTGGTACAACTTGGATGCGTATTTACTGCTGGGCTTATGTATTGTTATGGCTGTAAAAAGCACTATATAAATTTCGGGTGACGTTAAATACATTACGTTCTTAGGCTCACATGAAGGACTATCAGCACGAGATGGACGTGTTGAATTTGGCTCGAGAGGAGATGGCCTACGCTGCCAAAGAAAACGAGAAGAGAACGAAGGCCGTGGAAGCAGAAATGCTTCAACTGAGGCAGGACTTGCAGTCCGCGGAGAAAGCTCGCAAGGATCTCCAGCTGGAAAAGGATGAACTGATGGAAGAACTTGCAGGTGGAGGTGGCAAGTAAGTGCACAACAGAATTTATGGAAGACAACATCCTAAGGCGTTCGTTTCCACTGAAAAATCAAACAGTTCTGCCTGACACAACGTTAACCCTTTAACGACGAGAGGGATTAGTTTTCCATATATTTAATCCTAGGGCTTTTGTTTCCATTGAAAAATCAAACAGTTCTGCTTGGCACAAGGTTAACTGGTAGCGTCGCTTCTTCCTTTTCTCACCTTAAATCCTGCTTTTTCTCTCGGGGTCTCGTGCGCTGGGAGCGCCTCTGAATGGTCTATACTGTGAGAGGCGCTTTATAAATGCCCATATACAATACAATACAATATTTTAGTGCACACTCGTTGTTAAAGTGTTAAATGCATTTCCTACGTTTCCAAGGTGTGCGTAGTTTTATCTGCCATGTTTCGCCACCTTAAGAGGTCCTTAAACATGCTAAGTAAATCATTGTATCGCATCAGTGGTCTGCTTGTTAGACCTTCAGCTCAGAGGTCGGGGCTTCAAATCTGCACCAAGACAGTTGCACTAGTGCACTTGGCACTAGAACTTGGCTGTTAATTGTGTTGACTGTGCACAGGCAATCGCTAAGAGGTAAGAGGAATGGCTTTCTGCCCTCATGAGAATAATTAAGTTCTTACACTTGAATGTGATATACGTCAGAGTTTCCCAAACTGTGGGTCTCGACCCAAAAGTGGGTCGCGAAGCTCCGGCAAGTGGGTCGCCAATTTTTTTAGAAATAATTTGTTGGCAGCAACAACATTTGGCTATGATTAGGGTATAACTAGCTGGATTGCAATAACTTGTAAATTGTTTTTACCTGTTTCCCTTTAATGCTTTAAATTTCTAAGCGCTGTACGTAAATCCGCATATTTCAATGCCAATTTACGAAGCAAATTTTAGTACACAGTGCTTAATTTTACACAGTGGGTGTCAGTGGGTCCCGAGACTGCCAAGATATTCAGAAGTTGGTCGCGACCCATAGAAGTTTGGGAACTGCTGATATACGTCATACCATTTCTTCTCTGCTCTGTTTCGCCAGGGCTAGGCTGGGAGCGCCTCTGAATAGCTTCCTTGAAGGGATGCTATATAAATGCTTGATTGCTTGCTTGCTTGCTTGCTTGCTTGATTGATTGATTGATTGATTGATTGATTGATTGATTGATTGATTAATTGATATAGCTGGTTCTAGGGATTGGTTTCAAGTGGTTGTTCTGCTTTTCAGGGGTGCGTTTGTGGAGGAGAAGCGTAAGTTTGAAGCTCGCATTGTTGAGTTGGAGGAAGAACTGGAAGAAGAACAGACGAACAGTGAAGCCCTCAATGAAAGAAATCGCAAAACGAGTCTACAGGTGAGAAGCACTGCAACAAGTTTACATCATTATCCATTTCTTGAACTGACTATATAATAGAAGTCTTTTCTGAAAGCAGTCTGAGACCATAGTTGAAGGAACTTGTGATATCTCTGTTGCTCTGTTGTTTTGGGTTAAAAATCAGTGTTGCAGAACCTGAATAGCAGAAACAAATAACATTGGATCCTATGAGATCCATACCAGGTACCACCTTACAGTGTTGATGAGATCTTTTCTTAAACTAATCTCTGCAATCCATGTCCCAATTTTCTATGTATGTATCAAATTATATATTATGACGAGTCTCACTTTTGTTTTAGTACCTTTATGTACCTCACTTAAACCACTTTTGTCGTTTTGTTCTCACTTGAAGCCTTATTTTGTTCAAATTTATTGTCCACCATAGCCTGCTTCTCTGTGTCAGTGAACTGATGTTTTGGTGTACCCCCCCCCCCATTGATTGATGCCTTGTACTTTAGACACCGGCTTACTAGAAGTTACTGAGTAATGATTGTAAGTATAAGCACTGGAGACATGACTATCAGAATGATCTAAACATATGAATGGTTTAATGCAATAGAATGTATATAAGCCAGAGAAGACTGTTCCAAGAGGAAGGTCTGATACAGATGGAGAAGGGCCGAGTTTATGGATGAAAGCGCAATATTCGCATATCCTCACAAGTAGTAGAATTCACACTGTAATACTCGGATTATAAGGATTCTCGAGTGACAATGACATTTGCATCTAGAATACACTAATGCCTAAATTAATTAGACATAGTTTTTCAAGATTTAATATGTATATGTTCCTTAACAGGTGGAGCAGCTTTCACTCGATCTTACATCGGAACGATCTACTTCGCAGAAGATTGAAGGGGAGCGAGCACTGCTCGAAAGGCAAAACAAGGAGCTGAAATCAAAGCTGGCCGAATTGGATGCTCAGCTTAAGATGCGCTCAAAGGTGACAATCCAGGCCCTTGAAGGTCGCATTGCAAACCTGGAGGAGCAACTGGAGATTGAAGCCAGGTTCGGTCATTGTATTGAATTCAAATCTCATACTAGGGCATTTTAGGTAAACATAAATGGCAACGTGTATGGTCTAGGGTTTGGTGACAGTGGCAACTGTAGGTTTTTTAATTTCAGTCAATCGATCAATCAACTGGACATTTATATAGCACACTCTTCATGGTAACTATTCAGAGGCGCTCCCAGCCCAACCTCGGCGAAAGAGAACAGTATTAAGAACAGAGAAGAAAAGAGGTTGACGAGTCTCGAGGGAGAGACCTCAACTCGAGAGGAAGCCCGTTCCAGATAGTGGGACCGGCAACGGAGAAAGCTTGCTGTTGCATGGTTGCAGTGCGAGCAAAAGGAGCATGTAAGTCACTGTGGTTTGCAATGCTGTTCTAAGTTTTTATGGTAGTAAAATGACAGCTGTAGATTTTGGGGTTGTGTCTTGATAGTCTATATTTCTTTCTGCCCTTCAGAGAGCGACAGAATGCACAGAAGACCAACAGACGAATGGAAAAGAAGATGAAAGAGAGCACACTGCAGTCAGAGGAGGAACGCAGAAATGCCGAACAAATCAAAGACCAGGTAAGGAAGTTCACCTGACACACTAGAGCTTAGATATATAACAACTTCAATAGGTAGCGTGAAAACTCAGTCAGCAACGTTCAGGAAAACACTCAGTGTAGGCTGTATGTAAGATTCTTGCATTAGCTATCACAGGAATTTTAATTGACCAAGTCGTGTACAAGATCCAGCACAGCATCTTTAGCACTTCAATGATGAGAGTGTACTAAAAGCGACTGGGAAACCATTGCAGCTCATCATTAAAGTGTTGATGTGCTTATATCACTCTGAGTTTATTAAGTCCAGTACATAATCGCTTAACAATGCCACCAGCAGATTCTGTAGATATGTTTGCTAAACAAGCATTCCATGGGCAGTTGCCCAACCAATACTAACAGTGCTCAATGGTACTTTGCTTTGCTGTGTTGCCAGCATCATATCTTATTCATCGTTATTTATATATAATTTATTGCACACATTCCAGACATGCTAATTATACACATAATTGTCGTATTGAGCAGTTGTTATATATACCAACTAAGCAATGTATGATTACAATTTTTTTACCCTTTGGCCTACGTGTATTTGCCCACAGATGGAAAAGACGAACGCTCGTGTCAAGTCTCTCAAGCGACAACTCGACGAGGCAGAGGAGGAATGCGCTCGAATAACTGCTGCAAAACGCAAGACGCAGCGCGACCTCGACGAACAAATGGAACACAATGAAGTGATTCACAGAGAACTCGAGCAGATGAAAACCAGGTTTCGTGTTGGAGGATCTGTCAGCGAGAAACTCAGGTACGTATTTATTATTACAGCTTTACGTGTTACATGTTATTACAGAACTATTGCAGCTTCTTACGGAGGCTGCTTATTGTGCTCTAGATTTTGAATAGAACCATGTAGATGTGGAGTTAATTTAGGTAACAGTTACATTTGCTTGTCTGCATGCATAAGTTTGCCATGGGTTATTATACAATACAATAAAACTATTTGATACTGCCCGTGCTTCCAAAGTTTAGAATTGCACTTGCAACCATACGACAGAACTTCGATGGCGCTGAGCAGTTTGAGTGAAGGACTTGCTCAAGGTCCCTCCATGGTAACCCTCTCAGTGAAGGCTGCAACCCGTACTCTCCATGTTACATGCCCAGTGCTCTAACCAGTGGGTTAACATGCAGTTAGTACTAGGGAGACAATAGAGTCATTTCAAAGCGAAAGAACAAAGCAGAAGGAAGAGATTGATGGCCTAGAAGAGACCAACTGATGAAAGCAGACTTGTTGATTTGATGTCTACATTCACTCATGTAAATTCTTTAGGCTTACAACAGCTTTTAGACATTAATGGACTGAATTCAAGAGAATGTGGCTTTTAAACGTGAATTTTTTGAGTGGCACTGGAGAGCTATAGGCTGTGGCATATTTTGAAAACCTAATTGCCACACATACCTCAAAAAATGAAACGTCACAATTCATTGTTTCAGCTCGTTTCTTTTAATTGAGGTTAATTCAACTGTTCAACTTCACAGAATTGCTGTTTTCTTTTGTAGCAAACAGAAATCTAAAGAAAGGTTTGTACCATTTATTTCTGATGTCGTTGCATTTAGATCTGAAAGAAAGGTATTTAATTGATGATAATTGAGTAAGAATAAAATTTCTGTTCGTTAGAAATTCTCTACTAGAATAAAAAAAATTCTAGGTATGAAACCTAGACTATATTCAGATGATTCATAAAATTTGTGTATGTTTTCGTTTCCTGTAAAGTGTGATTGATCCGTATTTTAGGATTTTGTATGACTCATATTCTGAGGATGAGTAATGAGTATGATTTCATTGAGTGAGTAGAGTTGTTTGCTCCAGTGTTAGTAGTTTACTAACCCAGCAACAGATTAACTTCAACCGATTACTCTTTGAGATACTCTCGTTCAAACGTTAAAGTTATCATTTCTTTTATCTTGTTGGTAGCTTTTGTGTTTTTAGTTTATGGATTTTTTAAGTCCCATTAATAATCACATAATAATATAGTTAATTATAATTAAGACTCTGGTGAGTCTCTGCTGAAGAGGTGCTATATAAATTAAATCTGTGATTACTATTACAAAAACAGCTTCATTAATAAAGTGTGGTAAATAAGTGATAATACATCACAATCTGTGTGTGTTGAGTCAGTTAAGGAGCAAAACATGTGATCTGCTCTTTTGTAACATGAAACTTTTGCAAAGTAGGCAGGAAGGGTTTGGTGCTTGGATGACATTTTTGGATGAGAAAATGGACTTAATATAACACCGTCAGAGATTTAGGATTGTTTAGACCAGGGAATCTGGAGTATTTTGAGAATTGTGCAATTGGCACAGAAGCGTTATACGCAGTGGCACTTTACGAAAAGTGCCGAGTGTAAATTAACTCATTTTGATCAAGTCTATAAAATTAATGACACAAATTGAAGTGCCATTCATACATTTAACTCCAACACACATTACTTGCAATGATGCAACAGCCAAGTTAAAATATAGCAATATGGGGAGCTTTAATGCAACACAACTTCAGGTCAATACATGAACTGCAAATACAATTCGACGATGCTTCTCAGAGTCTTGACCAAGGAGTCCAAGGCTTTTGACTGAAGCACAAGCACACAGTAAAAATCCAAGATTTGGCAGATGTAGAAGCCCTTTCTGATCTACTGCAGTATATTGTAAATTTCCCTCTGATGGAACAAGGATGATAGGTCCAACACACTGTTGGACCTAATGCTGCTTCAAGTATTCTCTGAACCGTTGAACATACGTTCAAAGAATGTGCAAAGTACCATATATAATACTAAGTACCTTGATCTTAGCTGTTTACCAAATACTGACGGGTACTTAAACTATTAGCTTCTTCAGAATTTTGGAAGTACCAATAGATGCTGAAGTGCGTAGATTCTAAACTATTAGTGTTTTTTTGCCTTTCCAGGACATCCTCACGGATGGCTGTCCCTGGAGTGGTACAACCAGGTGCCGGTCCGCCACATGGTAACCACGACGACGGATCTTTCGAAGAAATGGCCAACGATAACGATTTGCAACAGCAAAGAGAATGAGACTCAAGTTTCTGAACAATTTAGCAAGGCTTTCTACCTTTACATAGGTTCATACAAACATAATTAAGTTTAGTACTAATAATAAGTAATTTTTCGACTAATAACAATAACTGCTGTTATAACACAGACTATTACGTAAGCTGAACCCCTGGTGGCTGCAACATTTTGCTGCTATGCGCCACGTCAAAGCTGTGTTACTTCAAGTCGAACATACCTACCGGTATGCTCGAACGTACAATCTTCAGCCACGGAACCATATTTGCAAGGACATCTGGTGGTAATATGGAAGCACTTTGCATATGAGGATTGAATTAGTGCCATATCAATTTCTGAATACTGAGTTTGAGGATATTTTCTATTGCACTGAACAAATCGACACATGCTCGTTTGTGTTTTATGTTAGTACTCTCATCGGCTGTTAGTACTCTCATCGGCTTCCACTTTGTGAGAAAATCAAGAATGGTCTTTATATGATCGTTGTCGCCAGACCACTTTATCTTTACAGTTTCATCTATGAACAAAGTAGTGTGATGTTAGCTACACGATCAACTGAACAAAGTAGCGTGTTAGCTACACGATCAACTGCAAACGATTTCTTTCGGAGCGATGAACAGATGCTTTTCGTTGTCATAGGTCAATGTTTGAGCAATTTCTGATGAACACAGACTTCGTTTCGTTAAGAGTTGCAACGATAAAAAAAACTTGGTAACGTTAAGGAGTTTCTGTATAGTTATCCGTTGTATCTTGGCTGCTAATCCTGGGCCGTGCGGGCCCAGTTTCAGTTGGTGCTTTAGCGTCTCACATTTTTACTGTCTGTCTGTCTGTCTTTCGGTGTGTGTGCTTTCGCTGTATGTATCTCTGTCGATGTCTATTACTGGCTGCGTTAGCTGATAGTTTTGACTGAGTGTTTATATTCCGCCGCGTTTACATCTTAGCTTTACGAGTTTTGTTGTTGCTTTTATGTGTCTGTTATTTGAATCGTTTCTTTTCGCTTGGTTCGCCAAGTTTATCTTTCAGTGATCTGCTGTTTCACACGAGATTCCTCGAGTCGGACAAGGCCGTTGTGGATTATGGAAAGTAATCGTGGCATTGGCATCGTGGCGTTAGTTTAATTTATTCTAGGTTTTTTTATTAATATGATTCTTTTTCCTATATTTTTGGGCAAACCGATAAATTTGCCGATACCTCAAAGGTGCAGAATGAGCCAAAATCAAAGGTAGATTGGAAATGTCAGATGCTAGCAGAATGCCAGAAGAGGACTGAAAAACAAAGGGAGAGTGAAAAATGACCAGAGGGAGACGCGGGGTGTCTATTCCCCAAGACCAATAATGTTGTCCTTTGCTGCTGATTTTTTCACGTCTGTTCTTACAAGCGCTGGTGCATTGAGATGTTTAGACTGGGTACGTGCCAAATCCAGAAGCTTTTTAGGACCCTTTTAGGTATTGAAACATTGAACACGTCATCAAATTTCCAGTTACACCTATTTTTAGTCTTCACAGTTTTGATTTCACATCTGAACATTTAGAGGGCCATGAATGAGCAGCTTAAAACTTATTTATGCCTTGTGTCACTAATATCTGTTGATATTAAAGGCAACTTGCCTTGTATTAATACTACCGTGGAATTTTGTTTCCCTTAAAATTGATATTTTTTACTTTCCCTGTGAAATTTATAGGATGCATTATGCATGATTACCCCAGTTTATACACCCCTGGGGAAGACCTAGAAGTGAGGAGGACAAAAAATTATGTGAATTAACGTGTTTGCAGTTAACAGTTGCTCATAAGGAAGTTGAACCTGACTTTTTAACTGGATGCATGGGATGAACCTGCTTATGGGACATGGGTGTCACTCTTTCTCATGGCAGCCATTTTGTGTGTGCAAGAACTTCTGTTTAACCCTTTAACGATGACAGGAATTTGTTTCCCATACATTTTAGTACACACACGTCATTAAAGTGTTAAGTAGTGTGCAAAGTTATGGCATAAAAGTGAAATTTTCACTTTCTTAGCTTGACTTCGATAGGCGTTTTAATCTTTTAATCAAAACATCATAAGTACGTATGCAATTTATGTTCGTGGTTGTATGATGAAATTTTGAGTTTTTCTGCATATTGTTTAGAAATTTCTTTTTTATGACTTGGATATGCGTATTGGACGTTTGATCAAAATGCCTCTTTAAGTCTAACTTAGTACAGCTCACAAATCTATCTACAGAAGTTTGAACTTAATCTGATGATAAGTTTAGCTCTTTTACATATCGTTTAGGTATTTATTTTGTAACTTAGGTGTTGAGAATTTAAATCAAAATAGCACAGAAAAATTCTCTCAACAGAATTTTCGAATTTGGTGATTCAATGTCTAATCAAATGTTTCTACTGTTTACATATCATTTAGAAAATTTAAGTAATGCTGTTCAGTGTTTTCTGGCAGATTTACAGTTTTATAAACACATCTCTGTGTACAAAGCCGGCATGCTAATTTTTGACATAAAGTAATAGTACTGGTAAAATAGCACTGAACTGCCTCGTCACGGTGCTGTTGATGAGACAGTTTAATTTTAAACAGTTTGAAAGCTTGACACTGCTGTTATATGATGAATATACCAATTGTACAAATCTGCAATTTAACGATAACTGGAACAGTAGGTTCTGGTGGTAAATATAACGATGTCACCAAAGAAAATAAATTGACTGTATAGGTACCTTAAAACAGTTTATCACAATTCTAGTCTTATTTATCGAGTTTTGCAAATGATTTCAGTATTTGTAATTTTCGTGGTCAATTTTTTATTTATCTTACAGAAGTTAGTGTGGTTTGATCCTTTTGAAATTAGATTTTGATTGTTTTACTGAACAGTTTTATCATACGTTTCATTTCATTTTATCGGACATTAGTTTTTTCCAGATTTTAAGTCTTGATTTTACAAGTTAGCACTAACCAATATTTCACCAATGGTTTTTTAGATTTGTGTTTTCTTTCCGTTTGTTTATTTGTTAGAGCACAGGGCTACTATACCACCAAAACGATTTAAGATATTTATCGTTGCTACCATTTGATGGCAACCAGTTATTATTCTTCTTTGCTTCTGAGGTTATTTTATAGAGTAGTGTAAAACGTGTTACATTTTGTGTACATACTACAGTTACAGATACGATAATACAGTACAACTGCATTTGATACTGCCTTCTTCCAAAGTTCAGAAGTGCCTATGACCATACGACAGAACATCGATGGCGCAGAGCATTTGTGAGTGAAGGAGTTGCTCAAGGTCCCTATGCAGTAACTGCCTCGGGCGAGGCTCGAACCCATACTCTCTGTGTTACAGGCCGAGCGGTCTAACCAACCAGCCACTGTACACAGCTACACCACACCACACGCAATGTAATGACACCAAAGTGTAACCACATGTGATTCTTCGTAGTAAACACACAGCTTTGCTGCCTTTGTGCCTATAACTTAGGTTTCATCTCTTCAGATTTGTCTGAGAGTTTCATAGAAAAGCCGTTTGCTATTTACGAATGTTTAGCTGCATGCATGCATAAATATACTGCAGTCTAGGATATGGATCCGTAATGTAATGTCACACGGTCGCTATGGAGCAACTTGTACATTTATATTTAAATTTTTTTAGTTCAGCTGCAGAATGAAACTTTGTTTTTCAAAACAGTACTTAATTTGGCTACCAGACATAGTGCTACAAGATATACCATGTTCTATTCTAAACAATAGTTATGTGTGCAAGGGTTGAAATTATTCTGAAATTTAACATCTTTATTTTTGCCTCTCTCTCTGTCTCTAATTGTGTAGCCCAAATATTTTCTAGGTACTAACAGTGTTTTCATTCTCTGACTTGCAGCTGAATGAACTTAACTTTAAGGTCACATTGGACGTGGTAAAAATGAGGAAATTAGTCTTGGGCAGGGTGAATGATACAATCTGTATCCCCATTTTTTTCCAGTTGGAATTGTGAAATTGGCACTGGTTAAATGAGTGTTTCTAATTGTTAGATATGGATATTCTTGTTTGTTTGTGTTATTTTAATTTATTATGAAAACAACTGCACGTTAATTTTTTAGAGAGTTTTTTCTTGGACGTGTCTCGTTTAACTGCTGCTGATTCTGATTCTGTCAGACTTTGTCGAAACTAGTTTTTGTTCTGATATAGAAGTCACGTGTTGAGCTGTGAATACCACTTCTGTGCCAAGTTAAGGGATTTCTGTCATTAAAAGCTGAATGTTGGTTGATTGTTCTCATCACTGAGTTGTTTATAATCATGTTACACTGTATGTGTATTGATAATCTAGTGGTTAGCGTGGTCGACTGTCGGCCGAAAGGTCGGGGGTTCACATCCCCACCAGAGCAGAAATTTGGTTTAAAATTTCTACTTCATCTGTACCCCTAGCCAACTCAGCTATAATGAGTACACTGACCGCACACTGTGGGTGGGAAGATGAGACGGCGAGGTAGAGGACTGGCCACCCACCCTTGTATGCCAAGGCTAAGAAAGTTGCCGACACTGCATATGCACGGCTGCCTGAGCCTGCCTGTCAGGCTAGGTTAAGGTCTGCTTTTCTTCATATGTGTATTGTAGTGCATAGTGATTGGCATTTTAATAGCACCGCTTCAAGATTAGTAATCGGCGGTACTCTTGATCCAGCATATATTCTCATCTGGTTCTTGCAGCCTGACCGAACAATCAGGCTCTTGCAGACAGTTCATAGTAAAATACACGATGAATATGAGATGCATAGATTTCTGCCTAAGAGCAATGAATGGTGCAAACTAGAGCTATGGATATTGAGGCCGTTTATTCTTACACAGTTAAATATTGCATGAAAGAACTTAATAAGGGTGACCTATAAAAGGTATGGCGTTCTGGGGCTGTTAGAAACCTTTTCAGGTTATCCGTAGATGGTTTAGAGAACCAAACATGCAATGTTTTTTACAGATTAAAAGAGTACTATATACACGTAACAACATATGTGGTTGAATTTACAGGGTAGGTTTTGACCCATAGGGATGAGGTCAAACCCCAGCTGTGATAAAAAAAATTCGACTTTAGCCTCTCAGTAATGTTCAGTCCCGTAAAGTAACCTTGTGCCCTTACTTTAACGTGCTTGGTATAGCGGGAACAAGCTTATTCACAGACGCCTAGTCAAATCATAATCGATGGGCGAGGTGGTGAAATCGGTTCCAGCCTGTCAAGATCCAAAGGGGTCAGCCAGGCAGACAGACAGACAGACAGACGGCTGAGGTGGGCGGGATTTAGAGTCGAAACGGTGAGGGAGGTAAGGGGGACGTTTAATTTTATAACTAATGTACACATTGTTGTGTTAGCGTAATGCTTTGCTTCGTTTTTTAAAATCAAAGTCAAGGT
Organism: Allolobophora icterica; assembly: GCA_963556255.1. Classification (NCBI taxonomy): domain Eukaryota; kingdom Metazoa; phylum Annelida; class Clitellata; order Crassiclitellata; family Lumbricidae; genus Allolobophora; species Allolobophora icterica. The sequence goes on from OY744617.1 coordinate 25,953,924, forward strand.
TAAAGTTCATTGATATTTAATGGTTTCAGTTGAATCTAACTAGGCCTACTATCCGAATTCTACTCTATGATCAAACCAAAAGACCTATAATAGTCTATAGATTCTTGGATCAAACCCAAGGATTCTAGAATAAAGAGTCCTTGGATCAAACCTATAGACATCGTATAACATGTCCATGGTCCAGACTTCCACGCTCTCCATTCAAACGTATAGTTCGAGTATATCGAAGGCGCATTTCGAGCTGCGACGTCGAGACCTGTGCTGAGCAGGTAACCAGTATAATGAGATAAAGAAGCCAAAACAAGAGTGGTCGGAACATTCGAAGTTGGAGTTCGGGCTTTTGTAATTATTTCTTGTAAAGACACAAAATGGCTTTGGTGAGAGTTAAAATTTATTTTGACGAGTTAAATTAAATTATTATGGATTTCCTTCTTTACATTAGCGATGCCTGACTTGACTGAGTGCGTTTATAATTTTAGCGCTTTATGTAACTATGGGTGAGCGTCACCATGCCGTTAGCCACTCGCATGTTGAAACCTGTCTAATGTGGGTCATTCCATGTCAAATCAACCAAAATCCAGAAACGTCCCAACCACCCCATCGCTGAATTTGACGATATTAGGCCAGTTTGTAAATCTACACGTGTTAGGAAACCTTGCAAAATATCGGCATTTGATGTTGCATGTTCAAAATATGAGAAGTTTTATATTGTCGGGGTAGCGGCAGCTGGTGAACGACAATTCAGGCAAAAGATCATTTACCGTATGAAGTAATGTTCAACCCCTTTCTACTGGTGTGCAGTACTTTACTGTGCTGCCTATCCTACATGACCAGATTTCAGTTAGAAATTGACCTATCTTTTACTTCACACAGTTTTGGAGAGAATCAAACACTGAGTGCTTCATTCTTCAGCTCATTCATAAAATAAGCCAAAACAAGGCCACTAACTATGTCAGTATCATTCTGTAAAATTTAAAGAATAGTTAACATATTTTTGTCATAACTTTAACTGCTATTCACCTAGATTAAAATGGTGACTTACGTGATAACATTACATTACACCTTGTGGGCTGTCACATGCTGATCTGGTTAAATTTGTATTTAGTTTTCCTACAGTAGGAAACGGTAAACCTACCTTCTCACATTATGCTACAAGTATCTATGACGCGGTCTACCCGAATCGCTGAATCCCGAATCGCTGAAAGCCCTTAAACTGCAAAATCCACCAAATCACCAAAAGCAGTTTTCTACCAAGCATGTGATTTGCCGAAAACTAGCTTGGACCCGAATCGCCCTGTGTAACCAGATGTATTCACCTTTTACAAGCCTGTCTTTACTGTTTACTTGCTTGAAATTTGGTTACTGAATAAAATTGAATTGAATTGAAAAAATAATGCATTCATATACTACTTTAATACATGTTAAAACATATATCCGGCGATACGGGTTTTCTTCACAAAATAGTTTCAGGGATTCGGCGATTCGCTACGAACAGCATTTTCGGTTATACGGGTTTTCTTCACAAAATAGTTTCAGGGATTCGGCGATTCGCTACGAACAGCATTTTCGGTTATACGGGTTTTCTTCGCAAAATAGTTTCGGCGATTCGGCAGTAATAACATTTCGGCGATTCGTGATTCGCTACGTGCCCTCTAGGACCAACGTGTATGGCTAAAAATGAATACAGTGCTAGAAATGAGTGGTTTCCTATGTGTTTACTAAAATCTAATCTAAGAACTCCTAAGGTGCCACTGTAATAATGCTCAAGGTGTCAGTCAGTGGTTGATACTAAGGAAAATCGTTGTGCAGGCTGTATTCTAGGATGAGTCCTGTCAAGAAGGTGATCCAAAAGGATGCAGAAACAGTCTTTGGAGGAAATAAGTCCACAAAAAGATTATGTAGTTACACTGGCGTAAACTTGTAGAAAATATTGGGGAGGCATTTGGTTATTCGGTATACACTTGTTGCATTGGGTCCATCTCAATTATTGGGGGGAGCGCCCCGGCTGCCCCCCCCCCCCGAGTCTGCGCCTATGAGTATTTATATAGAAGTTCGCACAGGTGTACTGTTGAAAGTTGTTTGAAGAATTACAGACCTGTTCAGTAAAACTGAGTGAATAAGACTTGTTGCCTGTTCACTTTTAAGGCAGCTTATTGTGCATGTATGACTTGAACTCGAGCATTTACTGCAATCATTGTATCAGAAGATACGAGTGCTGCTCATGTGCTGTACTCTGTTATGGTATATTAAGAGGAGCTTTCAGTTGTCTATCGTTCATGCAAAAATGTATAATTACTAGATGTTACTGAAAACTAAATTATTCTTCTGGATGTACCTGTAATAGGCTGTAGCTCAGAAGGTCCAGGAAGCCAGAGATGTCACCAGAATTGAAAGGATTGGTAAGACTTCTCAGAATTTGCTGTTTTAAACTTTATGTAAATTCATTCAAGAGTATTGCCAACTTATGCACTTCAGGCTTTTACAATACAACTGTGGGATTTAAAAAAAAACAACTTTAGAAAATTCCTAGTTACTAAAATTTAGAACTCTAGGCCATCTAATGTAATTCACCCTTGCGTTCTCATAGGATATTGAGGGTTGATATACTGTGAATGGGCAGATTAATTAATAATAATAATTATTATAATAACTCTTAATAAAAAATTAATTCCTGCATGTAATTTTTCATTCTACAGGAATCATTTTTACCTTGGGTTAAAGTAATTTGATAGCAACAATATTAATAATACTAACAAAAAAAAACAACAACATTGAAGTAAGCTTACTTTCCGGATTAAAAAGTACTATATAAATATAAAAATAATTATAAACAAGTGTGGCAATGTTTGATATGTGGCTGTGGTGTTATGTTTCTAGGTGCCCATTCCCACATCCGTGGTCTTGGCTTGGACGATGCATTGGACGCCAGGCAGGTTTCGCAGGGCATGGTCGGACAGACGACTGCCCGCCGAGCTGCAGGAATCATCACAGAGATGATCAAGGAAGGCAAAATTGCAGGTCGTGCCATACTTATCGCTGGTCATCCAGGCACTGGAAAGACTGCCATTGCTATGGGTAAGTCTAGCTGTTAGTTAGCCAGCTAGTGCTTATTATGCATGAGTCCAGTGGCTAGCATGCTAGACTATCAATCTAGAGTTCAGTGGTTTGATTCCCGATGAACTTACCATAATATTATGTTGCCATGAGTTTGTAAATAAGTTTTAAATGCTGTCTTTATGTTTCCCCCCAAAAATCCTTTTCAAGTAGGTAACTTTCTTTTATCATACTGAATCAATCTTCTTTATCATAAATTTTAAATATCTGAAGAGAAACTTTCCTTAGGGTAATTGACTGCCAACTTTAGGTAATTATCCTGAGTAGGCAATTATCCAGTCAACCTTTCTGACACAATGCAGCTCTCGTGAATAAGAGTGGGACTTTAGAAATTTGCAGATTATGGTTACAATGAGTACTGCTATTAAGAAAAGCGTGATTCTTCAGTTGGTTATAATATATGTCAAACCAGGCTATCATTATGAGTTCACCAATGGTACACTATCAGTGGCAAGTACTTGACCACCTGTCCTTTTATACCACGGTTAAACAAATGAAGTCGCTAACAGTAAATACCAGTGTATATTGACATAGTATTAAGGAACTTATTAAACTGTTTGTTTTGCAGTTACTGTGACTGAATTAATATTTTAAATTTAATTTGCTTGTTAATTGCACAGCAATGGCTCAGGCTCTTGGCGCAGACACACCATTCACAGCGATGGCAGGAAGTGAGATCTTCTCGTTGGAAATGAGTAAAACAGAGGCACTTACTCAAGCTTTTCGAAAGTCCATCGGTGTTCGCATCAAGTAAGACTAAACTATAAATGTGTGCTCTGCTCAGTTGCTTGTGTCATTCTGTTCTCAACTTAAAACTTGCCTCTTTCAAAACGCTTAACCACCATAGGCTTCTCTCTGTCTTACGGACTGATCTTCTGGATATTGATATGATTACGGATTGGTTTTGGTGTGCCATTGATTAATGCTTTGTGTATGAGACACCGATGAAATAGAAGTTACTAATTACAATATGAGGATAAAATATATATTACTTCATTGAAAATTGAAATGGTTCAGGCATTTGTAGAGATTAAAAAAAATGCCACAAATCCAAGCAGATTACGTCTGCACATTTCAAAAGTAGTTTGATATTAACATTAAATTTGGCACACCTTACATGAAGATTGAAATCCTGAAGGCCATTTGTGTGGTGTAGTTGTTGATTGATGTATGTATGTAAACAATCGGATATTACCTTACTTTAAGGATACCACTGCCTGACTGTACTGTAACTTTACCCTTACATGATGCTACCAGACTGTGTTTTCCGGTAAGTATCAGCTGTGCCAATGATAAACAATTTTAACTGTTAATAGCTAATGATTAACTGTTACCTTTTAGGGAAGAAACTGAAATTATTGAGGGTGAAGTGGTTGAGATCCAAATTGACCGGCCTGCCAGTGGAACTGTGAGTTAATTCTTTCATAATTTTTTCTTCATACATGTTAGGTTTGTTGCTATTAAATTTAGTTTAGTTTTTTTTTATTTATGTATTGTTTACTTTATTTGCTCAAATAAAGGAAATTGGTTTATAATTTGCTTGGCTGGTATAGAGTTTTTAAAATTATTTTGTATATGAAGTACATACTGTATGACTACTTGCCAATTAAAACAATCTTGATTAATTTGTGGTAAGAAATCTACAGCATATTTGTAAAAATCATTTGCATCACTTTACAGAACATTTGTAACACAACGAATATTTTGAGGAAGCTGGTAAGACAAGATATTTTGAGACCAGACCATTTCCTGTAGATGCGTGAAGCTTTGTGATTAGCCGCTGTTTTGGGTTCTTTTTGGCAGGGTGCAAAAGTTGGTAAGCTGACAGTGAAGACAACTGAAATGGAGACAGTTTTTGACCTGGGCCAGAAGATGATTGAATCCCTAATAAAGGAAAAGGTTCAAGCAGGGTAATGTCCATTTATCTTATCTGTTTTGTGTCAGTTTAGTATTATTAATATGTGTTCAAGAAACCAGCAAAACTTTGATACAGTTTCTATATACTGAAAATTACCATGACTTGTGTATTCCTGCAGGTACATATCTCAGCATTCCATAATCTACCTTCGAAAGACTCAGTTAAAATATGTCATGTGGGGCAAAGTACCTCATGCATTACATGTCTTTAAAATGTGAACATATGCTGTTGAGTGACATATGAAGAACATTGGCATTTGGACCCTTTGACTAGAACAGATGGGCAACTTAATGATTCGAAAGTCTTGACTCAAAATAATGTTATCTGTTGACTAGTGACAGCGGAAATTTGAAACTTCTGTAAAAGTCTTTGTTTGATTTTCGTGTGTTTTTACCTAGAATGACCAGTTAAGCGATAGTGACATGGCTTGGGGTATATTTATGTTGTTGTTTAATCTGTTTTGCAGTGATATTATAACTATCGACAAAGCAACTGGAAAGATAACAAAACTCGGTCGATCATTTACCAGAGCTCGAGACTACGATGCCATGGCTGCCAATGTAAGCCATTGCTCTTACATTCTTTACTTTGATTTGTGTTATTGAGTTCAGTTGTTAATCATAGAAGCAGGACTGGTGCTTATTGTGTGTGTGATAGATAATCACAGTACTCGGCTTTCTTCTTTGTCCAAAAAGCTAAGTCTTGGGAACTAGCTTATTCACAGGTGTCAGTCAGAAACAAATTTGGTGAAGTGCGTGAGATCAGGTTCAGTTCCCAATTCACATCTGAGTTGAAATAAAGTTGGCAACAGTGTAGTTAATATATGGGTCTATCAATGGCCATGAGTCCTTTGTCCTAAGCATGAATGTAGGCAAATCAGAGGGGAACCCCTTCCTTTTTGGGTTATGTCTTTAAGCAGTCAATGATGTAGATTTGTCTGAATCCGGATTTGGTTCATGGCACTTGGTTTTGGATTTTGAACCCCTAATGGAGGTTTCGAAGGCTGAGGCATTAGCAACTGGAAAGAGCTGAGCACGAGTTTATGTGGCTGTTTTTTTGGCTTAAATTGTTAGAGTGTAGTTTATGTTTGTTTCATCTTTCAGACTAGATTCGTCCAGTGTCCAGAAGGAGAACTTCAGAAGCGCAAGGAAGTTGTCCATACCATAACTCTGCATGAGATCGATGTTATTAACAGCAGAACCCAGGGATTTCTGGCTCTATTTTCTGGTAAGAAATTTTATTGTTACACATTTGTGCCACCAAGCATCAATCGATGGCATCGAGCAACTATGAGTGATAGACTTGGTCAAGTTCCCTACACAGTATCCGTTTCAGGGAAGGCTTGAACTCGTCCTCCACATTACAAGGCAAGCACTGTAACCAATCGGCTACCATTTCTCATAGCAAGAAATTGTGCGTCGTTTACCTTGATCATTTGAGATGCAATATATGTGGCCGAGTTTAGGCAGCAGGTTCGCGAAGTTTTTAATGCGAAAACAATGCAAAGTTTTAATGTTAATGTTGTTTTAGGCGATACTGGAGAGATCAAGTCTGAAGTCCGAGAGCAGATCAATTCAAAAGTCGCCGAGTGGAGAGGAGAGGGAAAGGCTGAAATCATTCCTGGAGTAAGTTACTTCTCATATCCAGTACCATTAGCACTGCTTTAGCATTTGCATACCCATCCATTGTAAACGAAGACATAATATGACTCAATCTCAACCCATAAAAGTGCTGGACTGACAAAAGAAGAAAGAGAATGGTGGTATTCACTTGCACTTATCACCATAAAACAGGTGGCAGCTGGACTATTAAGTCACTGAACGCTGCATTGTCTTTTTTTAACGTGAATATTGCTGTAACAGTTGTATTTTCATTGTGACAGGCTTCAGATTTGTACTGAACTTGGAGAATTTTGTTCTTGATTTATTCATTTGTGTTATTGTTTTTTAGGTGTTGTTTATCGATGAGGTGCACATGTTGGACATCGAGTGTTTCTCTTTTCTCAATCGAGCGCTTGAGAGTGACATGGCTCCAGTTCTCGTTGTAGCTACAAATCGTGGTATTACCAGGTAGGTGCATATCTTACAGCTATTAAAGTGCAGTTGTGGTAAAATGCTTAAGATGACTTTAAACTCACGTCATTTAATGTCTTGGAAACTTGGAAACCAATCTTTCTTTATCTGGTCTATGTTTGTGACTGAGTATTTTGTTCTGGAATGGATCATTCATTTGTTTATTCATTCTGATCATTTATGTGATGCCCTTTAGAGACATCACCTCTGAAGCCCTCCCAGTCTCTGCAGAAGGGAACATTTTCATGCAGTGTTCTTATTCAGTAAAAGACAGTTGTAGACGAAGACACAAACACTGAGATTGGCATAATAAATTATGAGGTTTACCCACTGGGTTGATGTGTTGCTTAGAATTCGTGGGACGCAGTACACTAGTCCTCATGGCATTCCAATCGATCTTCTCGATAGACTTCTCATCATTTCTACAACTCCATACGAAGAAAAAGAAATTCGCCAGATTCTCAAAATCAGGTATGTCCTTTCTATGTTGTCTCTGTTTACTTTGAATCTTTGATGTCATTTTGATATGATTAAAGTTGAGTCATATATTTGTAATTTTTTTGATTTTCAAACCAATTAATTACCCTAGCAACTGTTAATCACTGACATTGATAATTGCCACTGAATCCAGAATATTGGTGTTCAGTTTCATGTGACGTGTTACGATCTGATAATCTGCTTTAACAGATGTGAAGAAGAGGACGTTGAAATGTCAGATGACGCCTTGAGTATTTTGACGCGCATTGGCCAGGAGTCATCTCTACGTTATGCAATTCAGCTCATCACGACAGCCAGCCTTGTCTGCAGAAAGCGAAAGGTTTGTTTTAGTAGTAGAGAGTTTATTTTTTAGCTATCATCTAATAGTAGTTTCAGTTTAATGACACTGTGTGATAACAAAGATCATTAGCATCACCCTCCTCCTTTCTCCAGGCTTGGGACTGGCACTGCCAGAGTACGAGCAGTATCGGAGTTCAGGTATGTGATCATTAAATAAGTTTTCTTCTTTACTTGTTCTTATTAGTTTACAGACTTTTGAATGAAATCTCTTCAATTGTTTATTGAGAAGAACTTTAGGTAGAAATTACTTTGGTTTTGCGTTGAAGATTAGGAGTAGAAATAAGGCACATCAAAATGAAAAGGAACTGCAGGGGCTGTGCCTACAACTCAAATTAATGCCTAGTGACTGACTTGGAAAAAGTGAATCATTTGTATTTTTAAGTACTGATGAAAATTATTTCTTTTGAGAAAATGGAACAGTCTGTGTTACAGCTATTAAAACTTTTGATGTTGTCTTGACTTTTTGACTTTTTTTTATTTTCAGGGCACAGAAGTAAGCATCGATGATGTCAAACGAGTCTATTCCTTGTTCTTGGACGAAAGTCGCTCGACTCAGTTCCTCAAGGAATATCAACAAGAATTTATGTTCTATGAGATGGGTGAGTTTTTTCATGCAACGCAATTCGATACATAGTACTAGTATTTTGTTAATAAACAAACCCCACTGTGATTAAGCTGCTATAAAAATTGCTAATCATTGCTAGTTTGCAGTAAGGTAATACAGTCACGTGCAACATGGGATCTATCAGTAGCATGTTTGATCGTGTGATCTAGCGGTTGCGTATTCGAGTATGCTGAACAGACTGTGTATTGATCTTGGGCAAGTTGTTTGTGCACATGTGCCTTTACTAACAAACAGTAGAATTCGGTACCAGTAAGCAGCAAGTCCAGTGATGTGCTGGCCCCACTTCCAGGACCTTGGGATTCGCCCGTTGCCACCTCTAAAGAGCGAGAAGTTATGGCCTCCCTTGTGTAACAATCTGGGACATAGAAGCGTTACTTTGCCAAGATAGTCAAACTTACTGCGCATCTGTATCGATTTTGGTATTGAGGGATGAGAAATATGCTGAAGCTGAAAGAAAAATATGACGGTCGTTTCAAATGAATAGCATCCAAATGACACTAATTAGATGGACAATTGAAGAAAGCAAAGATCTTGTATCAAGTTTATCATGTTGTGTCATTGATCATGGTTTGCTGCTTCAATTCTGTTTGTATAAGAATTGCTTTACAAGTCTGTGGTATAGTTTAGGTATTTGAAAACCAGTTTCATCTTGGCCACTTTTGCATAACTTATGACTGTTCTTGAAAATTACAAATCCAGTTGATTTTCTGTTGTACAGGTACCGAAGAAGGCATGGAGACAAGCTAACTCACTTGTGTCTCCAGTGATGCTGGGTTAATCTGCGTGCTGACAGACTGTAATAAACTAGCATAAAACTGACGAACATCAGGAAGCATCGTCAATTGTTCTCCACTTATGCTTTTTAGCTGTTCACGTTGCTTGGTGATCTTGTGTCTTCTCATCTGCAACTGCTGCGAATATTATTCAAGTGCTCTGAACATGAACAAAAATTTCTAGTATGAGGCAATCCAGAGTTTATTAGAAATCTTTTTAATCAAAATGTTTAGACTTGTTGAAGAAACTAGCAGTCTGTCGAAGAAGAATTTTCGACCTGGATTCCCTAACGGATTATGACTGATTACCATACCACATGAAGCGACCATTGGTTGTTGCTTTGTGCATTATGATGCTGGCACCATAGAAGTCATTAGATTAGAAAAAGAGTGCTTTAATGCTGTTGGTTGTTTTGTATCTAAATATTTAGTATGTTTTTTTCTATTTTTTTCTGCTCGTGAATTCTACTTTTGAAACTCTCCACACCTACTAAAATTGACCAACGGTTGTTGTTATCTTACAAAGTGCAATTGATAGCCTTCAGTCTTGTTTGGTTATTCTGTGTTGGTTCAGCAGTTTCTTGTCACATTCTGTTTATGATTTCCTAACAATTCGTCATTCACGTGATAATTTTTTCGTTGCGCTTCGTGTTGACTCACTTTTCACATCGGTTGTTGTTTGATCTGAGAGTTAGCAACTTGGAGAAAGAGCATTCAAAATCTAAAACTGTCTTTTAATTAAAGATTCAGACAGATGCGCAAGTGCAGTGGCCCCAATTGAAAAAGTGGAGAAGCTGTTTTTGGCCACCAAAAGGTAATGAGGTAATGCATAATATTTCCAGCTGGGCTCAGAGATACGTGTAATAAGGAAAAAGTGTTGAATGGTTTACCAAGTCCTGTCTCCCACACTCACACTGTTTGGGTGTTAAAGATGATTTGATAAACCTTGCAATGTTGGATTGGCAAAGTCGTGATTACTTTAAAACGATCTTCAAAACCTTGCTTGCTCTATTCTAGAGCTGGTTGTTACACACCACACTGTCAAAACCTGGTTGACCCTTGTTTACAACATTTTCTGTAGTCCTGTAGTAATATTTCTAGCCTTCATGACTGGTGTGTAATCTGAGACCTGTGGTTATAGTTTTGATATTTCATGGGAGGGGTGTGCCTATAGGCGTAATTTGTGAGGGGTACCTGTACCCCCACTTTTTGGACTAGGGGTACCGTACCCCACTATTTCAGGGATGCCAATCAATATTTTATTATTGTGCCTTCCCAGAGAAGACAGTCTCTGTCTTTCTTCGTGTATGTAAGAAATTGGTACCCCCCACTTTTTAGACCAAAGTTACCGGTATGCCCCTGGGTGTGCCTCATACAGCTCTGCTTTGGGTCATTAATTATGTGAAAGAATGGGATGGGTTATTGGTCCCATTCTGACTCGTCTACCAGGAAGAAAAAATTTGCTAAAACTGAACAAAAAGGTTGACAACTGCATTAAATTATAAACCATTGATTTTCAAGAAGAGCTCGAAGTCAAAATATGTAGGCTACACGTATAATGCCACACCAGGCAACTGTACAGTCGGCAGTTTCTGATATGTAAAACCATCTAAGCTAATGTTGACGATGCACTTATCTCAAGTGATCTGCCTATCAGACTATTGCATATAAATTAGCTTTGGGTGGATGACTTCTTCATAATTAAGGTCTGATCTGATACAAGGATGCCGTATTGCATCTGTAATAGTGTGATCACTACACAGTGGTCTCTCTTGCGGTATTAGGCTGTTCCCTGGCCTTGTTCTAGGCCCTGGACCATTTTTGGCAATAAATAATTGTTAATCGCTAAGATATCGGCACAGTATAAATAATTACAACTGTGATATCAGCATACCACTATTTTTACTTCAAAATGGCAAAAAGAAGCCTTTGCAACTTTTGCGGCAGCAGTATCATTTGCTTTGGGCGCACATAGCTTAGTGTTTTGGTAAAAGAAGACTGGAAAATATGGCTTTTCGAAAACCAGAAAATGAAAATGCGCTTTTTATTCGTGGCATTAGGAGCGTGACGACTGCTTTTAGTTTAATGTTAAGGCATGTTCACTTTCGAAATGCATTTATTTAGGTCAATCGTTAAGGAACGAGGGTTATAGGCGCGTTTTATTATAATAATAGGACATTGTTTTTATATTCTGCGGCGGTGCCCTGGTTACGATGTATCCAATTAAGGTTAGTTTCTTGAAATGTGGAAATGAAAAGTTTGTAATTCTTGAGTCTCGTGGAACTGTAAATGAGGCAGAACTCGCGTCGGGTTGTTTTGTGTTCTTAAGCCGCAACGTTAAAATAATTATGCAAATTAGTTGCGCGGCGCTAGTGAAGGGGGTCCCTATGTCTTGACAACATACCCAACGGAAGCCCTGTTTTTTATGGTAACATATAACTCTCCACAGACTCCGCATATGCTTCATTTACATTTGTACTGATGGGACTTGATCCCTGGCACATCACGTGCAGTGGCGTCACTAGATGGGTGCGAGGGGTGTGGGCCGCACCGGGTGACACCTTCAGAGGGGGTGACACCAAAATGACTGTCTAAACATTTTCTGCAGAGTGTCAGCAGAAATTTATTATTTTTAAATTAACAATAACAGGTAACAACAAAAACATGCCTTGTAAGCCCAGTTTACTTGTACTGTGTCAGTATCAATATACAAAAAGCATTACTAAGGATACTGTATGGTCTGGTAAGGGACTAAGGGAGGAGGAGAAGGGCCATGGGGGTGACACCATGACTTACCACACTGGATGACACCAACCCTAGTGACTCCACTGATGAAGTGTATAATTTTTGGAGGTTTTGAGTACAGACAGTCTTATCCATACAAGGTGGCTAATCACTCTTGAAGTCATGACTGTGTGAGTCACTGTGTACTACACTGACTTTGAAAATTTTCATTGTTGAGCTGCATTATGAAAGCTAGCGCAGTTTTGATTTCCTACCTGTTGCCACATGTATGCATCAGTCAAACGTTTCTTCTTTACCAGTCTTTACCTGTTTTCTGCTCACCATCCAAGTAAAATTAAAAAATGAGCTTTAAAAGACGCTTAGCAGAAGTTCTCTGTCCTCATACTGCATTTCTATGCAGGAATGGAAATGTGTTAGTTTTCTGTTTTACCATTGTAGTAGTGGAAACTTATTGATTTTAGCTTAGTTTCAGTTTCATTTTCTGGAAGCTGAGTCATACTTTTCAGAGGATGTGGCTCTTCAGGTTTTGCCACCCCTCTGTAATCTGTATATAAGCAGGCCTACTGCTAGCTTTGGTTTTATGTTCTGGGATATGGCTGATGTTTTAAGACATTCTGGTTGTTACAGAGATTTTGCTACTAGATGGTGAATGCTTACCCACTGCGTGCTGATTGAATGTTTAACGTATTTGTTTGCTGATTTGCGATCACTGGTTTAACGTTTGTGTTGCACGAAGGTTTAAGAAAAACAGTCTTTAAAGATGCAGAGAAACAAGAACTCCAGGACAAGGAAGGTGTCGCAGGACAATGAGGAAATTACTGACGATCTGGTAAACTTTGTGGGGGTTGTCACCACCTTTCTCTCTGGCAAAACCAGATAATTTTTCGGAGAATATAGGGCTGTGATTAGCCTCATATCTTATCTTTGATTGGGCATGGTGTATGTGGTGGCAGTAGCAGGATTGGTGGTGGTGGGTGTGGTTTTGTAATGGTGGAATTGATTGTGTTGAGTGTGTTGGGGTTAGGATTGATGTACTGAGTAGTTGTGCTGGGAATGGTTGGCTGTTTGGAGTGATGGTGGTGGTGTTCAAAATGGTGAGGTCTGTGTTAGTGTGGTAAGCAGCAGTGATGTTGTGTTTGTTGGCTGCAAAGTGATGTCAGTATGACAAGAGGAATTTAAGAAACAAGAATGTGCTAATTAAGTTACTCATAGAAGATGGATAATAGACTATTTTTACTGACATTGCAAGTTTGAGAACTATCTTCAGTTTGGAAATGCTTTGCCACAGTGAAACTTATAAAGGTGTTTAATGCACCAGTACAATGTAAATTCTGACATAATTCGTTGTAGGATGTGGGATTTAACATGAATAATTGGATCTACTTTGATTTAACTCTGAGTATGATGCTATTACTAGGGCAAAGTTCTTTGTTATAAGGTACTACCTGATATGACCTCCAACAGTAATGTTATTACTAGGTTCCAGTGTAAACTGTCGGAAGCCATTACTGGTGTGTACTGTACCATTTCTCTTGAGTTGACGGATAGGGAATTCTTTACCGGTATAGGTTTACTAAGGTTTGATATGATGTCAGCACATATGATTTGTTGAGAATTTTCTAGTTCCTTCAACTTCACTTGTAGGAAAGGACAGATTTTGAAGAGCTTGTCAACTTTCATTCCTCTATTATAGGGTAAAGAGCAGCAGCGTTCTAGACATGCAAACATGTCAGCATTGGATGGAGGAAGAGCAGAAGTTCCAGAGACGACCCCCAGAACAAAGGGAGGAACGAAGAAGCTACCACGTGAAAAAGACAATCATGAGCAAGGGAACAAGACGAGAGCTCAAAGTCAAAAGATTGGTGCAGTTCCTTTGACAAATCATGACGATACGTCCTGCGCCGATCAAAATTCAGTAACAAGAGACATGCAGAAGAGAAAGAGTCTGCAGCCAGCACCGCCTAGAAATAACAGCGGAAAGGAGTTGAGATGTAAGAGCGGTTCTAAGAGAGAAAATTTAGATAAGAAGGCTAATCTCGAAACGCTGTTACTAGATCAACCAGACATCTATAAGAAATGTGTCTTGAGTGTTGATGAGAGGGGCTCGGTTTATGCAAAAGTTATTGATGCCGGTCCAGCAGAACTGAAAAAGATTGGAATATTTAGCTTGAAGAACAGAGGTCATAGCTTTCCCGATGATGAGGTGGTAGTGGAGGTCTTGAAAAAGCAAAGCCATGAATCAGGAGATGAGTTGGTGGTAAATGGTGACAGTGAAAACATGCCACCAGGTAAAGTAGTTGGTGTCCTCAAAAGTGCCAACAATCTAGTCGACTGGGTGATCGAGTGCACAGTGGATGAGAGCAGTACAGACATGCTGAGACCAATTGATCGAAGTCTGCCAAGTCTGACCAACCTTCAACGACAAAAGAAACCTGGTCATGTAACTGTCTTTAAATTCAGAGATCAGAAGGATTTAGTTTTTAAACAGCACATTCCAGTTATTGCGAATGCACCGAAGCCAGACATTTTTCTTGTCCGTTATTTATCGTGGAAGGGTCAAGATCCTACCGGGGTTGTTGTGGGGGTCTTGCCCACCGAGGGATCGCTTCAACATTCTATGCACATTCTGCGAATGGAGAGCCGAAATCAGGCGGGATTTGATGAATCTGCTCAGTTGGAAATCGAAAATAATTTTCCAGAATGTTTCACTCTTCCGGAACTTGAGCTGAGCAAACGCATGGACTGCACGTCAATGATGACATTTACAATTGACCCACCTGACAGCACAGATATCGATGATGCCCTCAGCGTCACTGATATGGAGAACGGGCACCATGTGATTGGAGTTCATATCGCAGACGTTTCATATTTTGTAAAGTTGGAAACAGAGCTCGATAGAGTGTCTCGAAAGAGAGGAACTTCAGTTTATGAAGTTGGAGGGAAAGATCCCATTGCTATGCTACCAAAGCGCCTTAGCACTGAACTGTGCAGTCTACATGAAGGTCAGACAAGACTGACACTTTCTGTGTTTATGACGATAGATGAAAATGATGAAATCATCAACGTGGAGCTGAAGAAAACGGTGATCCGTTCTCAGTTCCGCCTTAACTATTTTCAGGTTGAGGCAGCCTTGAGAGGAACACAAGTTGCAGGTGCAGAACTTCCACCTGAACTTTCCAAAGTCCTATTCTTGCTGAATCGAATTTCAAAACGGTGGCGCAAAAATCGCATTGGTCATGCGGAATTTTCACGTCAGACGAACAATTTAGAATATGCTAATACGCCAATGGCACATCAACTCGTTGAGGAGATGATGGTTACTGCAAACCATTGTGTGGCCAAACATTTGCTGGAGCGTTTCCCTACCTACACCCCTTTAGTGGTACAGCAGGTTCCAGATGTACCAGAGATACAAGACTGGAGAAGAAGATTTCCTAGTGAAGCTACGATTATCGAAATGGTTCAGCCATTTCACTTAGATGGTCGCAACTTGAACAGTACTAGAGATGATGTGACTGGTCTCAATAAAAAGTTTGTATTGCATAAGCCAGTCTGGGAAGAAATGACAAAGTGTCTGGCAAAGGGAGAGCTGGGGAAGCTCCAGTCTTTCATCTTATCTCCAGAGCATCATCCATGCCTTATCGTTGCCTGGTTCAACTTGCCTTCATTCACAAAAAAGGCCTTATATGTCTGTTCGGGCGACCGCAAACTGGACAGGCACCGGCATTTCTCGTTAAATCTTCCGCAGTACACACAGTTCACCTCTCCGATTCGACGTTACCTCGACATCGTTGTTCACCGACTGGTTCACCTATCTGTTGATGACCAGGTGGGACTGTCCACATACAGCCAGTCCAAAGTGTCGGTGCTCTGTGACGAAAACCAGGCTATAAAGACGAGGGTTGGAAACTATGAATCTAACGTTAAAAACACGCATTTTGCTGCGTTTCTGCGTCAGAAGCCGCTCGTCATTCACACGCTTGTAGAAAGAGCAATTGCCACTGGCTTCAAGTTGAACTGTCTTAAGCTGAGTGCTTATCTGAAGCTATGGCCAGTCGATGTTGCGTTTCTCGGTGCTAGAAAGGTTAAGGCTGTACAGCAGCACCGAAGAGGAAAAGTGATACTGAACTACTCGTTAAGGATATACGATCTCGAATCTACTGCCATTGTTGAATCAGTATCGTCACAAGAACAGAGGAGTCCTGTGAAGCTGAGTGGTAGGAGACATGTGGTATATACAACTGTAGCTGCGTGGAAGGAACTTTTAACTTCAGCCATGGAGGGTGATCGAGACAGGATCGCATCCTGTATGGAGGCAGTCGGTTCCAGTCTCGTTGATCCGGAAAAGATGATAAGTCCGGGCTTCCATAGGGACGTTTCCTGTGAGGGGAGCATGTTGCATTGTGCGATTGACTTTTCTCTTGCCATAACGGCTGGTGATGTGATTCAGATTCAAGTTGCGGGTGAGGTTGGTCGAGGCAAGCTGGTACCATTTGTACAGCTGCTGAACCTGTCTCCAACAGTAGATGTGTGTCTTGAGCATAGGTCCAACACAGGCAAGTGCTTTGCTCAGATCACCGGAATCAAGAATGCATCTCAGGGTGAGCATGAGGACATGGAAAGTTACTGCAGGGCGTGGATGCCATTGATTATAGCAGAGTCAGCAGAAAATTCAGTTGCAAGAAATGACTCGTTCCTTTTACAGAATGTCAGCATCACTTGGCTCAGCAATGAAGAGGCATTCTTCAAGGTTCCGGCTAAGTTCTGTCAGGAGCGCTGTATCAGCATCTTCCATGAGATTTTAACAGAAGCAGACGAAGAAGATGTTGGAATAGGATGTGTTGGATTCATGTGCCTTCGTTACCCTGGGATCCGGAAGAAGGCTCCAGAAACCGAGTTGCCAATTGGAAATGTAATGGATTTATCCGATCCATTTACGTGGGTGGGACACTGCGTTGTGACTGGCATCAGAAAGATTGCAGATGTGTACAAGATCCATTTTCGATTAAATCAGTCAAGCGCCGAGGTTCCTGAACAGTTGCTGAATGAGCTGGACTCTTCAAAGGCTACTGTTGAATGGATTTCTAATACGCAAGCTGAACGGTTCGTAAATTCTAGTTTCACAGCTCTCAGAATGTTGCAGCTGACCTAAAACTTATTCAATCTGGTGCAGTTGTCTTTGATTTAAATCTGGTACCTTATAAACATTATCATTTCAGTTTGCATTTTAAAGAGTATTTGTCATAATTGTTTTTTCTTGCAGACTGTTATCTTTCTAGATATTGGCAAGGCTACATGCTCTTTTGACACATAACAATGATTAACACTAGCAGTGAGCGTGTACTAAAATATATGGAAAACTAATCCCTCTTATCGTTAAAGGGTTAAGACTGTAACTGGTGCAATGCCTGCTAATTGCAACTGCTACATTGCCTGTTGTAGTGAGAGCATAGCAATGGTGGTGCTAATGATAACTGTTTATTATGAGACTAATTACTTGTGGATCTTTTTTGCTACATTTCAGGGACACTATACGAGCTTTGTATCGAATGAGATCGACCAATAGCTTTGCAACTGCTGTTGCAACATTACCATCCAGCCTTCCTCCTCCAGGTCAGTTTTACTCTCCACATCCCTTTGGATATAAATTTATCCTTGCTGAAGGTGGAGGTTGTTGTGGTTTTGTGGTGTATTGGAGTCTTTGCATTTGTCTCTTGCGTTTGTGGTGTTATAGTTATGCCATAGGTGTTATGGTTATGCATCATCAGTGCTATGGTTATGCATCATCATATGCATCATTGGTGTTATGGTTATGCATCATCAGTGTTATGGTTATGCATTATCAGTGTTATGGTTATGCCATCGGTGTTATATCATCAGTGCTATGGTTATGCATCATCAGTGTTATGGTTATGCTATCGATGTTATGGCTAATGATTATGCATCGTCGGTGTTATGGTTATGCATCTCCAGTGTTATGGTTATGCATCATTGGTGTTGTGGTTATGAATCATCAATTATTGATTGCTTATTGTCTGTTTTAGATAAAAGTTATTTGGCTCTTGCTCGTAAGCACTTATCTAAGATCAAAGGAGTGTTCAATGCAGAGCAGCTGCATCAGATTGGTGAGGCCCTCTGTCAGCCATTTTCCATGATCCATGGTTATACCAGCAGTGGTAAGACCATCATGGCGGCTCAGCTGGCATATCGATTCAGTCTGATGAACAAGAAACTGGCCAGCACCGAACAACAGCGGGCGCAAGTGCTTTGCTGTTGTCCAACAGAAGGTTCTCTTCAGTCTTTGGCCAGTAAGGAAACATTTACTCTTTAGTTTTTGAGTTATGAGTTGTGAGTTGCGCTGGATAGACATATAAGTGATGACATAACAAGACTTTGACTTACACTGAGAGTAGCACTGGACTTGAAAAATGACCAAGGAAAATGGAAGTCATTTGTTCGTATCCCTCTCCGCCAGATGGCTTGCATTAGGATGATGATGATTGTAATTGTGATTGCAAATTTGTATAGCGCCACTTCCAGGGAGATTATCAAAGGCATTCCCGACCTAAAACAATGAAACCACGATCGAACTGGATGGTCTTCAACCACTTGTGGAAAAGAGGCAGAGAGGCTGAGAAGTTCATGCAGATGTGTTTGAGTTGATAAGGAGATTTCTGCTGCTGCTCGACGAGGGTAAAAATTGTGGGGTTCTATACTGTGGTGTCGGAGATAAGATTCTGAGTCACGTCTTTGTCTGTCTGTCTCTGTGTCTGTCTGTCTGTCTGTCTGTCTCTCTCATGATAAGCTGCTGATAATTTAAATCATTTGCTCTTCTGTGTTGTCTTGTTCTGCAGACTGTCTCTGTGATGAAAGTCTTGGTATCAACGTCATTTTGATTTGCAGTCAAGACGAAGAGCGAAAAACGTTTCCTTTACCAGGCTACTGGAAACATTTGAAATGCCAGACAAAATCGTTTGACGACAACAAGACAGTGAAGATAAAAACATTTTATCTTCACCACCAAGTTCACGGAAGCTCCACTTCCAATGGTGATTTTATAAGACTGGTCGACAACAAAATTGCTTTGAATGAAGATGGTGTTACAGATGATTTGTCAAGATATTTAGCAGCAATTGAAGAGGAAGAATCTGAAGTATTAAGAAACGCGGACCTTTTGCTCTGCTCCTGTGCAGCCAGCGTACAGAAACGAATTCGATTCTGCACAGACATCAGACAGGTTTGTGTAGCTTTTAGTTAAGAGTTTCTGTTTTTTTGCATTATGTGTTATGCCTGCACTTATGATGGTGTTCATTACGAATGATCAGTTAATTGAAGAATTGTGAATCTGTTCTTAATTCTGTTTATAGGACCCAGTACAGAATTTGTCTCATATGAGATGTATATATAGAAGCGCATTATAAATATCCGAATACAATACAATATATTGACTTATGCCTTTTCAGCTGCTTTATCAGTACTGCTATCTAGCCTTCCTCTTCTGATCTGCTGATAAGCTGTGTTGTTTTAAACTGTTGTTTGAAATTAGGTCCTAATGCCTGTAGTTCTGAGTACCATAGATGTCATGAAGTCACATAGCAGAATATCCTTCATCACATTATTTTACATTCTTTCATTTTTTTGTGAGTAAAATTTTCACGTATAATTCGTTTTGATGGGCATTCATTTGTATGGCTGGTCACCTTCATCATCATCATTATTGCCGGTGTCCATGGGCACACAGGGTGTGTGCCCATGGACACCGGCAATAAAATAATGTGTGAAGGATTTATCAATGCATGCTAATAAATCCACACCTAAATACAGCTAATTAAAAATTTCGATTTTGTGATACATTTGTAAAATTATAAGCAGAAATGAAGCAACTGTATTTTCTAGACCTTTGGTTCATTCTAAGTTTCATTTTGACACATTGCTTGAGATTAAATGCTTTTTATTGCTTTTCAGTGAAGCAGTTAAACGATGTGAATGGTTGTAGGTAATCATAGATGACAGCCAGGCTTGTACTGAGCCGGAAACGCTTTTGCCACTTATCCACCAATCCGTATGTCAGGTGGTTCTTTTTGGTGATGTGAAGCAACTGAAACCATGTGTCGTTTCATCCACTGCACGGAAATACGGACTGACACGGTCATTGTTTGAAAGATATCTGGACGAGGAGACGACCGTGATTAAAAAACAGTATACGATGGTAAGCGAGTCATTGATCCGTGATGATGATGAACGACCAGAAAAGAATACAATTTAAACTAGGATGCTATTAACAATGACTCTTTGCGAATGGCACTATAGAAGTCATGAGAGTAGTTTTTGCCAATAGTCAGTATGCTAGATTGGTATTGGTATTTATAATGATAATTAGGTCCACTGGAGTTGCTATCCAAGATTCTGGATTTAATTCCAAGCAGAATGTATTTGCCATGTACCTGATCTGGATTTTAGCTAGATTCATCACAATCTGAAACCAGTTTATTCCAGTTTTTTGTTTACAAGTATTGGTATGTAGCTTGATATTTGCTGAACCTTGTTTATTTATTTATTTACTTACTTAGGAAACAGACCAGAACATATCCCATAATCTATGCAGTTTCCTAGATACTCTGAAGTAGTGCAGTATTAACTTGGCAATACCAAACCGCTGTGAAACAGAATAGTTTTTAACACAGTGTTTCTCAAACTTTCTGGTGATGCGGACCAGTAATTGTTTTACCAGCCTTACTGCAGACCGGAGCTTTTCAACATCAGCTTAGGCGAACATATAATTTATTATTTGTTATAATAAAATTGAGATTTCATAATATTGTCACTGTTTATTATGACTATACATTTGTTACTGTTGCATTTTTTAAACCATTTATTATGTATGAACACTGCATTGTGTTCTCATTCACACTGTATACAATTTAATATTTTATTTGAGCTCACTAAAAATTGAGATTCCAGTTAGCATTCTGCAGCCTGGTTACCAATCAATCGCGGACCGGCACTGGGCTGTGGACCACAGTTTGAGTAGCACTGATTTAATAGACATGCATGTATACATGTTATTCAGTAAATGAATTCTTGAGGCTGAAGAATGATTTGGTTGTGTTCTCATTTGCAGCACGAATCCTTGCAGCATTTCCTTACCACTTGTTTCTATGACAACTCCAAGCCCAATGTTAGAAGAGTCAGAGCCAACTCAACGTCTTCGCTCTGTGGCTTCTGGCCTGAGGGTAGCGACAAACCGCTTCTATTTCTGAATGTCGTTGGAAATGAAAGTCAATCACCTGGTGGTAGCAGTGGATGTGTGTCGGACATATCAAACCCGGAAGAAGCCAGAGTGGTGGTAAGCAAGGGTTTTTGATGAACTCTATGTTTGTGCAAGAGCCAGCCAGTGGTGACTTTTCCATTTGTCTCAGCTTGAGCTGCTTTACAGATGAACTTTTGTTCTTAACGAATTTTAGCACCAGTTAAACTAGCATAAGCAGGTACTTAATAGATGCTATATTGTAAGCAGGTACTTAATAGACACTATAGTGTATGCAGGTACTTAATAGGTGCTATAGCATAGCAAGTACTTTATTGGTGTTATAGCATAAGCTGGTACTTGATAGATGCTATAGCATAAGCAGGTACTTAATAGGTGCTATAGCATAAGCAGGTACTTAATAGGTGCTATAGCATAAGCAGGTACTTAATAGGTGCTATATATTGAGTGTGTGGATGCCAACCTGGATGGCAGATGATACAAATTAGAGGAACTGTTGTGCCAAGGTGACTTCTTATATTATACAGACATTTACATGGCATCACTTCAAGAAACTTAAAGGTTTTCCAATGTGGTCACTTGGTCTATGGGGCAAATGCAATTAGAAGAAATCAGTTTTGAGTCATGCTAAACAACTTCATAGAACCAGGGAGATGCATGATGCAAATTCCATACTTAAACGCTTAGCGTGAGTGTTGTATTTTTGAGTATTTTGGCTATAATTTGGCAGTTGCATGGATATTGTTGATGACTGCAGGTAGAGGTGTGTAAGCGGCTGGCCGAGAAATGCACCTCTGAGATGGACATTGCTGCGCTGTCACCATACGAAGCCCAGTGCTTGGAGATCGGAAAGCATCTAAAAGATTTCCCTAAAGTTGCCATATCCAGCGTCGATTCTGCTCAAGGTAACTGCTTCATCTTCTGTTATATTCTGAAAGGTTGTGTAAACATGTTCACTTATTTGGTTTCGTCCATATCATACACATGTCATGGATTAGCCCATACATGCGTGTGGTATGTTTTTGCATGTATCCATCCCTATTTACTAATCATGCAGAGTTTATTCAGGCCTGAAGTAAGTATACAGAAGTTGGTTTTATATGTATGAGCACTGGAACTAATGACTGGACTCTGGACTGTGAACTTTTAACACTTGATGGGGTCTGCGTTTTAATTGTCGGGTTGCATTTAATTAGCTTATTTATTTTTTATTTACTTAGGAACCCAACCAAAATACACAGCATGGTCTCATTTCCATAGATATTCAGAGCAGTGTAGTGTTAATCTAACAATACCAATCGCTATCAAACAGAAAGTTTTTTTAATAGTTTATCTGGCCCTGTAACTACAGGATGCTCTGCTTTCCATGTTATGTGGCCAACAGTAAATTGTTGTTTTGGGGATGAGGATAGGTGAGTGGTAACACTCTTGCTGGAAGAACATATAAGTTTGAAAGATGCATTTCGATATCTGTAAGCTCCCTGCAAGTCGACTCAGCCTTCCACTCCCATGGGGCAGCTGTAAAATGAGCAGGCACTTAACAGGCTGTCAAGACGTGTGTTCTATAAGATCTTGATAATTGTACTGTCATGTGTCAATGTTTTTACTGCAGATTGTCAATGAGCTTGTTAATTAACACGAATATATTATTTATTATAGTTCCACCCTGTGCACTTGGGTGTGAATTGCTGACACAGAAGTGTTAGTTGATGTGTTAACACTTGTGCTGTTATGTTACCTGATATATGCTTATTGGCTGTGTATAATAAGGGTTTTCTTTTCTTTCAGGTAAACACTGGAGTTATGTTGTTCTGTCCACCGTACGTTCGCAACCCGTTTCCGAGAAGCCAGACAAGAAGCGGCTACATAACAGTTTGGGTATTTTATGTGCAAAAAATACTTGCAACACTTTGCTTTCAAGAGCAAATGATGGTCTCATTATCATAGGTAAAACTACTGTAGTTGATTATTACTATTGATATATGTATGATGCATTGCTTACAAAGTAATATAAGTTGGCCATCAAGCTTGACTTTCATCTTTGCATCATTGGATGTTCAACTTCTTGTGCCCCCAGCCAGAATGGTGTTGGGTTCCCAGTTTTTCTGGCCCATGGCTCTGGAATTCACTACTGGTTTCTCTCCACCATGTCTCTCCGCTCTGCAAAATTTCTATTGTGTCATTTAGTTAAGGCTGGTTTCATCTTTTCCACTTTGCTTGAAACCAAGTTGTGGATCTCAGCTGTTTCTATCCAGTGTGTTATGGTTTGGAAATGCCTAAAAACAGCCGCAAATTGATAGCCATGCATGAGGTTGCCATTGTGATCGTAAACACTATATAGGTGCCACCTATATCATATTGATGCCTTTTGCCTGGCGCTGACAGTGCTCTAGCATACTGAGAAATTCCTGTGAGTTGCATTAGGTGCTTTATATGCATGGTCTGCCATTGTCAGTCATAAGAGGGTCGGTGGCAGTGAGAAGCCAGAGTAGAGTATGAATAAATATAGGGATTTTTAAATTTTAATTACTAGTCGTAAAATGGGATTCATTCGTGTTTTGTTTCTTTTAGGCAACAAGACCTTGCTTGAATGCGATGACAGTTGGAAAAAGCTGATTGGCTACTTTGAGAAATATGGCTGTGTCATGGAATCCGGTGAATTTTTGTCCAGAGGATGAAATTAATCTATTTTCACTACGCTACATGTTGGTTTTGTTATTCCGCTGAGAGAAGCTTTATTAATCACCTGTGCTTTAATTTAACTAGACTGTGATGAATTTGTTATTCCACTGGTTTGAGTCTTTTTAGACAAATGTCTGTTAAATAACTGGACTGTAATGATTTTGTATTCTAGTTATTCCAGTGAATTGAATCTTTTAGCTGTTTGTGCTTTTATTGGACTCTGTGATGATTTTTAAATTTTTATCCTGTTTTGTCTTGCATTTTTTTGTAAAATGTGAAATTAAAATTGTAATAATCTTGTGACAATCATGAATCTTTGTCATCTTGTTAGAGTTTTGGTGTGCGTGGCATTTTTGTTGCGTTTATTAATGAATGGATCATAATCAGAACAAATTTATATTTTAGTTGTTTTACTATTTAGAATTGAGCCTTGCTGTTGTTTCACCTGTTCTTGACTGTAGGCTGTTTTTGGTATTTGAACTGCAGTTATTATGAACTACTTGATTTAAAAATTATGTTTGCATACTGCTTGTTCTTAACTGTAGACCAGTTTGCATAACTTTTACTGCTTTTGCATTTTTTCATTCCAGTTGTTATTAATTTCTTCATTAATTGGTTTAAAAATAATGTGTGCTTGCTACTTGTTATTGACTATAGACCATTTTGTGTAACTTTGACTGCTTTTGCAGTTTAGTTTCAGCTGTTATTAATTTATTAATTACTTGATTTAAAAATTATATGCGGGCAGATGGTTGAATGGTAACATGCTGGCATGAAGATCAGAAGAACGCGGGTTAGATACCCGCTAACCCCACAAGGTAGACTCATCCTTCCATTCCCTAGATGATGACAGTAAAATGAGCAGTAGGACAGATAGGCGCCTTGTAGGCTGCCTTACAATTAAATTCGACTCCTATTAAATATGTTATCATCTATTACTATTATAATAATAATAATAATAATCTGGCATTTATAATGCGCCTAAACAAACAGACATCTTGCATGAAAGCGCGTAAGAGAAAAAAAACACTAGTCATGGTACATCTTAAACAGGTAGGTTTTAAGGTTAGATTTAAAGATCGAAGGTGATGAGGATGTGCGAATAAAGTCCGAAAGTTTGTTCCATTCAGTCAGTCCGGCTAATGCAAATGCTCGATTTCCAAATTTTCTGACTGAACGAGCGATGGCAAAGTCACCTTGAGATGACGATCACAGTCCTCGTCTGGCTTGAAGAGAACAACATAGAGTAACCAGTGAAGAGACGTATAGAGGAGATTAGTTTGTGTAGACTCGATACATTAGGAGACAGATCTTGAAGTTAATGCGAGGGTTGGAGTGAAGGGTTGGAGTGACGGGGTCCCGGGGAGTGAGATTTTTGACAAGCTTTGCAGCGTAATGGAGAACAGTGGTGAGTGGTTGAAGAGTAGATGAAGGAAGGCCATAAAGGACTGAGTTGCAATAGTCGAGTCTGGAAATGACTCGGGCCTGGACAAGGGCGCAAAGACATTTCTCGATTAGGCTTTTCCTAACTTGCCATATGTGTCTAAGATGGAAAAAATAGGATTTGGTTATGGAGGAGATTTGATTTTTGCATAGAAAGTGTACTATCTAGGAGGACACCAAGGTCTCGACTTGTGATTACTTTGTAACAATGCTGACTCCTGCCTTTTTTCTGATGATTTGAGTAACCAGGAACATGTTTTGCATGGATTATTACCACTAGGGAATGTTATCCCAGAATCCATGGATCCTGGAACCTTTTTATATCCCTGGATTGACAAACGTGGAATTCCGTATTTCCAGGATTACAAATTCGGATTTGATCTGATTACTTGATCCACTGTATAATTCTTCCTTGGGAATAGACACTTAATACGGCAGATAAGCAGGAAGGAACAAGAATTGGATGTCAACATTTTGTGCTTTTGCAGTTGTCACATTCTACGTTTATGGTTTTCTAAGAATTTTGTCATTCACATGGTAA
The DNA here is from genome assembly GCA_963556255.1 of Allolobophora icterica. Taxonomy (NCBI): domain Eukaryota; kingdom Metazoa; phylum Annelida; class Clitellata; order Crassiclitellata; family Lumbricidae; genus Allolobophora; species Allolobophora icterica. The sequence continues at coordinate 25,979,942 of OY744617.1, forward strand.
TATTTTACATTGCAATTCAAAGAAGATACTCAACATCAAGAGCAGTGGACGTTTGAAACTAAGAAGGTTTGAACCCTCCTGAAGGCAGAGAACCAGAAGAAGACTTCATGTTGACTCACTTTTCACATAGGCCTACTTTGCGTTTGATCCGAGAGTTAGCAACATGGAGAACATATAAAACCTGACTTAATTAAAGATTTAGAGATATGGGCCTGAGTATTGGTCCCAATCTAACAGTGGGGAAATTGCTTTTGGCCTCCAACTGTGACCCTTGAGGTCAAAATTTGTTACTTTATTGTAAGTGAGGTGAGAAGTAAAGCATATGTTTGATGGTTTATCAAGTCCTGTCTCCCACATTCACACACAAGCATGGGCGGCGATCCCGGGGGGTCGAGGGGGACAAGACCCCCACCTTTAAGAGTGGGGGGACACGCCATACATCGGACCCCCAAATTTTGAGGAAACCCCCAAAAAAGGTCATCAAATTTTTTCGCGCATCAGCGCGAAAAAATATTTTGACCTTTTTTCACCAGATCAGTTCAAAACTCTTTTCACCAGATAAGTTCCAAAATGTGTCCCCCCCCCACCTGTCAAACAAGATCGCCGCCACTGCACACAAGGTGTGCATAGGCGTAGGCCCCCTACATGACATTACGTTCTAAATAAAAGCTCTCGAGCGCCTGTGAATAAGCTGGTTCCCGCGACGTCGCTTTTTTGGCACTGTAGAAATCTCGAGATTACGAATGCTATTACGGGTTATTATTTTGCAACCGATGGGCTTCTTTTGGACGTGATCTGGCTTCCACTAACTTCTAAAATCTAGCCACCTAAGACGCTAGCCACCGTGTATTTGACCATAGCAAAGATCTTAGAGTCGTAGATCTTTGACCATAGTGCATCAATGCATAGATGTAATAAACCGTTTATTGTATTATATCTATGTTTTGGAGAAATTGCGTTCCACGACGCTTTATTACTTCTTCCGATCGATAGGAGGGTAGTTTAAAATTAAGTTGAAGCAAAAGCTGCAAAACTAACATGTCTGGTTGGTTCTTTAATATTCAGATCTCTTTGTCAACGACGCTTTAGTGCATAGCGTCAGCATAGCACTTGACTGACTTATGCATACAAGAGAAGTTCACATGTAAATGATGTAAATGTAATGTAAATCTCCGAAATTTCTCAGCGTCACACAAAAGCCACGTCAGGTAGACCAGCTTAATACCGGCGCTATATCAAATCAAGTCTGCAATAGCCTTGTCCGTTCCGGTGCCAGGTCAGAGTCCGGGGAGGTCAAGCCGAGGAGAATATTATTGGCGCCGATATATACACAATGCATAACGGGCCTGTAGTCAGCTATGCACATAACCGAAATTAGTATGTGCTGCTGTTTTGTTCAGGCACTGGTAAGAATGAGTGCCATTGAGTGGGCTTCTGGAGGTGCGTAGCGAATGCCCAAAACTCTATTCCCCTAAATGAATTTTGACCGGATCCCCGAAATCGATTTATGTCATGTATCAGAGTTCAAACTTCAAGAATTCATTTCTGAACAGGGTGTTATATATTTCAAACATTACAGTTTAATTTTGGGCATATTTGAATAGTGTTCTGGATTTCGACCACTTTCTATAAAACTGTTTTAGAGAAATTTGGCTGTTGTATATTTTCAGTTGATCTTGGTCTTCATGCCGAACTCGGATTCTGGCTGGAGTTTTTTGTTGTCTGGGTATTCCTTGTGGCCTTTTTCTTCTGCGCTTCGTCTTTCTCAACATATACTACGGTAACCTCAGTTTATATATGAATCTATTTATGCTACTTTTTCTGTGCTAGGAGAAACTCTTGAATGGGATGCAATTTAACAACTACTGCTGAATGCTCGTGAAGTGTTCATATTAGCTGCTAACATATTGTTTGTATTCTGCAATGAAGCAGTTGTTTATTGATGCCGGCTGTGGATGTTTCTTTATATCTTGCTGATTAATAGTGTGTAAAAACGTTCTCATTTAATGTTACCACTATCTATTTGTTGACTATTTCTTTATTAGTTCGGTTATTTCGTTGGTATAGTGCCTCAGCTAGGAGCTGAGATATTACACATTTTGGGGGGTATAAATTACCCCAGGCCGTCCTCCCATCATTCAGGGTGCAGAAACAGTTTATACTCTTAAAGTTCTGGGGGTAACCCTCAGGGGCGTAACTTTAGCCTAAAAAGTGGGGGTACCAATACCTTGGTCTAAAAAGTGGGGGGGGGTACCAATTTCTTCTCCACTTTCGTTTTTCGCATGATAACCATTTTGAACATTTTCCCTGCCAGTATTCTCATTAATTTTGGCTCTCGATTTACCTGTGTATCTAAACACTTTCATACTTTTGGCGGAGATTGCGTTCTCTGGGAAGGCACAATAATAAAATATTTATTGGCATTGTTTAAAAAGTGGGGGGTACAGTACCCCCCAGTCCAAAAAGTGGGGGGTACGGGTACCCCTCGTACCCCCCACAAATTACGCCTATGGTAACCCTTAACTCCAATCTCAGCATGTCTAAACATAGTGACCAAGTCCTGACATCAAGTTCCACCTCCCTGTACATGCTCAGGGTTTTGAGAGACCATGGTCTGTCCTTTCAGGGTTTGCATGATGTAGCAAGGGGTACCACTAGCTGTTTCTCAACTTATGTACACCTCTCCAGCCTGGTGGGGTTATACCAGTAAATATGGTAGGGATAGGTTAGAACGCATGTTACATTGAACCATGCGCAGATGCTTGCTTCTGCCCTCTATCCCAAGTTTGGATAACTTGATTGATGCTGGTTTATTTAAAAAAATCTTGCCAGCCTTACCATGTTCTTCATGGTATTTTTCCTCCCCCAGGACCCCCACAATATTGATTTGTTGAATTTAACGAATATTGATTGATTGATTGATTGATTGATTGATTGATTGATTGATTGATTGATTGATTGATTGATTGATTGATTGATTGATTGATTGATTGATTGATTGATTGATTGATTGATTGATTGATTGATTGATTGATCATGAAAGGGCTTTGTCCTGCGAAGGTGAAAGATTCTGATGCCACAGTTGGAGTGGTTCATAGACTTGTGCTTTAGGGATTTCAATGATGAATGTGGCCAACTGATAACTTATTTATCCCATTGACCTGATTTATCCAACCACTCGAAACAAGTTTATTTAGCTGGTAACTTTAACACTGACCTATGTTTGTTGTGAAATTATGCTATTTGCAGAGTTTTAGATCTTTTTTTCTATTTCAGCACTATGTGTTTAATCCTCAAAACAACCAGAAACTCGTTTTCCATTGCTATGATGCTTCCTTCAAAGTGCTCCTATGCTTGTTATGGATTTTTATTTTAAAGGTAACCAATGGTAATCAATAATCATCAATGTTCTTTATGAGGGGTTAGGAAAGAACAGTGATCGCTGATTGCCCAGTGGGCAAGAAAGAAGTCAGTAAGAAGAAGGAAGATGAGTGATGTTGGCATATCTGCCATTTTACTTTACTAGTTTGACTTGTAGAAATTGCACGTTTGGCAGTTTTTCTCTCTAAGTTTTTGTTATCAAGTACTTAGTCCAAAGACGTTAGGTGAGGAGAAGATTAACTCTTAATTTCCAGTTGCCATCGTCCTGTGAAAATGAGTGATGGTTAATTTTACATAGTAAAATTCACTTAGAAGAATGTAAAACCTTCATATATCTGGATTGGATATTCAATGGAATCTGTTATTTCTAGGATTTTCGTGTTCCGCTGTTTCCTGTCATCACTGAGGACAAGACGTAAGCATATTTCAGATTACCTGTTTTACTAGCCATGTTTGTGTAAAAACATTTTTCAATTTTTATGACAGGTGATCCTGGTAGTGGTAATTCAGTCCAGTAGTAGGCGTGGTGATTATGACGATGAGTAAATACAGTCCATCAAATTTTTATAATTGTTGATACTACTGATTTTGGTATATAGCCATAGTTTTTCTTCAACATCCTGAGAATGAATACATATTTTTTCAGATTCCTCATGCGTGTGTTTCTTGTCATGCGTCTTGCAATGTGCTACTGTCACGTTGAATGGCTTGTGGATTACGGACTAAATAGAGTAAGTTTATAACCATATCATATTATATCATATATGCAGACGTTTTTGACTGCAATGGCGTCGCTCACAGTATAGAGTAGACTATCTGATCAGAGGTGTCTGAAGCTTCTTGTGTTCATCGATTTCCTTTACTAAATGCATGTAAGCTTCAGTTTATCCTTGATGGTGCTGCCCGTCTTATAACATCATATCATATTATAGGGGCCATCATGAAGTTTGCCCATATCTCTTCTGTCATCTGAGACTACCTTCACTGGCTCCCCATTCGCCAATACACCCAATGCTTAACTGTCTTGAATATAACTTTGTGCCCTCGCAAACAGTGAATAAGCTGTTTAGCTCTGAAATGTAGAGATTATGATTGTGTAGCTAATTTACATGATTCCCCAAGTTCAGGTTACTTTACCAAATTTTGTCTGATTGGTACAGGCACAGATTGCTGAAGTTCTAGCTGAAGACGTCCTTCTTCTGATGCATAGCATCATGCTTTTTGCAATCAAGTATGTATCTTTTGATTTCTAGCTATTCAAGTGCTTCTGAATCGTTGCATCGATTTCTCTTAGACTGTCTACGAATAAAAGCACTTAAATCTCTGTTATTATTTTTATTATTTCATAGCATAACTATGAAATTGAAGTGTAAATATTTTCTTTGGTGCATTTGACATGCTTCTGTTTCAGTATGTGATACAAACTTTTTGCAAAGTTTATTTATATATTTTATATATTTTATAAGAGAGTATATTCTTCATTAAGCAATTGCTAATCACAGTTGTACAGACATCTTAACAGAATCATAAGACAACACAGACTGGCATTGTACATTGCTGCCCATCCTAGCCTAGAATATATATATATATAAATATATATATATATATATATATATATATATATATATATTTACATATACGCATGCACGCAAAAATGTAGAAAAATCATAATTGTTTTGAGGGGGCTTTTTAAATGTTATGTGTACCTTTATAGAATGTATAGAATGTTTTTTAAATGTATGTCATTCAGCTTCAGCATTTATGGGTAAATTAGTCCAGTGTGTTTCTTTTGTTTTTAGTGATAATTTCCCCAATTCCAACTTCATATTTATGTCTGTTCTCCATTCCATGGTCATGGGTTTGTCTCAGATGATGTCATTTCTTTCGCTTGGTGGTAATATGGCCTACGTTACATCTTGGTTAGTATAAATGTTCTATCACTAATTAAGAAAATAGACTATATGGCATTCTATTTGAAAATAGACTCTATGGCATTCTGTTTGTTAGATAATTATTGCTTTAAATAATTTTTAACGAAGAAAAAGCACATCCCTCAAGTCAAGACCAGTGGCATCTAACCCCCTACCTTGGAATGAGAGAAGAAACCCCACTCTTACTGACTTATATATAAGGGCGCAGCCTGTACTAAATGTTACTTCAAGTGAACCTTTGGTTCGTTACTCCGAGGTAACATGTGCTTTGATAACATACATGATACATAAATTTAATATAATATCGGAAATCAACAACCCCTAGTTTATATCCAGAACCTTAAACCTCCCCACTTAATTCTGGCAACCGTGGGAGATTGTTCTCTCCAACCCCCCATTGGTAGATACCACTGCTCAAGACAAAAGCCGACAAGCTTTTAATATATAATGCTTACTTCTCTATAGGCAAATTACGCAGTCCAGTGTAGTTTACATTAATCTTTATTTAAAAAAATTTCCTTTAAGGTTATTTTTGTCTGGTTTTTAATGCATAGGATGGGCTTGCTCAGGTGGATGCCTCTTGGCTTTGGTGTGGACTTGATCCTAGAAATGACTGCAGTTAGGTAGGTAATGTTTCCATGCTTACGATGCAGGTTTGAGTTAACACTGAATTTTACATGCTTGTGTAATCCGTGCCGGATTTAAGCATAAGCTAAAAAAAAGCTACAGCTTAGGGCCTCACAATCTGCAGGTGCCTAAAAAATCATAATTGTTCTGAGGGGGTTTTTAAATTTTATGTGTAGTATTATAGAATCTTTTTAAATGGCTTGTGTAGCAAATTCCAGCTCGCCTGAGTAAATGCTTTCATTTGAAAATTATTTGAATTTTTCACTTTAAATGCCTTGCTATTAAATAATCAAAAGTCCATTTACAAGCATAATTATGTTACATTTTCTTTTTTCAGTTGGGCCACTACGTCAACTGCAGCCATGTAAGTTAAAAGATTGCCTTTTCCCAAAATCATTCATATGACAAATTGTAAAAAAATTTCTGACTAGTGCTAGAAATTTGAGTTTTTTAAACACCTCCTTGTTTCAACCTTCCCGAGAGACAAAATGGTCTTTAATACACTCTGGGCTTGAAAACAGGAATAACATGCATGCTGAAATATTGAGTTTCTTCTTGATTGCCTCAGAGAGGGAGGAAGTTTTGATCTGACAGGCTAACATGTCATCGTTCAAGACAGAGGTGGACAGGAATTGAAAGAGCTACGTAAATGTACACGTTTTTATATAGCGACCTCATGACCACGACCGTGCTCATTTTTTCAATGAATTGATTGGGTTAGATCCTTCACCACCGCTACTCGTTTGAATGGTCGGGAGGGGGTTAAATGGTTAAATGCGGACAAGGTAGGGGTTCAAAGTAGGTGATATTTTGTGGACGTCCTTTATGAAACCCCTAGCTGATCTGTCTGTTCTGTTTAGTAAAGGACAAGGTCCATGAACACAGCCTTGCAAATGTTACAGGTACACTAGACATCTGTTTAATGCTCAGTTTAGTTTAGTTTCCTTTTTTGTGTGTATCATGCCTCTAACTGCATAACATGTTTGTAAACCATAGTGCGTATGCAGATGGTTCATTAAAGAATATACTAACTTACTTACTTACTTACTTACAATTTAAACATTTTGTTTATACAGGATAGTGACTTGGGCTTTATCCGTTCTGGTGGTGATCAACTGTGTGATGGATGTTGCAACTGGACGAAAATGTCTGCTCCGCGGCACGACCGCAAACATTCATCCTCTCTCAATTTAAGACATTAGTTTTGGAGAACAGACATCTTCAGTATCTTTGAACTGCAATTCTAAATGTAATCACAAACTTACGTAGTGCCACTTGCATTCGTGAGTTTGCCAATGTACTTGGTCGCGTTGACCATTCCATCGACGATGTGCAGACGTCCGAGGTAAAGAGGCAGGGGCGTAACTTTAGTCTAAAAAGTGGGGGATACCAATACTTTGGTCTAAAAAGTGGGGGTACCAATTTCTTCTCCACTTTAGCTTTTCGCATGGCGCCCATTTTGAACATATTCCCTGCCAGTATTCTCATTAATTTTGGCTCTTGGTTTACCTGTGTATCTAAGTATTTTCGTACTTTTGGTGATGACTGTGTACTCTGAGAAGGCACAATAATAAAATATTGATTGGCATTGTTTAAAAAGTGGGGGGTACAGTACCCCCAGTCCAAAAAGTGGGGGGTACGGGTACCCCTCGTACCCCCACAAATTACGCCTATGTAAAGAGGTAAAGAGCAAGGGCTGGTCCATAAAATGCTCATCCATCATTGACACATAAAACGGCTTTTTCAAGGCCACTGCATGGTAGAGAAGGCATACGATCATAAATGTTATTGCACTGTGCACAGTTAATCTCGATCGAACTCTGACGCACAATCCATCATTTCTAGGCTATAAGGTTTCTAAAGGAGGTTCTTGTTATCGCACCATAACTATTGTGAAACTAAGAGTGACCCATCACCCATCTTAAGATGTTGATTTTCATAGCTAAATACAACCCCTATAACATCAAATAAAATTAATTGTATTACCTCTAAGGCTGAATAGAGAGAGATAAAAGCACTGGAAGCTGAAAAACCGCAAAAATTGTGGGTGATGCAAAACGTATGCACACCACTGTGTATATATATATATGTATATATATATATATATATATATATTTGACAGACTATTTCATTCAACGTAAATGTAAATATACCGTAAACGGCTGATCTTTTAAACTAACAGCTTAAAACGGGTTTAAACTTATTTACTTAGGTGGCGGACAGGCTGAAACTAACGAGCCTGAGGGCTTTTCAAAGCTGTCTTAGGACAGGCAAACATCTAGTAGGCATATATATATATATATATATATGTTACAGGGAATGTGTATTTTCAGGGAATATGTATATTCCCTGAAATTTCAGGGAATGTGTATAGAAATCACTTGAAGATTTCAGGGAATATGTATATGATTTTCATCGCTAATCCAGCTTCTAGCCTTAGTTACATTTTCATCGCTAATCCAGCTTCTGGCCTTAGTTACATTTTCATCGCTAGTCCAGCTTCTAGCTTCTAGTTACATTTTTATCATAGATCCCGCTTCTATACACATTCCCTGAAATTTCAGGGAATATACATATTCCCTGAAAATACACATTCCCTGTAACATATATACATATATACACATGTATATGTATATACATATATATACATATGTATATACATATATATACATATATACATATATATACATATATATATATATATATATAATAACCTATCCTGTTATTTCCCGATTTGCTTATAACAAGTGAAACCAGAGGAGTTCATCTAGGCCTATAAAAGGATTGTTGCACTACTTACTGTAAACAAGTTTCAGTCCAGTCTGCTCACATTTCTACAAATGAGCTACCGTCAGTCTTGTTGTCAAGACCTTAAACCTCAAGACCAAGACCAAGACCTTGAACCTCAAGACCAAGACCAAGACCTTGAACCTCAAGACCAAGACCAAGACCCAAAAAATCGAAATCAGGTCAAGACTTCTAAAAATTGTCAAGTCGGAATATTCGCTATTTTAATGAAAACATGAGTCTTTTATTTTATTCAAGCAAATTAACTTTAAATGCAAACTGCAGAGAAATCCGAATTTGTATTCAAAAGTCCTTCATGCAAACTCTTATACAAATGCCTTTTGTATTTTATAAAAACCAATTCGCTCAAAATTTTCTGACCAAGACGTGCCTGGTGGGCCTCATAAAAATTCCGCCATGTGAAAAAATACGTTCTACAGGTGCTGAAGTCGCTGACACACACAGAGTAGCTTTTCAAGCACTGGATGTAAATGTACAGATAGTGAGTCCTTTTGAAATCTTCCCATGGTTTATCATACCGTCTGATACAGAATAACTGTTGCTGCTGCCAATGGGTTTTCCTGACCAACATGACTTGTATCCATCCATAGATATTGGTCGTATGATGCAAGCAGCCTTGATACAGAATTCTTGAGTTCCGTTAAATGACTGTTTATATTGACAGCCGGTCTTGGTCTTGGTCTTGCGAGACCAAGACCAAGACTTTGAACCTCAAGACCAAGACCAAGACCTTGAACCTCAAGACCAAGACCAAGACCTTGAACCTCAAGACCAAGACCAAGACTTTTAAAAACGAACTCGAGTGCACTCGAGACCAACAAGACTGGCTACCGTATGAAGATTATTCAAATGTATTAATAGAATTTTCGTCATGCAGAAGAAGCAGAAATCTGCGTCTATTCGATGTCATTATTATGCACTCCCAGTTCATCTTTTTCGTTGACGCGTGGGGATAAAAGTCGATTTCTATGGTCCGTCCACAAGAGCCATTTAGGCCTACTGCCCATTTAATGATCCAGTTTCAAAGTGAATTTGGTAATCTATAAGATGTTGGAGTGTTATCACGCATTGTAATATGTAGTAATATTCTACCTCGCCATGTAGGCCTGCTCATGGGCGGCGATCCCGGGGGGTCGAGGGGGACAGGACCCCCACCTTTAGGAGTGGGGGCCCCACCTTTAGGAGTGGGGGGGGGACACGCCATGCATCGGACCCCCATATTTTAAAGATACACGAAAAAAGGTCAACAAATGCAACTGTGTGTGAGGGCGAAAACGAGTTTTCAGTGCAATTTGACCAGAAAAGTAGTCTTTTAGCAGAAGTGTCCCCCCCCCCCAAATTGAAAGAATAAAAGAGATAAAATCGTGTAATAGGAAGGAGATGAATTCGGAAGAAATAAGGTTGTTGACATAAGGAAGGGTGATTCAGCAGGAAAAAGTGCTGAAAGTAAGGATGAGGACTAAAAAAAAAAGGTCAACTTTTTTCGAAGATGAGATGTGATTTTTTTCGGTTTCTGGAAGATGAGAACGGAGAAAGTTTACGGAAAAATTTTTGAAAGTAGGAGAACTGAGGTCGATGACTAAAAAAGGTCATCAACTTTTTTCGGAGATGAAAGGGAAATTTTTCGAGATGAAGTGCGAAAAAATTTTTGGGACAAGATTTTAAAAAAAGGTCGACGAGATCGTGGCCGACTTTGTCCCCCCCCACCTCTCAGACAAGATCGCCGCCACTGGGCCTGCTCCTTAGTTTTTTTTATTATTATTCCACAATTTATCTACATTTACCAGGTCATAATAGGGCCTAATGCACCCGCAGGGCATATTTTAACTGTATAACTAGTGGGACAAATGTCCCAGTAGTCTTAGGATTTGTCCCAGTAGCTATAGGGTGATTTGTCTCAGGGAATGCATAGGCCTAGTGAAACTGCTGAAACTGCGTAAGCAGTGGGACAAATGTTGGAGGAGTTTAAAGGTTTGTCCCAGTAGTCGGTTGTTAGGGGCAAAATTTTTTAAAGGATGATTTTTGTGTAAAGACGATTTCCTAAAAAATTCTCATCAACTTTTTGTAAAGACGATTTCCTAAAAAAAAGGTCATCAGCTTACTTCTGAAAAAAGGTCATCAAATTTTTCTGACAAGAATTTACCAAATGTCAGACTAATGACCGACTTTGTCCCAGTAGTCAAAATTTCTTAAAATATGCACTGTGCACCCCCCCCCAAGAACATACCTTGATATTGTTATTATGGGTCAGTACTGGATCAATAAATGAATGCATGAACAACGAACAAACGATGAACGAATGATCTTGCTGGTGTCGGGAGCGCCTCTGAGTAGTTCCCTTGGAGGGGCGCTATATAAATCTTCCAATGAATGAATGAATGAATGAGTGAGTGAATGAATACATGTATACATATATGACTATGCGTATTATTGAATTTCCAACAAAAATTTCTCCCGTTGGATCCCACATCTACAGAGAGGTTGGAATAACCGATGAAGAACCCGGCTCTTCTGCGGTGGACGCTTTTATCTCGATGTCCTAATCCGTCGATATTCCGTATCTCTCGGCTGCCAAGATTTATCAGCGTTTTATACGGAGCTCTTTTTTAATCAGATCGCTAGAGCATTCCGACTACGGATCTGAACGCTGAACGGAGTTGTCTAAATCTCATATAAACTTCATGAAACGGATATTTATAGGGGCATCCGTTTCCCGGTCAAGGCAGGATTCGGCCTGGGTTTAAGATGGGGTCAAAGGTCGGGTGGAGTGCAGATAGAGCTCACACGCCAGAGGCGCCACACTCGATGTGTTAAACCATGAACATCTGCTAATCAAGAAGTCCATGGTTAAACTGTTGGATCCAATAGAGCAGTCTATAAAGCTAACCCTACGGCAGTCATGGTTATGAAGCGTTAGGTAGGCCTACTTCATTACTTAACCTCGGCATATGAGGGCGGGTGGCTCTCTCGCTCTCTCCCTCACCGTCTCATCTTCCCACCGACAGGTGTAATAGCGCTATATAAGTGGCTTGGCCACAGAGGGGATCTATGGCAAGATCTAGGAAGAAGACTAATTAGATTCGGATTGGCACGAGGAATGGTTGCACATTAAGACTGTTAAATAAACGTGTTTCAAACTATTACAACAGGGTGCGGTCAGTGTAATCGTTATAGCTGAGTTTGGCAGGGGCGCAGGTAAAGAAGAAATCTCGAAACAAAATAATTTCCACCCTGGCGGGGATTTGAACACCCAACCTCAGCTGCCAGTCCAGCACCCTAACCACGAGACTCGCTTATCCCACGGTAATGAAATGAGGGCATACATAAATACATGCATTGTACATCATTCATACATGAGCACATGGGCGGCGATCCGGGGGGTCGAGGGGGACAAGACCCCCCACCTCTAAGAGTAGGGGGACACGCCATACACGGGACCCCCCCAATTTTGAGGAAACCCCAAAAAAAGGTCAGAAAAATGTTTTTGCGCGTCAGCGCCAAAAATTTTAGTGACCTCTTTTTCACCAGATCAGTTTAAAACTCTTCACCAGATCAGTTCCAAAATGCCCCCCCCCCACCTGTCAAACAAGATCGCCGCCACTGCATGAGCACATACATAAATACATACATGCACATGCGTACATACATGCTCAGATGCCTAGTTGCCTACATACATTCACACATTTAATATGTATTGTTTCTTTTTGGATCAGGTTTTCGTACACAAACAGTTAACAGCTTCCCAGACGGAGGAAGACGAGACGCTGATAATTGAGTTGACCGAGCGAATGGAGCGCATCGATCGTTATACCGAGCGAATGGAACGTAGCATTATTTGCGGCGAAAACGTTGGAGTGAAAAACGACTAAAGTAAAAGATACTTCACACAAATTAGAGTTCTGCGAAATCAATAATTGTTTTGCATTTGTAGCGCTAGTTTCGGGAGCATGGTTAGAAATGAAAAGAGGCACTAAGTGCAGCAGGGAGAGCTATACTTACAAAGGCCCCGTTGGTCAGTTACTCATCGTGCATTGACCAGCTGGTCATCGGACAAACATTTAAGTTATAAATTTACTATTGACAGTGGTGACTGGTCACTTGGTTATCGGACAATAGTCAGTTGGTAAGGGGCCGTCCACATATTACGTACGCACTGAGGGGGGAGGGGGGTCGGATTTTGGCGATTTTGCGTACGGGTGCGAACGGGGGGGGGGGAGGGGGGACAAAAGCAGTGTTTTAGTTGTCGGGGGTTGGGGGGTTCAACCCCCCCAGTTCTCTTTCCAACCCCCTCAGCTAAGTAACTGAAAATATGTTGGGGGGGGTTACTTTACTACAAAAAACTGGTGTTTGGTCTATGTTATTATGTGATTTGGTAATCGGCAAATTTCTGACCCCCCAGTTGTTTTTGGACAACTAAAACACTGGACAAAAGTGTACGTACGCAAAATAAATTTCTAATTATGACGTCCACTTTAGCCTATTTATAACTCTGTATTGTCCTATAGTCGTCCGATGGCATTTTATTACATTATATAAAAGCCATGTGCAGTTATAATTCTGTGCTGTGAACGAGACACCTATAATTTGTCTATATTGGCCCTCACTCATCCTTCAATCTGGACTAAAGTGCAGACTTTCGAGACACTTTCTGCAGCTGGTCTTCGGGGGCGGGGGTGCGTCAAGTGTACGTACGCGGGGGGGGAGGTGCGGAAGAAAGTACGCTTGCGAACAGGGGGGAGGGGTCCAATTTTCCCGGATTTTTGCGTACGTAATATATGGATGGCCCCTAATCGAACAGAGTGCAGTTGGTCATCAGACAATGGTTACTTTGTCATTAAGCAAGTGTTTTTTTGTCCCTTGGTTATCGGACAGTTGGTTATAAAACAGTGGTCAGTTGATCATCATTAAATGATCATTAGTTGATCACTAGGCCTAAACAAATGTTATTTGGTCAGTTGGTAATTATCGGACAGTGGTCAGTTGGTCATCGGCTGCCAGACTAAGGCAAAACGGAGAGCTGCTGTTGTCGCTCGTGTCCTGATTTTCGACGAGGACGCCGCTGTCTTTCTTGTGCCGATCCGCATCACTGATCAGACCCGCACCGAACCGGAACGGTTCCTTCGATTTCTGCTGCTGTTGCTGCGATTGACCATGAGATGACAAGACTATGCCGTCCAAGCGAAACTGACTGAGTCGCTCGTTTTGGAGCTCCAGACTCGGATGTTTCAAGTTTGGCGGTGTTCCGGCATCGTCAGTCATGCGTGACCGCTTGGCACTGAGCGCATCGAAACAGAGCGCTGAAGGACTTCACCTGACCTGGGAAAATATGAGATATATTATGTATATATGAGTGAATATATTAGGGACCTGCCAAGCTTCGATATTCGATTCGAAAAGGAATCGGACGTCAGTATTCGATTCGATTCGAATCGAAAATGACGATAAGATTCGAAAATTTTCGAATCAACACACATACGGATGTCTTACATTAAATTATAGTATTATAACGGCGACTATTACTTTAACTGGTTGTCTAACTGCGTCACTTGTCTCCAATTGCTTATTTTAATTTTATATTTATTGCCGTATCTCAGCTCATGGCCATGACCAGTCTAGGTTTTCTATTTATTTCTTTCAATGCTGACTGAGCTGCTTGTAACGTGACTGGTTTTGTCATAAAGTTTGATCATTCTATCAGCTCACACTGTTGACAAAGGTATGTAACTAACGCCTTTGCGATCTTGCCGATGGTTGGTATTGAAATTGATTGGCATACGAACATGTAACCGAAAGACGAATACGTTCGTTAATTGTGTTATTCATCGTTTGATTCTCTTATAGATACCCTCGAACTTTTTCGGTAGGCCTATGAGAAACTAGGCAAGTGACGTTATTTCGTTGATTTGTTGACACTTGAAGTCAGGACTAGCTATGGTAAATGTGTTACTATGCTACGTCTGAGCTATCAACTAAAAACTAGACCTGCGTGTATGTCAGAGTGGTACGCGCTGATTCGTTTCGAGGTTCGAATCGAATTCAAACCTTGGCAACCGATTCCATTGGATTGTGATTCGCAGGTCCATATGTAGATATGTAGGCTATGTATGTATTTTACATGTATGTATCTAGCCTATGTATGTAAGTATGTATGCATGCATTTACACACATGTATGTAAATATAAGTATGTATCTATGTATGACTGTATGTATCGTATTATATTGTATTGTATTTAATCCAGTATAGTGAACCCTTCAGAAATCCAAATCTGGAGTGTACTGCAGGAGCGCGTTTATCGTTCCCGCATTCGTGACGTCGATCACCTCCTGATGGCGCGTCTGATTGAAGAGTGGCAGCTGTTTGACCACGTGAACATTGACCGGGCCATCAAAGAGTGGCGTCCACGTCTACGGTCGTGTGTCCGTGAACAAGGAGGACATTTTGAACACCAGTTGTAGCTGAAACTTCACTTCCTTATGGCTATTGTATGTTGGAAATTTCCCCTTTTCAGTACTGCATCTCAAACGTTCATAAACTTGACAAACTCACTAACACTTCCAAAGTGTTAAGATTTTGTGTTAATATGGCTACTGATGTTGTTTTTAAAATTTCAGGCCAATGCTAAAAGTTTTGACCGGGTTACGACACTTTTTCTTGGGGTCTACTTTCATCGGGACACAGTGTAGATCGAATCATTGCCCGGTGCACCATCAGCAGTCTCTTTGAGGCACCCCAACTGGCGCCAGCCATGGCTCGCACGAGATTGAGGCGAGGCTTGCACCGATCCACAACGTAGTTCAGGTGTGACGTCCAGTCGAGACGTCGATGAAATATAATTCCAAGAAGCTTTACAGAATTTTCGAAGGCCAGGTTTGCTGTCCCAAACTTGAGGCATGGTGATTTTCCTTCTGGCCTTTGTCTCGTTTAAACCAAACAGCAGCAGTCTTACTCGTAGAGTCCTTGAAATCCCAATCATCGACGAATTTCTTTACTGCATCAACGTACATGTAGGCCTACCGCTGGAGTTCACGTTCATTCACGTCTTGTTTGTGGCTAGACCGCCAATTAGCATTTTGTTACGCGATTATGTACCTGAAATTGGCCTCGTTCCATAGGCGTAATTTGTGGGGGGTACGAGGGGTACCCGTACCCCCCACTTTTTGGACTGGGGGGTACTGTACCCCCCACTTTTTAAACAATGTCAATCAATATTTTTGTTATTGTGCCTTCCCAGAGAATGCAGTCTTCGCCAAAGTGCGAAAGTACTTAGATACACATGTAAACCGAGAGCCAAAATTAATGAGAATGCTGACAGAGAATATGTTCAAAATGGCCACCATGCGAAAAGCGAAGTGGAGAAGAAATTGGTACCCCCCACTTTTTAGACCAAAGTATTGGTACCCCCCACTTTTTAGACTAAACTTACGCCCCTGCCTCGTTCAACAGGTCTAACGTTTTCTCTGTATTACTGTTAGCCGTTTATAACGTTTATTTAACGACGCCGTCATATCGAAGTTGATTGACGTGTTACTGTTAGCATTTTGTACTGTTAGCGTGTGTTATACGTTTATTTAACGACGCCGTCATAACGACGATGATTGGCGTCATTTGTACTGTTAGCATTTTGTTACTGTTAGCATTTTGTTACGCGATTATGTACCTGAAATTGGCTGCGTTCTACAGGTGTTACAACCTTAGGACGGGCAATAATATAAATTTTTAAAGTACATTTTTGTAGTTCTTTTTCGACCGCCTTTTGACGGGAAATAATCGAGAAACGACGTTTTCTGTAAAACGATATTCCCGGCTTTTCGCCAGGTGGCGCCACGTATCTGGGTACGATATTATTCCCGTAGCGCGACTATGCAAATAATAATATAAACAAACAGAAATTTGCTACGTTAAGGTTTATCTTTTAATCGTAATCTCCAAACTTCTCTTAACCTGAGGAGGAACATTCCTTTTCAGGAGTCTGTAAACTTGTGAACGTGGATTGAAAGTAGGGACCTGCGAATCACAAATTTTCAATCGAATCTCGAATCGAATCGGGGGTAAAGGTTCGAATTCGAATCGAATCTCGAATCGAATCGGCGGGTACCAGTTTGCTATTCATGAAGTACCACAGTATAAATATATCAAAAACTTTTCTGCAGTTTAAAATCAATTAAACCAAACAGTAAGCTAATTAACAGAACTACAAATAGCACACATAATTAATGAGATAAGTAAGTAAGTATATTCTTTATTGTACCTATTGCATAACCACACTTTGAGGCTATGCTCCTACTAGGCCTAATACCCACTTTGGTGGCTATTATGGGCTCCAGAAATTGAACAACCAATTGAACTACCAACTACCACGCGCAATAAACAATTAAATTTTTTAAACAATTAGTTTGCAACAAAGTCGTTATCATTTTCAGAAAAACGATTCGAAATTTTTCGAATCATGACATCATTTTCGAATCGAATCGAATACCGCTATCCGATTCGTTTTCGAATCGAATATCGAAGCTTCGCAGGTCCCTAATTGAAAGCTAAAAAGAGTGATAAGCAGGATAACCACAAGCTGCAAATGGTCAAGAAATTAAGTCTCCTTTGTCATCATTTGGAAATATGATCATGGCCAGGAGAGCATCAGATTGCAGTTCGATACCCTGTATAGGCTATCTCATACTGGAAAATACATTTTCAAATTCCTGTTAGCCTAAACCGTTTTAGGGCGGGTAGCACTAGCACGACTAGTCTAAAATATAATTGATAAATCTTGTAGAGACGGCGATTGGTGGAAAGCGAGGAATCTAGAAACGGGAGAGGAGGGATATGTTCCGTCCACATTCGTCGCCCTCGAAGACAGTCTTGAACCCTTTGAGTAAGTCCGTCGCCATTTTCATTTCTCAATAGTATAACGCTGTTAAAATGTCCTCAACACACCATAAAGTCCGTATAACACTCTATCACAACACGAGATCTGATACTGCGCCACTGCCCATACTCGCGGTTAATGCCAGTCTCAAGCCTGGATAAAGGAAAAGGGCGACGCAAATCATCTTTGTTACATATGACACATTGTCGTTAACCTTCGCAGGACGGCAAGATTTTACCATACACGGAGGACGAAGTGCGGTAATTTTTACCCCAAAACAATGTGTAATATCTCAGCTCACAGGTAAGCTACAATGACAAATGAAGTATCAATTGTAACACTACCAAGGTAAAGGAATCGCTTCATCGTAGTGGCGATAGTGTGGGAATACTACTTTCCAAGATGGCGGCCAATATGGCCGCCAAAACACAAAAATATGCCTGGCTCAGCTCGTAGGTAAGCTGCAATATCAAAACGAAGTGTCGATTGTAGCATTGCCAAGGTCAAGGAATCGATATCTTGTAGTGGCGATAGTGTGGGAATACTATTTTCCAAGATGGCAACCAATATGGCCGCCAAAACAAAATATGTATGTCTCCGCTCATAGGTAAGCTACAATGACAGTCTCATCTGATTTGTAACATTGCCAAGGTCAGGGAATCGATATAATTATTGTAATAGCAATAGTGTGGAAATACTACTTTCCAAGATGGCGGCCAATATGTCCGTCAAAACACAAAAATATGCATGTCTCAGCTCGTAGATAGGCTACAATGACAAATGAAGTGTCAATTGTATTGTTTCCAAGGTCAGAGAATCGATCTATCGTAGTAGCAATATTGACCGGCTTACATATTGTTGTTTTGTCGGCCAATTTGTCCGCCATCTCGGAAAGTTGTATTCCCACACTATCGAGCTGAGACGTATATATTTTGTGTTTTGGCGGCCATATTGTCCGCCATCTTGGATAGTAGTATTTGCACAATATTGCCTCTATGATAAATCGATTCCTTGAGCTTGGAAATGTTAAAATTGACACTTAATTTGTCTTTGTAGCTTACCTAAGAGCTAAGACATACATATTGTTTTTTCGTCGGCCATATTGGCCGCCATCTTGGAAAGTAAACTCTCCACAATTATGCAACTATTAAAACTCAATTCCGTGGTAGATTCCACACTTGATTTATGATTGCAGGTCACTTATGAGCTCATATAGGCCTATTTAAATCAGAAGTTATTACTGCGACTACTACACGGTCAGGACAAATTATTTCAGCCGTGGAAACTAATCTCATTATAACACGATATCGTTTTAATGCGATTATTATTATTGCCCCCAAAATTCGGCGTTATAACTAGTTTTCTGTTTACTGAGTTTTTCTAGATTTCGAATAGACCTCCGTTATTCACAACCGGATGAACTGTTCTTATTGAAACGTTGTATCACTATTGTCGACTGATTAAAACGCATGCAATAAGGTTTCAGTGCACTGCAACGAGTATACTCTCTCCCTCCTTCCTACTTTCCTTCCTTCATCGATGCCATGTACATCGACTGACGGCGCTAAAGAAATTTTCAGTTTGTATTCCAACCTCATTTCGTTTGAATATTGTTCGTTTCCACCATTAATGAGTTTTCTCTTGATCAAATTTGTCACTCACAATTGCTTTGCAACTCAGAATCAGTTTATTTTCTGACCTTGCACGCACAATAAATGCATTGCAACAACAACAACAACAACAACAACAACAACAACAGCAACAACAACAGCAAAAACAGCAGCAGCAGCAGCAACAACAACAACAACACCAATAATAATAATAATAATAATAATAATAATAATAATAATAATAATAATAATAATAATAATAATAATAATAATAATAATAATAATAATAATAATAATAATAATAATAATAGTAATAGTAATAGTAATAGTAATAGTAATAATAATAATAATAATAATAATAATAATAATAATAATAATAATAATAATAATAATAATAATAATAATAATAATAATAATAATAATAATAATAATTTGAAGTCGCTGATGTATCATTCTTATCTCGAGGCGTAACCTCTTGAGAGTTGTTGTTGACGCTGATTTTATTCCTATACAGGTGGTTTCATGGTATGTTAGTCGGGCCGATGCCATAATCTTACTAAGAGCTTCCGGAAATGAACCCGGAACGTTCCTTGTTCGAGAATCTGAAACCAAGATAGTCATGAGCAACTTATCTTCGATCTTTCTTTTCCTCTTCGATCTTCTTTCTTTTCAATTTCGATCATCCTTTCCTTTCCTCTGCTGTACCAGATATGGACTAAGCGCTTAGAAACACTCTTGTAGTAGGTCTATACAAGTTACAGCGCAAATATCCTTCTGCTGTAGCGCAACACACTATTACTGCTTTACAAAACATCTTAATCGTGTTAAAAGTCCAGTTACTGCCTAACAAAATTTAATTCTCGTTAAATGAATAATTTTATTGCCGCTAAAAATTTTAACGTGTTAATAATACCCACATCTAATAGGCCTATATATAAATATTAGATGTATGACAAACGCTCGCCAGGGGACGCAAGTTGAGCACTATTCCACTTGCTGGGACTGCCCCCCGGTTCGAGCCTTCCGTAGACTGGTTGAGGAAAACTCACCTCCCAGATGTTTGATGTTCGGGCCTGGCTGCGATGGTTTGGCCAGTTCAGGGGAGATGAAGAGGGTTGTTGGTATATGACGTGGGGAGTTAGAATTTTCTAGCGCCCGATCACTTTTATTAAACGGCGGACGAATACTGAGAGACTCACTAGCTAGCAAGGTGTTATATGTGTCGAGGTGGCTTGAGGAAAGGCCGCGGCATCTCTGTTAGATGAAAATCCAGTGAGCAGAGATTCAGGGTCGCGTTCATCGTCTACAGGCCTGGCTTCCATGCGAGTGTTCATTTCACTCAATCCTTTTGAGGGAATAACATTACCTGACAGTCGGCTATTAATTACATTTAGTCGGCCTCTCTCTCTCGCTGTTTAGCGACCAACTTACTTATTCTCTAGGTGAGAGCCAATATCTCTCGATACTCAGCAGCAATCTTATTTGTGTCTTCTAGGAGAGATTCTACACATCTTAGAACCTGCAGCCACAATGTCATGTCGTCTGTAATTGGAAGATGGACTGACTCACTTACTTTTGTCCTTCTTATCTCTCTCTCTGAACCTACATTACAAGGGATTTAAGCAAAGACATCGTTTTCGTTAATATATTGTAATCTAATAGCACACTTACACGATCTAAAGCAATACAAGCAATTCTAAATCTTTAGGAATCATAGACGACTTTCGTACACATGAATTTAGCCTTTAACTATTTTTTTTGAAACTTTGAAACTTTTGAAACTTTGAAAGTTTTTAAAAGTTTGGAATAAATTGAGCGTGTGTGGAACTATAATGATGACACAAATTTAGCATCGTATTATCTTCTACATATCTGCAGAGGCGTCTACACCATAGAAACCGTGGAGCAAATGCTCCATCCAAGAAATATGGGGGGAAAGATATGTCAATGTGTGTGCCACCATTTTAGGGGGAAGGATGGGGAGGGGAAACAGAGGGGGAATAGGGGAAGTTGCTCCAATGACTTAGGGGGGATAGACGCCCCTGCATATCTGACCAATCTGCTCATAGAGCATAGATTTTCATATGTTGCAAGAGCATGCAGAAGAAACTTTGGTGGCTCGACATAGAAGTTGTGAAACTGTATTACTGAAATAATGCATCTTGTAATACACAGCTCATGTCTTTAAGTATTTGACAATTTTTTACGCATTTGAAAACCCTTGAGAATGAAAATACACAAAGTCTCACACATATTGAAGTTGCTTCTGTCACATCAATTTCACCATCTTAACTCTCCAAAATGCAGCATTTCACATGCTTTGCACATGTACTTCAGGCAAAACCACTCATTTTCCAACAAATTGTAGCTCCAACGCTCTCCTAAAACTATCATACCTAGCAGTTCCATCGCCCGAAATTTCTCAAAACTGCACCATTTAACAAACTCTGCAAATGTCTTTTAATCAAAAACGTTCGTTTTCAGTAGCCTACAAATTACACCAACATGTTTTGTTCCCTCCAGCTAGAATTGCCATACATAACATTTTCACAATCCAAAGTCTCCAAAAATGCCCACTCTAGGGGCTTTTTCACATGCGCATCAATCTGAAACATGTCTTTTCCAACAAAATTCATCGATGTGCTTCACTCCATATGGCGCATACTCTAGTTAGAACTATGTTACACACCAATTCCATCACTCGAACTTTTCAAAATATACCATTTTAAGTGCTCAATTGAAAACATGCCTTTTCCTACAAATTGCATGTGTACAAATTATTCACCTCTATGAAGAAACTTCAACTTGAAATACTATACCTAGCATTTCCAACTTCCGATTTCTCTAAAATGCACCATGTTTTCCAATTGAAAAGACTCTTTTCCCACAAAAATGGCAACCGCTTGTTTCACATTACTCTAAAGAGTACTTTCATACATCTGTTCCGTCATCCAAAATCTACAGAAGATGCACATTTTCACTTTCTTTTCAAACACATTTCAGTCAAAACCTTTAAGTTTCAACAAATTGCATGTTCCGGCTTCACACAACACCAGCTAGAACTATCATACGTATGAGTTTCGCAACCCAAACGACGCAAAATGTAACTCATCAAGTCAGTCGCTACCGTAACTCCTTAGCGACTGATTGCGGGTACTACTGTCAATGAGAATTTTAACCCCTAAGTTTGAAATATGAAACTCTAAAGTTCAGCCTCAATAGCTTAGGTTAACGCTTTAACGACGAGTTGCATAGGCTTCCCGGTCGCTTTTAGTACATTCGTACTCTCGTCCTTAAATGGTTAAGGACGAGATGGTTAAATGGTTAGGCCTATTGTAGCCTTTAGGCCTAATGGATATTCATTCCCTATTCATTCTGCGTTTCTGAAGTTTAGACAGTTTAATAAGAATAACTAAACTAAGAAAGATACAAGTCAGAAAACCTTTTGGATTGACGTAATATAACTCGGTTTAGATGGCTTCACCGGAAAATGCATGGAACTTTCTATTGAGAGATAATATACTCCTAAGGTCATCGCAGCCCTGTGCGTAGGACAGTCGCCGACTGCCCCGACCGCGAGTACCACCAATGGTTTGCGGGCTTCAAACTGTAAAGATGTCCGTGGGTAAATGATTGCGTGCACGGTTAATTAAAAACTCGTTTTTTAACCTGCCAGAGTATGTCGCATCTCTTTTCATTGAATTTAGTCTTGCATAGGAAACGGAAAGTATGTCGAATTCGTCGAACCTACCCAAACATCCACCGTGGTTAGACCCACGTAAGGTCCACTTTGAACAAAGAACGGGGCTATTTTTGTAGTCGTGGTTTGATCCGGTTTGCTAACACACGGCGGTGTGCTAACATACTCTGGTCACCAAGCTCTAGTAGCTTGCTGACTGCATCGTACCGTCCGCATTCGGAGTATTATTTGAAAGCCAACTGCAGCCTGTTTGTCAGACTGCTACAGCTTTGTCTTATACAGCGACAAAATGATTACGCGATTTCCATTGGACAAAAGAATCCGACTCTTCAAACTTATGGCTGGCATCAACAGATACTCTTACAATAGTTGAAACCCGAGGTAGAGAGTGGGTGGTACCCATTCCTTTCCCAATTTATCTATCCAATATTAATTGTTTACTGATAGTTTCATGAATCTTTGGCTGATGCAAAGTCCATGCAAGATTTAATGTGAAATTTACATATGGTATAAATACTGTGAGATGGAGAACAGCAATCTCTATCCTAAAAGCGGACGGTACGGTCACCTGATTTCGATTCCAAGAAATTGGGGGGGGGGAGGCTAAATAACTTCCACTTTTAAATCTTGCGGTATGGCAACCTAAATCCGGAAAGTTGGGGTAAGTTTTAATAAACGCTTGAACATTGTAATATTATGTGACCACCTAAATCACAAAATCAAAGGTATTACTGCGCTATTATCAAAACACACACTTCCCATAGTAACGAATGACATCGCCACCCCATTATGACGTCATAATTTCTCTATGCATTTAGATCATTGTCTTCCTCAGGAGCTCTGCTATATTAAAAAAAAACAATCTGATAAATTCTATAGCGCCACTGCATCTGCAGCCTATGATTGCTACTATGCATAATCGATGTGCTAGCCAAGTTCGAGAACAGGCCTTGCCGATATCCAGGAAGGGAAGATACAGAAACAGCAAAATGGAACATTCAGACAAACTTACCCTACATTTCAAGCAGGGCTGTAGTGGTAAAATTTGAGGTGAGAACACGCTACCGGTTACTTTTCCGAAACAAATTAGAGGTGAGTATACGCTACAGTATTTTGTGAGTATATGCTACAGTATCTTAATATAAATAAATATAAATATTTTCTGAGGTGAGTATACGGTCTCTAGAGGTGAGTACACGCTGTTTACCCGCGTATACCCTCGACTACAGCCCTGATTTCAAGTGAAATAAAATCTTACAATTCAATATATCAAAAGTAGTGACAGACTCAGTTTTCACATAACCATAGTGAATTGTTTTTATTATTATCAATATGAAAATTTATATAGCGCCACTCTAGAACACTAATCTAACTCAAAGCTACCCTAAATGATGGCGTCTTTAAGGACAGAACATTAATCAGTAGGCACACATTACTCGGATAACATCTAACAAGTCACCAGGTTTTAATGGATGAATAAATGCTCTTTAATTGAACATCAAAGCTGACATAACGCAGCTGGAACAATTGGCTACAGAGGTTATAGACTCACTAGCAGCTAATTAGCGTCAGTAGGCATTCTTGTAGAGAATACGGGGTATAAAATCATGATACTCTTTTCGGGTAAATGATATTTATGCAGTCTCGCTAGACTTGACATTTCCTGCTCCGCGGGTATACATGTAACTTCGACGGCAGGACCACGCTTTTTCTGCCTTTTTCTCCTAATTGTTTTTATGTGTCATCATTTCTCTGGTATGGGACTATGGGTTGCATTGAGACGGAGATTGTTTTTTGGCGGTCCATGGCAGTCGACGATGCGCCTGAACTCTTCTGTGGCAGTGCTCAAGTGCGCAGATCAAATCACTAAGTAGGAATTATCAGCATATTTCAGTATGATTCTCGTTAACGATAACAGTAACGAAAGTGTTCGTTAACGAAAATAAAATGATTTCGTTAGCGATAACTATAACTGTGCCTAAAAATATCATTGATTATAACTATAACTATGACGAAAATAACACTAACGAAAATTCATAGTAATTTTCGTTACAAAAAACTGAAAAGTTGATTGATTGATTGATTGATTGATTGATTGATTGATTGATTGATTGACCCCGTGGGCCTAAACGCATACTGATCACTCATGTCCTCACGCGAAGGTGATGAATTGAAAGCTGAGTAGAGACTGATATGCACGACTATTCTTTCAGTTATTCTTGTTTTTTTGGCAGTGCTACATATGTGTCTTTAGTTCCATCGCATTCCTTGACCTCGAAAATGTTCATTTAGACTCCAAAATCATGTTTCCATCACATACATAGGTTTACTTATAGCCATTTGAAGATATTGGCCGCCATTTTGTCCGCCATTTTGTTTTCTGGCAGTGTTACATATGTGTCTTTAGTTCCGTCGCATTCCTTGACCCTGAAAATGTTAATTTTGACTCTAATATCATGTTTCCCTCACATACATAACTTTTCTTATAGCCATATGAAGATACGGGCCACCATTTTGGCCGCCATCTTGTTTTCTCATGCAACCGCTAAAAATCCAACTTGCTACTCGCGATTTTCGTTTTCAGCAGGGTCAAATTAGTCTAGAAACACCTAGTAGCAAATTTGTACATGATTTGCTTCTAACAAGGTCATTTTGAGATTCAAAACGTATTGTCTATATTGAGGTCGTTGATAATTATATCTGGTCTTACATATGTGTCTTTAGTTCCATCGCATTCCTTGACCTCGAAAATGTTCATTTAGACTCTAAAATCATGTTTCCATCACATACATGGGTTTACTTATAGCCATTTAAAGATA
This sequence comes from Allolobophora icterica, assembly GCA_963556255.1. Lineage (NCBI taxonomy): Eukaryota > Metazoa > Annelida > Clitellata > Crassiclitellata > Lumbricidae > Allolobophora > Allolobophora icterica. Next base: position 26,005,682 of record OY744617.1, read on the forward strand.
TTGGCCACCATTTTGTCCGCCATTTTGTTTTCTGGCAGTGCTACATATGCGTCTTTTGTTCCGTCGCATTCCTTGACCCTGAAAATGTTAATTTTGACTCGAATATCATGTTTCCCTCACATACATAACTTTTCTTATAGCCATATGAAGATAGGGGCCACCGTTTTTTCCGCCATCTTGTTTTCTCATGCAACCGCTAAAAATCCAACTTGCTACTCGCGATTTTCGTTTTCAGCAGGGTCAAACCGCATTTGAGTAGGCCTATGCATAGTGGAATATAAATAAATTTATGATAAATGATTATTTAAACTTGATGATTGGGCTATAAATATAGGCTAAGGCCTATATAGATCATGTGGCAAAATAAGAGCGTCTATCAGTGGACGCCTGTCTTCGGTTAGAGTCTTCTCATTCTGTTGCGGCGTAAATAGATCACGTGAATCATCGATTAATTAGAAGCGATGACACCTTCCATACATTCTTTTCTACCCCCTTCCCTACACTATAATATTATATACCCATTGAAACTGTACGTTTGCTTCTTATTTTCTTCTGTACATGTATATACATGTAATGTTTGTAGATTCGTGTATTTATATATATATATATATATATATATATATATATATATCGTCTGCTGTTGTAGGCCTATAGACTATAGACTTAAAAATTATCCTCTTTTTAGTTGTTTGTTTAAAGATATTCGGGGCCGTTCTACCTATAGGTCCTATCATCACGCCTCGGAATGCCAAACAGGGTGCCAACGACATGAAACCTGTACACCCAGTGTACAGACCGTCTGCGCGAGGCCGTCTGTGCAGGTCTGACGGAGAGGGCGTAAAAGCAGAGGATTGGTGGGGGTTATAGTTTGCCTCCTTCCGAGACATTTTTTGCGACGAAAATGTCATGAGCACTGCAGACGTGTATACCGCAGACATATTCATCAAATCGGCTTCAACTTAAATTGATATAATTCGTGTGTTCAGGGGAGCGTCTACACCATAGAAACCTTGGAGCAAATGCTCCATCCAAGAAATGGGGGAGATCTGTCAGTGTGTGTGCGCCATCATTTTAGGGGGGAAGGAAGGGGAGGGGAAATGGGAAGTTGCTCCTATGACTTAGGGGGGGATAGACGCCCCTGAGTACATAGGCCTACTTGTCCTCACGAAGAGGTTACAAGAGCTGATAAATGCAGTTAGGCTACCGAGGAACTGCGAGTTTTGGGAGCGCTTCCAGTTTGATCGTGCGATCAGCTCTTCTGCAGTAAGCTATGGTTCTTCCCAAATATTTGCCATCGGCAAGCCTTTTTCAGAACTGCAGTAAAGCGCGCGATATCAGGTGAGGTGAGAAATCCAGCATATACAGTTAGGCTCTAATGTAGTGCTCAAGGCCACATGATTCTATAAATAATGATCTCTTGAAAATGACGTCCAGCTTAGAGATATGTTGGCTTTGCTATCTTAACTGGTTATTTTGCCGAAGGTGTAGGCCTACGTGATCCCAGGTTTTAAAAATTAGGGACAGCATTTTTCACGTGGTCCAAAAACTGTTGAGATACGAAATCCGGGAGTAAGGAAGTGTTTATTATAAAAGTCGAAATAGTAGGCCTACCTACTAATGAGCTGCAGACCTAGTGAGCGTTCGATGGAAAGTCTGCGTCTAAAATAATCAGAAGCGCTTCAACTTCTCCACTCGCTTAGTATTATTGGTCGGCCTAAATAAGCAAACGTGCGGGGACCTGCAACGCCTTATTCACCGGTTAGCCACAAGCAAAGTCAAGCCAGTGTTGGATCCTACGGTCTCCGATAGAAGAAAGATTTTCTAAACACTGGCTGAATGCACAGGCGTATAATGCCTACGTATGTAGCCAGTACACACATACACAAATATATACCTACTTAGCGTTTTTGCAAGGTGGTTTGTGGTTTGCAAGGTGCATTAAACGCAGACATATATATCAGTCATATGATATTATATACATATATACAATGTATGTAAAGATATATACGGACATATCCTACAGATCATTGTGTATAGTCCAATGTCATATATCCGTGAGTCCGATATATATATATATATACATATGTATATATATATGTATATATATATGTATATATATATATACATGAATAATTTATGTAAGAGATGTGGTCCCGTAAAAATACATATATCTCATATAACGCACACACATGCACATACATCCTGCGCGTATACGATGTTAATGTATTTTGAAGTGCATCAATATTATACTCCATGAATAAAAACACTCTCATAGGTCTAACTCCAGCAGCTTCGTTTTCTTCCGTCGATTGTTGGTTTTAAGAACGAGTAGCAGACGATGCCGTCGAAAGTGCCGGGCTCTTAGGCTTTCATTACGATTGGCTGTTATTGTTCCACGATCTTCGCCGCACACCCCTCTCTTCTCCCCTTTCAACGTAATCGCTTTCTCTGCGACCCCTCCGGCGCCTAACTGCTTTCCACGTGCCTTCAAAGCGTGGGTAGCAGGGCAGGGCTCGATTGAGCATATGCTGTCCTGGTCTGACACAGGCACTGTAATCTTGGCTCGCGCTTCTGTATAAACAACCGTCCTCTTCCATCCTCCGACGATCCATACATGTCTCTTCCCGTCCTTCGTTCATCTCTTCCTTCTCTCATTTCTCCATTTATTCATTCCTTTGTTTGTTCTATCGATCTTTACTGTCTCCTATCTATCCTTTCTTCCTTTTTCTCTCTTCCTTCCATCCAATCTTTCATCCATCCATTCATCCATCCGTCAGTCCGTTCTTCCTTTCTTATTTTCTTCCTTCCTTCCATCCATTTCCATCCACCCACCCTTACATCCGCCCTAAGGTCGTCAGTCCGTCAGCCGGTCCGTCCATCTATCCCTGCCATCCCTCTTTCCCTCCTCGCCGATTCCACGCGCTCTATTATCTTCCTTCTTTCCTCCATCATCCATCCACGCGGCTATTTCCGGAACGGGTTTACGGGCTGGTCCACAGTTGGATTAGCACAGGCCAGCACCTCCTTTACGAACTGCACGGTAGAACTAAATATGGTCAGGAGCGACGGAAACGAACAGGCAGACAGACAAATGGAAGGACATAGAAGCAGAAGAAGCCCCGAGGTCTACATAGGCCGATGTACAGAGAAAAGGGGTGGTCAAAGCATCTGGAACAGTTCTCTGCGTCAGCGATCAGGTCGCAATGGACAAGTTGCACCAGGTGGGGTAAGGGTCATGGCTCGGTTGAAGATAAGGGCTATCTCTCGGGCATACAGCCAGCCGTCCATGTGCGCGCGTTTTGTTCCACGCGCTTTCCTGGTGCGGTTTACTCGTTCAAGGCAAAGCATCACACCAGAGATCACTGCACGGTAGAGGTCGAGAGGCATTCGCACACTTAGGGAATTCAGGCTTCTGTCACTTGGACAAATCCTCTCCACTTGCTGACTCCGCAGAGCCCAGACGACCTCGATCCGGTGAAGCCGACCTCTCCTGCCACCCCTCATGAGTCCTACGTCAGTCTCCCTCTGGTGCCTTGTGCGGGAAATTCCAGCAACGCATTCCACCCCCGGATCGATTTGGAATCGTCCAAGAAGTTGTAATCATCGAAGAGGTCGCGTTGAATCGTAGCTTTTCGTCTGGGATCAACAGGTAGGTGTGGAGGACCGTGCGTCCGCCTGCAACTTGCTCGATTTCGGATTTACTATTCTCGACAAGTAGGGCCTATATTTCGACTCGGTACTTCTAAGTACTAATTCTAAGTACTTCATCTATTCGTAGTAGTTCTTCTTAGTAACTTGATTTCAGATTTCAAAATACTTAATCTAAGTACTAATTCTAAATACTTCATCTAAATACTTATTCATAGTATTCATTCTAAGTAACTTAATTTCGGATTTACTATCCTCGACAATTATTGTTATTATGCATTTATTAAGCGCCGCTCTAAATTGCCCAAGCATCATTCGATGACGCTAGATATTGTGAGTTAAGGGCTTGCTCAAGGTCCCGACAAGTATTTCTTGAAAGCACCACAAAGTACTTCTAAGTATTTCTTCTAAGTACTTGGTTTAAGTGCTTCGTACGGGTACTTCTCATGAGTACTTCTGTAGTTTCACGTTTACCATAGCAACTGAAATCATTTAACAAAGCAGATAAATATACAGAAATGCGATGATGGTAAATTAATGCGATGGTGGTAAAATAATGCGATGGGTTAAAATAGCCTACTGGCTGGCGCGATGAAATGTGAACGAAACAACTTGGGGTAAAAATTCTCAGCGAGGAAGAAAGCAATTTTAGGTTTCACGTTCTGGGTAAGCGTCTTCTCGTGAAGTGAGCCACAGAATGAGTGCATCGACTGTACACTGTCAAGTGTCGAGAGGATAATCAGACTTCGATGGAGAGGACTGGCTACCCGCCCGCATACGCCGAGGCTAAGGAAATGAAATCGCTGAGAGTTCATAGGAATGGCCGCTGCTATAATTTGGTTGACCTTCCTCTCCGCTGTCTGCTCCTCCGTTGCTGAACCTATGCTGAAAGTGTAGCTGCAAGCCAGCATACATACACATGCATACATGAAAACATACATACATGCATACTGTGCATGCATGCATACATGTATACATGTATACATGTATATATGCCTCTCTGTCTTACGGACTGACCTTCTGGATTTTGACCTGATTACGGCTTGGTTTTGGTGTGCCATCGGTTGATGCCTTGTGCATTAGACACCGGCGCAATAGAAGTTACTAATTAATAATAATGTATGTATGCTTGTGTGTATGCTTGCACGTATGTATATACACTGTGTATGTATGTATGTATGTAAGCATGTTTTTGTGTATGTATATGTGCATGTATGTATCCATGCATGTATATATACATGCAATGTCATGCATACATATATACTTACATTTATGTATGTATGTATGTATGTATGTATGTATGTATGTATGTATGTATGTATGTATGTATGTATGTATGTATGTATGTATGTATGTATGTATGTATGTATGTGTTACACACATACATACATACATACATACATGTATGAATGCATGCATAATTGCATATATATACATTATAGCTGTGTCATGTATTCTGACCCGTTGCACCTTATAGGCAAGACAAATGTGCGCGAACAATTTTCCAGAGTCGTAACTCGAACGCGCAGTCGTCGGATTGCGACCCAACGCACTGCCGAATAGGCCTACCAACTGTTTCTAAGCATTACTGTTAAGTTATAGCCATCGTGACCGAAAGCCGATCTGTAGAACGTTATCGTTTTCCGACTTCTTGTTATCAAATGAAGTTGCGAGAATGCAGGTCTCGGGATTGATGTATAGCACGCAGAAGTCTGTGTTGGAAAAGACCACAGAAACTCGTCTCAAGAGGACTCTGTGCTCTGTAGAATTATCGGAGTCTGGTCCAATATATGCTTCCAACTTCGTTCTGCTGTAGATCCGACAACTATAAGTGGTCTCTTTTGAATATGTGAATAGTGAATAATAAGCTGAGTTTGAAATAGGTAATGATCGAGTGAGTAAGAGAGAGGAGAGCGAAGGAGAGCGAGAGTTAAATTGTGAGAGAAAGAAAAGAAAAAAGGAAAGAAAAGATGGAAGAAGGGAAGAAATTAGGAAGGAATGAACGAATTAAGGAAGGAAGGAAGGAATTAAAGGAATTAAAGGAAGTGAGTAAGTAATTAAGGAATGAAGGAAGGAAACGAGGGAGGAAGGAAGGAAGAAAGGACAGAGGGAAAGGAGAAAGGAAGGAAGGAAAGAAAGAAGGAAAGAAGGAAGGAAGGAGGGAAATGAAGGACGGAAGGAAGGTAGGAAGGAAGGAAGGAAGGAAGGAAGGAAGGTAGGAAGGAAGGAAAGAAGGAAGGAAATAAGGAAGGAAGGAAGGAAGGAAGGAAGGAATGAAGCAAGCAAGCAAGCAAGGAAGCAAGGAAGGAAGGAAGGAAGGAAGCAAGCAAGCAAGCAAGCAAGGAAGCAAGGAAGCAAGGAAATAAGGAAGGAAGGAAGGAAGGAAGGAAGGAAGGAAGGAAGGAAGGAAGGAAGGAAGGAAGGAAGGAAGGAAGGAAGGAAGGAAGGAAGGAAGGAAATAAAGAAGGAAGGAAGGTAGGAAGGAAGCAAGGAAATAAAGAAGGAAGGAAGGTAGGAAGGAAGCAAGGAAGCAAGGAAGGAAGGACGGAAGGAAGGAAGCAAGGAAGCAAGGAAGCAAGCAAGGAAGCAAGGAAGCAAGGAAGCAAGGAAATAAGGAAGGAAGGAAGGAAGGAAGGAAGGAAGGAAGGAAGGAAGGAAGGAAGGAAGGAAGGAAGGTAGGAAGGACGGAAGGAAGGACGGATGGAAGGAAGGACGGATGGAAGGAAGAAAGGAAGGACGGACGGAATTGATTGGCTAGAGAGACGTAAGTAAGGTTTTTAATAACTGATGGAGCTTCGGATGTCTGTGAGAATGTGATTCACAGTTTCACACAGCATTGATGCTGTTACCTGAATTCGAAGCAACAGCATCGTAGCGCACGAAAAGCAGTTGAACTGTTTTCAACTTTGTTGGGAAATGATTTCTTCTAGTTGTTTCTGCCTAAAACGAATCAAGTTCTTCTCGATTTCATTCCAGACTCCTCAGCTCCGAACGGATCACTCTCCATCGGAATAAACCAAGATGTCGGACGAGGAAAGTGATAGGTAGGTCAAATGGATCAAACTTCTCGGATGTGTTATCGCTCTGTTAGAAATGCACACGCCCGGCATCTTATTACCTTTTCATATTTCCGGTTATTGCCTTCCATGCGTCGGGCGTTGACTGGTGTGGCTTTATCTTACCGTTCTGGACTTGCCATATCTTGGCAGTTTGCAGGGCCGAGTTTTATGGCGGATATTTTTTACTGCTTATCTAATCGAAGTCAACAATAGTCTCTGTTGGCTGCGAACGGGCTGTTGCACTCCGTGCAGATCGCTCTCTTGTTGCTGCTTGTTTTTATGTTTTCGTTTGTTCTTTTCTTTCTTGTTTTTAGTCATTTATATATTTTTATGTGTTTTCGTCTTTCTCTCTGTCTTTCTGTCTGTCTTTCTGTCTGTCTGCCTGTCTTTCTTTATTTTCCTTCTCTCTTTCTTTTGTGTCTATACAGCTTCATTATCTTACTATCAAAGTGGTTTCTTAATGAATGGAAAGATTTACGGAAAGCTACGGAGAATCTGGAAGAGATAGAGAGATTGCACTCATTTTCGTGTCTGTATATTTGACAGCAAGATCACTTAATTCAAGTAACATATATATATACTGTAACAGTATACTTTTGTCGGATAATAAGCCTTTTTGAAGATTTCACTGGCTTTCTCTATCAAGATACACACATACACTGATAAAGAAAGACGGACAGACAGACAGACATACATATATGCAGACACTGAATTGGTTTGTGAGTGAGTGAGTGAGTGAGTGAGTGAATGAGTGACTGACTGAGTGACTGAGTGAGTGAGTGACTGAGAGAAAGAGAGAGAGACTGACTGACTGACTGAGTAACTGAATGAATAACTGAGTGACTAAGTGAGTGAGTAACTGAGTGAGTGGGTGAGTGAGTGACTGAGTGACTGAGTTACTAAGTGAGTGAGTAAGTGACTGAGAGAGCGAGCGAGCGACTGAGTGAGTGAGTAACTGAGTGACTGAATGAATGACTGAGTGAGTGAGTAATTGAGTGAGTGACTGAATGAATGACTGAATGAGTGAGTAACTGAGTGAGTGACTGAGTGAGTGATAGTGAACGACTGACAGAGACCGAGCGAGCGACTGACTGACTGACTGACTGACTGACTGACTGACTGACTGACTGACTGTTTGAGTGAGTGCGTGACTGAGTGAATGACTGAGTGTCTGAGTGACCGAATGAGTGACTGAGTGAGTGACAGAGAGAGCGAGCAAGCGAGCGACTGACTGACTGACTGACAGACACACCGACCGACTGAAACGCATACAAACAGACATGCAGGGAGACAGACAAACAGAAGAAGAAACACAGACATAAAACTATATAGAATAATTCCTGAATAAGTTATTTCACACAGGTATTATATCTCTGCTCAGAATTCTTCTCTGAGTGCAACGCTTTCCTCAAGTTTCGCCGTTGCATAAGCCTACAGTTCACGGCGTACACTGTGGGGCCTTCTTCAGCTCCGTTCCTCTTGGACAGGGAGTGATTTGTGGCTTTAGGGAATTTGAGGGAGATCAATCTATGGACACCTGCCGAGTGCACGCGGAAGTGGGGTCTGTTCAAGATTAATAATAGTCTGAACGGGTAGAGCAGGGATGGCGAACCTATGGCACGCGTGCCCAAAGTGGCACGCGTTGAAATTTTTGGGGCACGCAGAATTTAGACCGTCCCCCAAAATGTAAAGCTTAGAAATACAAAACTCCTGTAGGAATCCTCATTTTCTTTGTTGAAAGACTTTATTTTGACATAATTCAAAAACATTTCTTTGAAATAACGTCTTTGATTCATTTTTTGCTACTCTTTGTTAACTAAAATCTATAATGAGAAAAATAATTATATACTGTGCAAAATTCCGAGGGGCACGCGACGGTATTTTTTTAAATGATTTAGCAGCATTTTGGCACGCACCTTAAAAAGGTTCGCCACCCCTGGGGTAGAGGAAGAAGAAAGCAGTTACTTCCCCAATAAAGCTCACCCTGCGTTTGGGATCGGGCTCTAGTTTTCTGTTTCCTGTTACTTGAATCATGGGCGTCCGCAGGATTTTTTCTGGGGTTCAAATATTTCTAGGGGTCAACATTTTTCTGGGGGGGGGCAAAATTTCTCTAGAGGTGAGCAAAATGACGTGTTTGCATAGATATTCATGAACACAGAACACGTGACAACTTAAAAATAAATAATACTCAAGGACATACCTAAATAATTGTTTTTTGCATTGATAATCGTGTTGGGACTGTTGTAATAATCATAATATTCAAGATATCATAATAGATATCATAATAGTCAAGATATAGTCAAGGTAAAATATTTGCAAAATCCAGGGACCACCCCCTCCGGACGCCCATGACTTGAATATCGAATGTAATTGTAACTGTAATTAATTTAATATAGCGGCACTTTGAGAGCAGACTAACCAGAGGCGCTGTGTGTATTAGCGTGTATGATGTTAAGCGTCGTTATGAATGCTTGACATTTCAGGGAGACTGAAGGCGAAAAGGCTCTGAAGGTAGGCGGCGTTAGTCTTCTTTAGTCTTCAGTCATTACGTCAGGTTTAGCTCAGTCTATAGGTCCGATCTGTTCGCATTCGGCGAGTCTTTTACTGTTCTCGTTGATAGGAGGCGAACGCTGCAGCTGCACACAGACAAACGACAGCGGCTGGATCGTTATTCGACTATAATATATCAAATGCCTCTCCACTCCATCTAACTCTAATTCACTGCTTTCCGCGAGGCCATTATTCTTCCATTGCACCTTGGTTAGCTTAGACTCCAAGTAGAGCCGACCTGTGGGTCTAGCGAAGCCCACATCTGTTGACGGTTATGGAGCCTAAGTAGACGTGCCCGTCGGGGTTCGACGCCTGCTTTTAACTCCCTGTGCACGATACGTCTATTATAGTTCAAATGATTGTGTAATCTTTTCACCTCTTTATAGTTCGAGCCAGCCTGGCACTGCCTATAACATGCGGCTTACGGCTGTTTGTTGAGAAAGAACAAAGGCATGTTGTAATGTTCCGACACCAGTCTTAGCAATGCACTTCACACTCCGCGAAATGAAAAAGTTGTATTAATCCTTTCTCCTTCGGGCTTAAGAATTCCGAAGCAGCTAGTCACGTGGCTTCACGGGTGGCATCAATCATCCGAGCTCACGTAACCAAGGTCGTCTTTATAATAGAGAGATCCGGCGGGAAAGGTCAAAGGGTCAATTAATTGCCACGGGTTGCTTGTGTCCCCAGATGGAGCCTGTCTTGTATCATTATAGTCATCACCACTTTTTGGTCCTGGGGTGAAACGTTTTGCGACATGACAACGTTATCCTGGTTTGAAGCAAGTTCAAGCAAAGGGAATTGACTGCGGTGTATTCTTACATGTAGTTAACTATCGCAGTGCTGAGAGATGGCTTCACGTTTGTTGACTTACTTATTATTTTGTTGGGAGGGGACACATGAGGGATTGGTCACCAACTTTTTAGTGGGGTGAAGTTATGCCGTTGGGTAAGTGTAGACTACTTCCCCGTGTCAGGACTTCACTGGTTCAATCTATAGGTCTATCGCTTCCATTGGCCCTGCCCTTGGGAATGAGCTTCCTCTGTCCGTTCGTTCTTCTATTCTCTCAGGTAACGTCTCTTCCTTTTTTACCTTTCTTAAAACTTGCTTTTTTCTCTCGGGGTCTCTCGCACTGGGAGCGCTTCTGAATGGCCCTCCCGCTAGAAGCGCTTTATAAGTATCCGAAAACAATACAATACTTTATAAGGTGTAGTTGATTATAGCTGACTGTAGTTAAGTGTAGACTGTAGTTGACTATAGTTCTTGCAGTGCATTGTAGTCGATTATTTGGAGATGACTTTAGTCGATTGTAGTTAATTGCCGTATTACCCCATATTGTTGTCCGCAGATTGGCTGAGCCTGTGGTTGATAGTCGTAGCCTAATATTGTGGTCCTGTGCAGAATACTTGATAGCATTTAATTAACATAACATAACATAACAAGGGTTTTAAGTTTTAAATCATCTTTTCGTCGATTGTAGTCGATTGCTTTTGATTGTAGTTTATTTTCATACCTTGCAGAAGAGGCGTGAACAGAAGGTAGAGACGTCTGGTCTGGATGACGGGGACAATGAACTGCTGCAGCAGAATAAAGTCGAGAGAGACGAAATGATGAAGGAGATCAGGGAACTGCGAGAGCGAAGCGTCAGTATACACGTTTCATACCTTGTATGAGTTTGCTGTTTACTACCAGTATCGCTGCAGAGATGGCGCGCACCTGAACTTGCTGTCAGTATCGGACACACCCAGCTAGCGGTCCAAAGCGATCAACTGCCAATTGGTACCTTGTGCTTGCTCGCAGTCGCGGGCTATGGGTTCGGCACCGCCATCAGTGCATTTCATTCAGCGCAGAAATAAATAGCTGTTTAGCTGTAGCGGTTATAGATAGCACTTTATATAGCTTTATAGGCGTCTGATTTATCGAGCGGGTAATTTTGACGAAAACATCGTCTGAACAGGTCCACGTGGGTAGGAATCTGGCGCTGAGCTATCTGCTCTTCTGTTTCCTGGTCTGCCTCGGCCTGTTCCTATCGAAGGCAGTGCAGGGATTGCTTCAGTGGGGATAACAAGAGGAAAGAGGAAGAGGAAGCAGGAGAAGGAGAAGGAGCAAGTGTTAATGAGTAGAAGATGACGACAATGAGAAGGAGGAGGAGGAGCAGGAGGAGGAGGAGGAGGAGGAGGAGAGGAGGAGGAGGAGATTATGATTAAGGGGAGGTTGGTATACATAGGAGAAGATGATTATTAAGAAGATGATAAGAAAGAAAAGGACGAGGAGGAGAAGAGGAAGAAGAAGAAGAAGAGAAGGAAGAGGAGGAGAAGCATGACATTATCAAGTTACCTTACCGTATACCTTAACTTACCTCACCCTGTTTAACCTTTCCCTATATACCTTACCTTACTTTACCTTTACCGTAACTTGCCTTACCCAGCCAACGCACACACACACACACACACACACACACACACACACACACACACACACACACACACACACACACACACACAGTGTCTTACCAAAGTTGTCTAACAATGTCCCAACGTACGTGTGCCGTGAGGTTAGCTTTCCTTACCTTAACCTTCCTTATCTTTCTGTGCCCTGTGTCGGACACCGAGTCTATACGTAGCACTTGTGGTTACAATACAGGAGAGGAGAAAAAAAGAACGTGAAATCGAGGAGAAACGACTTGCGGCCGAGAGAGCAGCGGAAGATGCCAGAAGAAAGGGCGATGAGGTAGGTCATGCAATACAGATCTCAGATAGATGGGGGGGGGGAGACAAGGAACGGATTGGCCCGCTGGATCTGACACTATAGCCCCAAGCACGTTGGGGTGGCGGCCATGTGATAAGGCAATGTATGGCAGTTTGGAATTAGTAATGGGGTTAAGGTCAGTTATTTTAATATGGACGGGCGTTGCTTAAGGCAAGGTAACTGATTAGTAATGAACATTGGTTAAAGTTATTTGATTGCTAAAATGTGCTTGCGTGCACACTTAGTTATAGGATTCGAAATCGTAACTCGGAAGTTTCTCAGGCGCTACTCAGAAGATGAGCGTATATAGGACACAATTCAAAGGGATTGTCTGGAGATACCGTGTGAAGAGCAAGGTCCGGTTTCCGGGAGACCAGTGAAGGAGGGAGACAGAGGAGCTGTTACGGTGGCTTTAGAGAAATGTGAAAGCGTTGGATGGATCCGAATGGGGTTTCTGTACAACGTGGGACTTTAGTTTGGGATTAAATCTGTTTGGCAATGCACCGTTTAGTTCCATTAGAACATGCACCACCTTGCAGGGGCGTAAGCCGCGTAACTTTGGTCTAAAAAGTGGGGGTACCAATTTCCAACATACACGAAACAAGGCTGAAACTGCGATCTCTGGGAAGGCACAATAATAAAATATTCATTGGCATTGTTCAAAAAGTGGAGGGGACGGTACCCCCAGGCCAAAAAGTGGGGGTACGGGTACCCCTCTTACCCCCCACAAATTACGCCTATGCCACCTTGCAAATATACTGGCTTACGTGCAATGAGATCATTCGATGATTTTATCAATGTCCTGTTAGATAACGCTTTCATTACGTAGATTTCTAAATGCCAGAACGCGGGTATACATACACGGGCGACATTGCGAAAGAATCAGCTTATCGACGGCGTGGGTAGCCAAGACTAGTGCATGCCAGGCGTATTTAGTTGAACCCGTAGATGAAATTATAATCTGGGTTTAACTGGGTTGGAAATATCAGTTCTATTGAGTATTGAGTGGTATCTAAAAGGCGTATATTAAGTGTCTTAATTGATACACACTACATTCTCGCTTTGCAGGAAGAGCGAAAGCGCAAAAAGGAGGAGGAAGAGCACAAGAAACAAAGAGACAGAGTGGCTAAAATGGCCGAGTTCGAGAAGTGGAAGAATCCGCCAAAAGCAAATTTTGTCATTTCAAAACGGCTCGCAGCAGCTTCCGGAGATGATGTACGAAATGTTTCTTAACTCACATCAGGCTTTTTAGGATCCTCGATAAGCTAAACTATTATGCCAATTAATTAAGGAACGAATTTCCGAAGAGTTATTTTTTTATAAGAGATTGTTTTTTATAGGGCCTATCCCTTAATTCACAGATTCCCACTCAAAAAGTCTTATTTTAAGCGTTGCAGTTCCTATTGCAGTTAAATTATCTTTTTTCCCTTAGGCTTCTGGAATTGATCATTTTATTGATCTCGCTTATTAAAACTTATTGCTCATAGGAATGACAAATTTGTTTTTTCGTTAGGCGTAGGCGTAGGCCTAGACTACGTTAGGCGTAGGCGTAGGCCTAGACTATGCATCTTTGTTTACATTAGGCCTATACAAATGCCTTTACTTAGAGTATAGCATGATGCATATATTTATGCCTGCTTCTGCTAATAAGAATAGAACTACTTGTGCTGTAAACATATTACAAATAAAATAATGATTTAATACTGTATTTATTTTCTTTTCCCGCTTGTATTGCTGGTGATGTCCTCTACGATACGCAAATTTCGTTGTATCTTCAAGGATTCTGATCAAGTAAGTCAGTCAAGGCCGTAGCTAGGGGGTGTTTTTGGTGTTTAAACACCCCCCGAAATTAAATAACGTAAACATGAAATAATGCATTTACTAACTACAAACCCCTTGATCGGTTGACTCGGTTGCATGTCTGCTTGCTTAAGGACGAGAAAACACCCCCCGAAACAGAAAACACCCCCGAAACAAAATCCTGGCTACGGCCCTGAAGTCAGTACATTGAGGACTTCTCTACTTGTACTATTGTCCCAATTTTTAATTGCCTAGGCATTGACTTCATAATTGCGCACTGTACCTCCACTCTGGAACGATCTCTCTTCTGAATTCCGCCAATTCCCAGATCCTCAACAAAAATCGCTGCCCATCCACCATCATCTACCTCGCGTTCCTCTATCAACCATCAGGCCTTCAACTGCAAACTAGGGTCCTACCTTTTCGAGAATTCCTACTCTGATCCACCCCCAATACTCCGCCTTCCAAATTCCAATCTTTTTCGTTCCAGCCGGAATCCAGCTTAGCAGCCCTCTGCCTCCTTCTCTCCCGGACTTTTTTCTTCACTTGGTATCTCTGCACGACTTATCTGACGCGACGCAGCGCTCGTTAATAGTCTGGTGCCATGCACGTGATTTTTATGTAGCGCTTTAGAATTTTTGAGATTACGATTACTGTTTTATCTTCTAAGACACTGACTACATATTTGGCCTCTATTTAACTATACAGAGTTTAAGGCATTCCTACATTATGAGTCGTCCACAGACACTATCACTCTTAGCAGGAGTACTGCTAAGCACAGTACGTGTTAATTGGAAGTATCATGTAACGGTATCGTACGTCTGTCTTCTTATTTAGCATTGGCAACAGTTACTAGTAACTATAGCATTAGTAGTTAGCAAATGGCATTATAGTAGGCCTAACTGGCATTAGTAGGTCCCTAACGAATATTGGTAGCAGTAACTTATATTTGTAACTAGTAACAGTTCCAGTGATTGGTAGTATACAAACTGGTATTAGTAACGGATTGATCAGAATTATCTACTGACTATATAGTAGGCCCTATCAGCAACTGGCATTAGCAACTGCTATTAGTAATAGATTTCGGCAACTGAGATTAGTAACTAGCCTAGAATCATAGGCCTATAGCAATTTGCATTATTATTGCTCTTCGAAGCTGGCGTTAGTAACGGGTAATAGTCACTGGGCCTCGTACAGATGAACCGTGACGGAGATCTATGGGGCGTGACTGTGTTGTTGATGTTTTGTTGTTGCTGTTGTTGTGTGTAGGGCGAAGGAAAGGGTCGTAAGTCGAAAGAACAGCTGGAGGCAGAGAAGCGAGCCATCCTCAAGCAGAGGATCAAACCGCTCGAAATAAGCGGAGCCGACAAGGCCAAACTGGCGGAGAAACTAAAAGAACTGCACAGCCTGATGAACCGTCTTGAAGGGGAGAAATACGACATCGAAAGACGCTACAAGACCATGCAGGGACAGGTAAGCCTTATATCATAGGGGCCTACTGCATCTCCTCCGTTAGGCAGACGAGAACCACTGCAGGCGAATCCATTACTTATTACTGCATACTTAGCACAAGAGCCAAGTCGTAATCGTAATCGTTTCTAAAGCGCCACTGTAAAGCTGAGCGCAAAGACCAGCTTATTCACGAGCGCTGCGACGTATCCGAAGGCTTGTCCAGAGATCGATGTCCATTGGTGGTCCGAGTTCGATTTCCAGAGAGACCAGGCAGAGACAGAGCAGCTGTTACGGCGGGTTTCGTTGAGGACGAGAAGGCTTGGAAGGCAGAGGATTAGATGGATCAGGGTAGGACTTCTTGAAGAGGTGAGTCATTCAATTTGGAGTGGAAAGCCTGTGGGGTGATGAGTAGAGGAGCCCGAGGTAGATGACGGTGAGTGAGTGGCGGTACTGGCGGAGGAACTGAGAAAATGCGGAATTCGAATGGGAGTTCGTTCCAGAGTTGAGGTGCAGTGTGGGATATAGATCGGTTGGAGAACTTGAGGCGAGTAGTTACTGGGGGACGGGAGAGAGTGAGGTAGGAGAATGAACGGGTAACTGGCCATGGGAGTACAACAGAATGTGACAGGAAAGCGTACGGTCCTTATGCACCTCGTATAGATACGCGGCCTACGCCACTGGTTGGACTACTGTGGTCAGGCCTGGATTAGCTATGGTTCCACTGGGTCCCGGGAACCAGGCCTACCAAACATTTCATAAATAAGGGGCCTACCATTGGCATTAGTATGCTGCCTTAAAAGTTTTAACTATTAAGCTTATTTCAGTTTGAAATGTTACATCGTTGACATGTAATAACTGAAATAATATTATGTTTAAACACGCTAGTTTTATAGTCAACGATAATCACTTGCAAATGGACAGTCAAGACAATTATGAGATGGGTCAGGATAGACTGACAAATTTAACACATATGAACACTAAGTGTGAAATTGTGCAACGGCTAGATTTTTTTTATTGACAGTTTTTTTATTATGAAATCACGTCGAAAACAGTTTTAAATTCATAAATTACGGTTTTATAATTTAAATTTCGTCACCACTTATTGACTGAACACGGGCGGCGACAAGACCTGCCCTTTAAGAGTAGGGGGACACACTATAGAGTTGCCCCCCCCCAAATTTTGAAGAAACCAAAAAAGGCCAAGAAATGTTTTGGCGCGTGAGCGCGAAAAACTTTTTCACCTCTTTTTTGACCAGATCTGTTCAAAAGTGTCCCGTGCTCCCTCCATCTGCCAAACAATATCGCCGCCAGTGATTAAACATATATTATAGGGCCTACCATACAATTTTGGAACCAGGCCTACGAAATGTTAATCCGGCCCTGACTGTGGTCTGATATAATATCGCCTGTGGGACATGGTATTCGATTGGTTACAGCGCTCGCCTTGTAATGCGGACAGTACCATAAAAAAATTTCGAGACTGTGTAGGAACCTTAATTAAGCAAGTTTTCACTTACAATTAATTGCTTATCGCCATTGGCTGGTTCCTGTTCGTTAGATAGTGGCGCTTAATAAATGTGTAATATTAATGATGGTATTGGTAATAATAACAATAACAATAATAATATTATTATTATTATCATATTAATCATGTTTTTGTCTCCGGACATTGTCTTAAGAGCCTGGGGGATCATGAGTACGTCGGGACAAATAATAATAATAATAATAATAATAATAATAATAATAATAATAATAATAATAATAATAATAATAATAATAATAATAATAATAATAATAATAATAATAATAATAATAATAATAATAATAAATTATTATTGTAATAAGAACATCTTAACATAATTATATTCGTCTGCTGTTTGTTTTTCAGCTGGCGCAGCTCGCCGAACTTGCTCGACAGGCAAACAAAGTAGGGTAGGTGAATTTACCATCTATAAGATCATCTAAACAGCAGGAATTTTTCTGATTGCCACATTAACGGAATCTTCACTGGACCCGGATCTACCCCAGGCCCCTACTAGCTGCTCACTCAATGGCATAGTGCGCCCAGTTAAGGCGACTGTCTGGGTTAGGCTAGACTGCATCGTTCGAGCATTAAAAGCAATACCAATTAGCATTTCAGCGGTTGGAGCAGATTACCCCCAAATAATATGCGTCAGTTGAGGGTTCGAATCAGGGGCGTAACTTTGGTCTAAAAAGTGAGGGTTAGCAATATCTTCTCCACTAAGTCCACTTTCGCTTTTCGCATGGAGACCACCTCTGGGAAGGCAAAATAATAAAATACTGATTGGCATTGTTTAAAAAGTGGGGGGTACGGTACCCCAGTCCAAAAAGTGGGGGTACGGGTACCCCTCGCACCCCCACAAATTACGCCTATGGTTCGAATCTAGAATACGACGGTTGCCATGTTTGTGCCTCAGCCCAAAGACCCATCTGCCCCCAATTTCCGATATATATTATATATATAATTATATATGTAGGCCTATATCGTAATCGTAATCTCGAGATTACTACAGCGCCCCAAAAAGTGAAGTCGCTGAGACCAGCTTATTCACAGACGCTTAGGCAATTGAAATCGATAGGCAGGAGGTCGAATCGGTGCCAGGTCAAGATCCAAAGGAGTCTATCAGGTAGACAGTAAGACGGCTAAGGTGGGTGGTGTTTAGAGTTTAAACGGCAAGGGAGGTAGGTAGAGGAGGAGGAATCGGGATAGGATTTGTGAAAGAGCAGTGTTTTCAGTTTTGAGTGAAAGACCTGTGGAGATATACCAAGTGGTGAGGTCTTGGTGAGTTCGTAGGATCGATCTGAAATTTCTCGCAGTGTTGTTGGGAGTTTGTTCCAGAGGGGGTGGGACAGCTATGGCTATGGAGCGATTCGCAAATTTTAACGATGAGGTGACGGAAGTGCGGAGGAGTGTATATGTTATATATACATATATATATATATATAGTGGTCATACATACAGTCATTCATTCATTTGGTCGTGCACATAATGTGTCTGTTGCATGCGAGCTGTAGGTAGGAAGGCTCAGCTATCATCATCATCAGCACAAGTCACTTATGTATTAAGAGGCATGTTTTGGGAAACGAGGGGAGAGAAGGGAAGAACGAGGAGAGAGAAGGAAAGAACGAGTAACGAACGACGGTGGTAGGAACAACAACAGTGTGTAGTGAGTGAATTGAGAGTGCGTGTAGGTGAATCGAATATTAACTATTGTAGTCAACGTAGTTAATTGCAAGTTAACAATAAAGTAAATATTAAATCAATGAGTGTTATCTATCAACGAAGTAGCCAACAACGGCCGCTTCAGGTGGTGGAGAACCGGGGGTCGAAAAAGCGAGGGTCGAAAAAGGTTACTGCATGCAGTTCTTGTCATGTTTCTATTCCGAATGAATGTTCCATGGTAAGCGAACACTATGTTTTTCCTGCTTCGTGTTCAGCGAGTGACCTACTTAATGCTAGTGATTCAGTTGTGCATACGTTTAATTTGGCGATTATTCAAGAGTTTTTTGTTCAGGAGGATTGGGCTCTGCTTAAGGCGGACACTACTGTTGCTGAACAGATTACGCTGCAGTTGCCTGTTTTCATTACTCATTCAAATGCTTCTCTGGTAGCTGAGGAACAGTTAGCTGAGGATTTTGCCACTGCAATGAATTCTGTTAAGGAAGGTCAGGCGATATTCAAGTCCAAGGATGATATTTTTCGAGAACAGTTGGGACATTTGACTAATTTGGATTCGTCCTTTTACTCTGCATCCATATCTTTTCTTGTGCCTGTGGGTTCATTTATAATTGTTCTCCTTGCTGTAGTAACGATTTATTTGGTGGTTCGTGTGCATCAATTGTCTATTATTGTGTTGACTTTGTCACGCCCTGTTCAAACTAATTCAGTTCCACCAGTTTGGATTTTTTTCGCAGTCAACTGGGATTCCGACATCCCGGCCAATGATTTTATTTGAATATGCGGAATTTCCATGGTTTCAGATTACTGTTATCACGTTCCTTGTGGTTATGGTTTTGGTTCTGATTTTTCGGAAGGTTTATCGCCGTTGTTGCAAGTCGTCGGTTGTTCAGCCTGTGTGTTTAACCATGCATATTTTTAACACAGAAGCTAAAGTTGTTATTCCTTGGTATAAGTTGCGTTATGCATTAGGAGATTATGATGTTGTCGCTTTGAATGCTATTTCTAACATTAGTCTTTCTCGTCATTGTTCTGGTCGTCAGTTACGTTTTCAGTGGAATATTACAGCTTTACATAAACCTTCTCAGATTCGAGTGTTGTTGCCACAGTCCTTATCTATTTCTTACTGTTTGGCTCGAAAACTGGACACTATTATTGGCCCTAACAAACGTTATTCTGTTCAACTGTATATCTCTAGTTTGGAATTCAATGTTCCGCTTGAGTTGCAACCATAATCAGTGTTGTTGTTACCTTGAATTTCTGCTTGTTGATTGAACTATTCGTCGATTGATTGCTATCGTTTAGTTTTAGTTGCTTATCTTGCTGACGCTTGTATTATCATGTTCTACTTGTTCGTATTGGGATGACGATTTTTATGGTTACATGGTTATATTTCGGTACTTTATATGGTTATTGTGTTGTGATCATTAATGGTCATATAGTGGTAGTTATGAGTATTGTGTTATATTACGTTAGTTTCTCATGTTGTGCTTACTATTTGATTGCTATTTCGATTGTTATTGTCACTGCGTTCGATTCACCGCACGGGGTCTGATAGAGTTATGGACTGATAGACTATTTGACTAGATTTTTTTGAATTGGACTTATGTGTTAGTATTCTTCACTGTTGGTTATTCGTTATTTTGTTGAGGGGTTTAATGGGAAAAACCCGTGGCTCGTGTTTTTTTATAAGGATGGTCATATAGTGGTCATACATACAGTCATTCATTCATTTGGTCGTGCACATAATGTGTCTGTTGCATGCGAGCTGTAGGTAGGAAGGCTCAGCTATCATCATCATCAGCACAAGTCACTTATGTATTAAGAGGCATGTTTTGGGAAACGAGGGGAGAGAAGGGAAGAACGAGGAGAGAGAAGGAAAGAACGAGTAACGAACGACGGTGGTAGGAACAACAACAGTGTGTAGTGAGTGAATTGAGAGTGCGTGTAGGTGAATCGAATATTAACTATTGTAGTCAACGTAGTTAATTGCAAGTTAACAATAAAGTAAATATTAAATCAATGAGTGTTATCTATCAACGAAGTAGCCAACAACGGCCGCTTCATATACATATATATATATATATATATATATATATATATATATATATATATTGGTGACAGAAGCGTAAAGTATAAATGAAGAAGAAGATAGTCCCTTGAGCTAGGTTGAGAGGCAGCCATGGGTATGAAGTGTTAACGACTTCATTTTCTCAGCTTAGGCATATGAGGGAGGGTGGCCAGTACTCTCCCTTGCCGTCTTCTCTTCTCACCGACAGTGTACGGTCAGCGTACTCATCATAGATGAGTTCGCTAGGAGCGCAGATGGGGCAAAAATCTCGAACCAAATTTCTGCCCTGGCGAGGATTTGAACCCCCAGCCTCTCGATTGGCTTACAGCACGCTAACCAATACACTATCGAACGCCCTTAAATGAACAATCCTACTAATCCAGTAATCCTTGACTTCTGTTTATTTTTCCCAGGAAAGATGGACTAAAGAAAACACCGACGGGAGCTGAAGAGTAAGTTTGAAATCGATATCTTGCTTATGAATCAGAAACCATCTCCTCTATGCTTCTTAATAATGGCAAACATTCAACGCCGCGCGTTTAATAGGCTAATTCCAGTCTTGTTGTCCTCGAGACCAAGGTCTTGGTCTCGAGTGCACTCGAGTTCGTTTTTAAAAGTCTTGGTCTTAGTCTTGGTCTCGAGGTTCAAGGTCTTGGTCTTGGTCTTGGTCTTGAGGTTCAAGGTCTTGGTCTTGGTCTCGAGGTTCAAAGTCTTGGTCTTGGTCTTGAGGTTCAAGGTCTTGGTCTTGGTCTTGGTCTTGGTCTTGACGTTCAAGGTCTTGGTCTTGGTCTTGACGTTCAAGGTCTTGGTCTTGGTCTTGGTCTTGACGTTCAAGGTCTTGGTCTTGGTCTTGAGGTTCAAGGTCTTGGTCTTGGTCTCGAGGTTCAAAGTCTTGGTCTTGGTCTTGGTCTTGAGGTTCAAGGTCTTGGTCTTGGTCTTGAGGTTCAAGGTCTTGGTCTTGGTCTTGGTCTTGAGGTTTAAGGTCTTGACAACAAGACTGGCTAATTCGCAGAAAGACTGGTGTTAACATAAGTTCAGATGCAGTTTTATGTATTGGTAATAATAAAAATAATGCTTACTGACAAGCTCACTGACAAATCGCAGTAAGTAACATTGAAACATATGACAGTGTAGGCCTACAATTATCAGGATCTTATAGAACACACGTCTTGGCAGCCTGTTAGGCTCCCGCTCATCGTACAGCTGCCCCCTACGGAGTGGAAGGCTGAGTCAACCTATAAGGGAGCTTACGGGCATCTAAAGCGCCACTCGAAGGCCAGGCTCAGGGCACCAGCCTATTCACGAGGGCTAGACTATTGTAGGTGAGCAACTTGTCCAATGTCGCTACGCAGTTTAAACCAGCCTGTTGTTAATTGTCGTTTATTAACCTACTTTGAACAAGGTATACATTAAAATTTGACTCAGTTAGGTGTCGTCCATAAAGGACGTCCGCAAAATATGACCTACTTTGGACCCCTCCCTCCCCTTGTCCGCATTTGACCTTACCTCCCTCCCTCTAGCGGACGTCCGCACGCCTAAACCAATTTTTAATGTCGTCATCATTATTTTCACAATTATTCCACAGTTCCTGTACACGTTTAAGTGACAGTTCAGGTTTCATACCGCAGGATGTGCAATAATAAAAGCCTCTTTAAAGTCGCAGTAAAGGTTACACCATGCAAGAGGTTTTAAGCAATCACTTCACTGACCTTTTCGTCTTTCGGAGAAGGTTAAAACAAGGTGGTGTTTAAAAAACTATCAAAATTAAAAGTTTAGATGCGGACGACTGCACTGGTCATAATCTCCTCCCCTTGTCCACATTTCGATTACCCCTACCTCCCCCTCATTGCGGACGTCCTTTATGGATGACCCCATGGCTACTTTAAATAAGCTTGAATTACTTGCAGTGAAAACTAGTAAGAAACATAGTACGTAATATGATTATTTTGTGCATATTCAATTGTGTATAGTTGTATCATATGTAGCCTACATGCATTCTCTTCCAGCACGTTCGATAAATTTCAAGAACGTTTCGCTGGAGCACCTGTAAGTTGAAAAGTCTTCACATTCTTGATTTTTTAAAGTTTTTGCTATAATTTGAAAATATATTTAAATTTAAATGGAAGCAAGGTTCTACCTTTATTCAGTGCTCTGACTCTTGCTGTGTCTATACTCTGACTCTTGCTGTGTCTATACTCTTGCTGTGTCTATACTCTTGCTGTGTCTATACTCTGACTCTTGCTGTGTCTATACTCTGACTCTTGCTGTGTCTATACTCTTGCTGTGTCTATCCTCTGCCTCTTGCTGTGTCTATACTCTTGCTGTGTCTATACTCTGACTCTTGCTGTGTCTGTGCGCTGACTCTTGCTGTGTCTATACTCTGACTCTTGCTGTGTCTATACTCTTGCTGTGTCTATACTCTGACTCTTGCTGTGTCTATACTCTTGCTGTGTCTATACTCTGACTCTTGCTGTGTCTATACTCTGACTCTTGCTGTGTCTATACTCTTGCTGTGTCTATACTCTGACTCTTGCTGTGTCTATACTCTTGCTGTGTCTATACTCTGACTCTTGCTGTGTCTATACTCTGACTCTTGCTGTGTCTATACTCTTGCTGTGTCTATACTCTGACTCTTGCTGTGTCTATACTCTGACTCTTGCTGTGTCTATACTCTTGCTGTGTCTATACTCTGACTCTTGCTGTGTCTATACTCTGACTCTTGCTGTGTCTATCCTCTGACTCTTGCTGTGTCTATACTCTGCCTCTTGCTGTGTCTATACTCTGACTCTTGCTGTGTCTATACTCTTGCTGTGTCTATACTCTGACTCTTGCTGTGTATGTGCGCTGACTCTTGCTGTGTCTATCCTCTGACTCTTGCTGTGTCTATACTCTGTCTCTTGCTGTGTCTATACTCTGACTCTTGCTGTGTCTATACTCTTGCTGTGTCTATACTCTGACTCTTGCTGTGTCTATACTCTTGCTGTGTCTATACTCTGACTCTTGCTGTGTCTATACTCTGACTCTTGCTGTGTCTATACTCTTGCTGTGTCTATACTCTGACTCTTGCTGTGTCTATACTCTTGCTGTGTCTATACTCTGACTCTTGCTGTGTCTATACTCTGACTCTTGCTGTGTCTATACTCTTGCTGTGTCTATACTCTGACTCTTGCTGTGTCTATACTCTGACTCTTGCTGTGTCTATACTCTTGCTGTGTCTATACTCTGACTCTTGCTGTGTCTATACTCTGACTCTTGCTGTGTCTATCCTCTGACTCTTGCTGTGTCTATACTCTGCCTCTTGCTGTGTCTATACTCTGACTCTTGCTGTGTCTATACTCTTGCTGTGTCTATACTCTGACTCTTGCTGTGTATGTGCGCTGACTCTTGCTGTGTCTATCCTCTGACTCTTGCTGTGTCTATACTCTGTCTCTTGCTGTGTCTATACTCTGACTCTTGCTGTGTCTATACTCTGACTCTTGCTGTGTCTATCCTCTGACTCTTGCTGTGTCTATACTCTGCCTCTTGCTGTGTCTATACTCTGACTCTTGCTGTGTCTATCCTCTGACTCTTGCTGTGTCTATACTCTGACTCTTGCTGTGTCTATCCTCTGACTCTTGTTGTGTCTATAGTCTGACTCTTGCTGTGCCTATACTCTGCCACTTGCTGTGAATATACTCTGACTCTTGCTGTGTATGTGATCTGACTCTTGCTGTGTCTATTTCTGACTCTTGCTATGTCTATGCTCTGACTCTTGCTGTGAATATACTCTGCCTCTTGCTGTGTCTATACTCTGACTCTTGCTGTGTATGTGCGCTGACTCTTGCTGTGTCTATCCTCTGACTTTTGCTGTGTCTATACTCTGTCTCTTGCTGTGTCTATACTCTGACTCTTGCTGTGTCTATACTCTGACTCTTGCTGTGTCTATACTCTGCCTCTTGCTGTGTCTATCCTCTGACTCTTGCTGTGCCTATACTCTGCCTCTTGCTGTGTCTATACTCTGACTCTTGCTGTTTCTATCCTCTGACTCTTGCTGTGTCTATACTCTGACTCTTGCTGTGTCTATCCTCTGACTCTTGTTGTGTCTATAGTCTGACTCTTGCTGTGCCTATACTCTGCCTCTTGCTGTGTCTATACTCTGACTCTTGCTGTGAATATACTCTGACTCTTGCTGTGTATGTGATCTGACTCTTGCTGTGTCTATGCTCTGACTCTTGCTGTGTCTATACTCTGACTCTTGCTGTGTCTATACTCTGACTCTTGCTGTGTCTATCCTCTGACTCTTGCTGTGTCTATACTCTGCCTCTTGCTGTGTCTATACTCTGACTCTTGCTGTGTCTATCCTCTGACTCTTGCTGTGTCTATACTCTGACTCTTGCTGTGTCTATCCTCTGACTCTTGCTGTGTCTATACTCTGCCTCTTGCTGTGCCTATACTCTGCCACTTGCTGTGCCTATACTCTGACTCTTGCTGTGAATATACTCTGACTCTTGCTGTGTATGTGATCTGACTCTTGCTGTGTCTATTTCTGACTCTTGCTATGTCTATGCTCTGACTCTTGCTGTGAATATACTCTGCCTCTTGCTGTGTCTATACTCTGACTCTTGCTGTGTATGTGCGCTGACTCTTGCTGTGTCTATCCTCTGACTTTTGCTGTGTCTATACTCTGTCTCTTGCTGTGTCTATACTCTGACTCTTGCTGTGTCTATACTCTGCCTCTTGCTGTGTCTATCCTCTGACTCTTGCTGTGTCTATACTCTGACTCTTGCTGTGTCTATACTCTGACTCTTGCTGTGTCTATCCTCTGACTCTTGCTGTGTCTATACTCTGACTCTTGCTGTGTCTATCCTCTGACTCTTGTTGTGCCTATACTCTGCCTCTTGCTGTGTCTATACTCTGACTCTTGCTGTTTCTATCCTCTGACTCTTGCTGTGTCTATACTCTGACTCTTGCTGTGTCTATCCTCTGACTCTTGTTGTGTCTATAGTCTGACTCTTGCTGTGCCTATACTCTGCCTCTTGCTGTGTCTATACTCTGACTCTTGCTGTGTCTATCCTCTGACTCTTGCTGTGTCTATACTCTGCCTCTTGCTGTGTCTATACTCTGACTCTTGCTGTGTCTATCCTCTGACTCTTGCTGTGTCTATACTCTGCCTCTTGCTGTGTCTATACTCTTACTCTTGCTGTGTCTATCCTCTGACTCTTGCTGTGTCTATACTCTGACTCTTGCTGTGTCTATCCTCTGACTCTTGCTGTGTCTATACTCTGCCTCTTGCTGTGAATATACTCTGACTCTTGCTGTGTATGTGCGCTGACTCTTGCTGTGTCTATCCTCTGACTTTTGCTGTGTCTATACTCTGTCTCTTGCTGTGTCTATACTCTGACTCTTGCTGTGTTTATACTCTGACTCTTGCTGTGTCTATACTCTGCCTCTTGCTGTGTCTATCCTCTGACTCTTGCTGTGCCTATACTCTGCCTCTTGCTGTGTCTATACTCTGACTCTTGCTGTTTCTATCCTCTGACTCTTGCTGTGTCTATACTCTGACTCTTGCTGTGTCTATCCTCTGACTCTTGTTGTGTCTATAGTCTGACTCTTGCTGTGCCTATACTCTGCCTCTTGCTGTGCCTATACTCTGACTCTTGCTGTGAATATACTCTGACTCTTGCTGTGTATGTGATCTGACTCTTGCTGTGTCTATCCTCTGACTCTTGCTGTGTCTATACTCTGACTCTTGCTGTGTCTATACTCTGACTCTTGCTGTGTCTATCCTCTGACTCTTGCTGTGTCTATACTCTGCCTCTTGCTGTGTCTATACTCTGACTCTTGCTGTGTCTATCCTCTGACTCTTGCTGTGTCTATACTCTGACTCTTGCTGTGTCTATCCTCTGACTCTTGCTGTGTCTATACTCTGCCTCTTGCTGTGCCTATACTCTGAAACTTGCTGTGCCTATACTCTGACTCTTGCTGTGAATATACTCTGACTCTTGCTGTGTATGTGATCTGACTCTTGCTGTGTCTATTTCTGACTCTTGCTATGTCTATGCTCTGACTCTTGCTGTGAATATACTCTGCCTCTTGCTGTGTCTATACTCTGACTCTTGCTGTGTATGTGCGCTGACTCTTGCTGTGTCTATCCTCTGACTTTTGCTGTGTCTATACTCTGTCTCTTGCTGTGTCTATACTCTGACTCTTGCTGTGTCTATACTCTGCCTCTTGCTGTGTCTATCCTCTGACTCTTGCTGTGTCTATACTCTGACTCTTGCTGTGTCTATACTCTGACTCTTGCTGTGTCTATCCTCTGACTCTTGCTGTGTCTATACTCTGACTCTTGCTGTGTCTATCCTCTGACTCTTGCTGTGCCTATACTCTGCCTCTTGCTGTGTCTATACTCTGACTCTTGCTGTTTCTATCCTCTGACTCTTGCTGTGTCTATACTCTGACTCTTGCTGTGTCTATCCTCTGACTCTTGTTGTGTCTATAGTCTGACTCTTGCTGTGCCTATACTCTGCCTCTTGCTGTGTCTATACTCTGACTCTTGCTGTGTCTATCCTCTGACTCTTGCTGTGTCTATACTCTGCCTCTTGCTGTGTCTATACTCTGACTCTTGCTGTGTCTATCCTCTGACTCTTGCTGTGTCTATACTCTGCCTCTTGCTGTGTCTATACTCTTACTCTTGCTGTGTCTATCCTCTGACTCTTGCTGTGTCTATACTCTGACTCTTGCTGTGTCTATCCTCTGACTCTTGCTGTGTCTATACTCTGCCTCTTGCTGTGCCTATACTCTGCCACTTGCTGTGCCTATACTCTGACTCTTGCTGTGAATATACTCTGACTCTTGCTGTGTATGTGATCTGACTCTTGCTGTGTCTATTTCTGACTCTTGCTATGTCTATGCTCTGACTCTTGCTGTGAATATACTCTGCCTCTTGCTGTGTCTATACTCTGACTCTTGCTGTGTATGTGCGCTGACTCTTGCTGTGTCTATCCTCTGACTTTTGCTGTGTCTATCCTCTGACTCTTGCTGTGTCTATCCTCTGACTCTTGTGCTGTGTCTATACTCTGACTCTTGCTGTGTCTATCCTCTGACTCTTGCTGTGTCTATACTCTGCCTCTTGCTGTGCCTATACTCTGCCACTTGCTGTGCCTATACTCTGACTCTTGCTGTGAATATACTCTGACTCTTGCTGTGTATGTGATCTGACTCTTGCTGTGTGTATGCTCTGACTCCTGTTTTGTATGTGCTCTGACTCTTGCTTTGTCCAGCTCTCATCCTCCATCCATCCATCCATCCATCCATCCATCCATCCATCCATCCATCCATCCATCCATCCATCCATCCATCCATCCATCCATCCATCCATCCATCCATCCATCCATCCATCGTAACCTCAACTTTAATTCATCTCGACATATATATAGGCCTAGTAGTTCAATTTCTTGCAGTCGAAAGTCGAGATGTTCAGCAAGTACGAGCGTCAAAAGGACAAGAGGACCTACGAGGACCGCCATGTCCTCTTCACCGGTCCGCAATTCGCCTATCCCCCCGACCGAATAAAGCCCCAGAAAATCGTGTCCTGGAACGAAGAAGGCACCCCCATCTACGCAGCCTAGTAGGACAACTGCAAACGGTGCCAAGATGGAACACACCTGCACCAGGTGAGTTAATGGCAGAGGCGTAACTTTGGTCTAAAAAGTGGGGAGTACCAATTTCTTACATACACGAAGCAAGGCGGAGACTGTGATCTCTGGGAAGGCACAATAATAAAATATTGATTGGCAGTGTTCAAAAAGTGGGGCGTACCGCACAACCCTACAGTCCAAAAAGTGGGATAGGCCTACGGGTACCCCTCGTACCCCCACACAAATTGCGCCTATGATTAAGCATAGAAGCCATCAGACACTCGGTCTCATCTTCTGTCTTAAACACTAGTGTCTTTACCACCATGGTTCACGCATTTGTTTGCTCACGCTTGGACTACTGCAACTCGCTCCTCACGAGTCTCCCTAAGCAACGTCTCTCTCCCCTTCAGTTTGTTCTAAATGCTGCTAGGCTCACTGCTCGACTCCCCCGCTTTGCTCATATCTCCACTTACATACTTGATGTTCTGCGCTGGTTCCCTATTGCCGCGCGCATCCGTTATAAGGTCCTTCTACTTGTCTCCAAATCTCAGCAGGGCACTGCTCTGAAATATCTCTTGAACTATCTGCAAAAGCTGCTATCAGCATCTTCTTCTCGCTTGTTGCACTCTGCAAATCGGCTAGATATTTTGTTCCAAGGACTAAAGCTGCTTTAGTCCGCATACGGGCATAACTTTGGTCTAAACAGTGGGGGGGGTACCAATTTCTTGCATACACAAAGGAGTCCACACAACTGAAATATTTTTTAGGTTAATAAATGAGAAAATATGCAGAAATTCTGTCTGTCGATTTTACAGGTAACGATTGGTTTCTGTGACTTGTCCGGTTGAACTAGACATCGCTGATTCCGTCTGAACTCCGCCTCCAGGATTTATTTGCCGATGGCAAACTTTCTTCAGTTAACTTTCTTGAAATACTCGGTTTACAACGCATTCGTTACAAGCAAGTTCTTAAATTTACTGCTGTTTTCTTCAGAGTTGTTTTTTTCTTCTACACACTGAAAAAATCTCTCTCTCGTCTGTACAATCATATTTGGTATAAGACAACCTAGCTATAATTTTCCAGCAAAGCAAGCTAAATCGTTTTATTAATAAATATAAATATAAATAGTTTTATTAAGACACTATGAAAGAAATTAAGTCAAAGACTTAAATTTAAGTCTTTAAATTGAAATTCCAATAATAATAAAAAACAAGTAGGTGTAATAGTGAAATGGCAAAAACATTCCATCTAAAATTCTAAAGTCCATAAATTCAGCAGCAATGGCAATGAACTGCCTATTTAGCACCCAAGAACCTCTCAACCATGCTGCTTTGAATATGTAGGGTGTTCAGGAAATGTTAATTAATTAGGGGTGCTCAATAGTGTAGTGGTTAGTGTGCTGGACTGTCAATCCAGAGGTCTGGGGTTGAAATCCATGCCAGGGCAGAAATTTGGTTCCAGATTTCTGCTCCATCTGCATCCCTAGCCAACTCAGCTATAATGAGCACACTGACAGTACACTGTAGGTGGGAAGATGAGACGGCGAGGGAGAGGACTGGCTACCCGCCCTCATACGCAGAGACTAAGAGAACGAAGTCGCTAACACTTCATACCAATGGCTGCCTCAGGGTAGCTTAAGGGACTGCTCTTCTTCTTCTTCATTAATTAACAACTTCTATGGTGCCAGTGTCTAAAGAACAAGGCATCACCAAAATCAAGCTGCAGTCCGGTCATTACCCAGAAACCGTAGTCCAATTAAACAGTCATTAACATAATCAGCAGTCAATTACTATCAACCTCATTAATTGTTTGTTAATACTGTACATTAATTCACTCAATTGTTCACTTGGGGCATCCAATATTTGCAAACATCTGACAGTATCTACATGCTATCAGCGCAATGGGATGTGCACAGTTTCGTTATCAGCAGTCAGCAAGTCACTAGCCTAGATTAGACAACCTAATACAGTAGTACACCAGAACTTCAGTTTAACACTATCATTGGGAGCCAGACCATCACTTTATACAGGTTCTGCTAAAGACATCCATGGATTAAATTCGAGTCCTACATCGCTGATAACTTACAATGGTGAATTTCATAGGGAGGGATTTTCCAGGGTATTCACAATATACAGAGAACAAGGAAGGTACCATTTCCACATTCAATTCCTATTCTAAATGCTCCTAGCTGAAGATTCAATCATTTGCTAAATTCAGACTGCAAAATTGTGGATGAAACCAAATTTGCTACAACAGCTTCAATATGAATCCTTGTCAACTATAGAGGCCATTGTAGAACTCTGCACACCATCAAAAAATTCTCCAGAGAAAGAAATTCTTCGAGAGCGTCTGCGAGCATCAAGAAAATAAACTACTCCCAAAAGTCAAATTAAAACTAATTTTACTCATATTTATTAATAATTCAATAATTCACAGAATCTGAATCCAGTAGACAAAAAAAACGAATAATAAATAAATGAAAAGGCATTTGAAATTATTCTTCAAACTGTAATCTCTCGAGACCAGAACTCCGTAGAACTGCATCAATAAAAGGATAAAAACAATTCTCAGAATTCCTGAACCGTCCCCGGAATGCCTCAAAAGTGATTTGGTTACAATTCTCAAAAATATCAGGCTTAACTGACAAAATAATCACATTAAACTGGTAAAAAATTGTCTACAGGCTGCATAACTGTCAAACGTGAATGTATCTGTAGGCTGTCAGTCCAAGCGACACCAAAACTGCAGCTGCACCACCCGCCACGTACCACAGCCACCTCGAGGTGTTCTAAAATTCACAGAAAAATGTATATTGATTAATTACGTGACTAGAAATCAATCAATCATTTGATTGAACAATCAAGTGGTATCAAACAGTTATGGGAGTGACTTAATGCAGAATTACAAGATTGCAAGTGTAAACGCAGCCATACACTTATCTAGCACTATCTTCTCAAAATAGCTCCTGACCTGACAAATGCAAGATCATGGTTGAGTAGCATGGTCCTCTACCAAAACAAGGTGAAAACAAGGTTGTGAAGCTCCAGTCGCAAGATCCCCAGGAAGCAGCCTGTTCCACAGCAAAGGATGAGACAATGAACAGTTACTTGGTCAATCGCTGACTGACTACCCAGAATGATCTGTACCTAGCCAGGATCAGTGCATAAATATGAAGTAACAGACCTGTGCAATTGATGACCCATTCAGTCAGGCACTTACTTCCTTCTTTTTCTTGGCTGCCGCTGCCGCTCCTGCTGGCTCTTTGTCGGTGCCAAGCATCTTCTGGTACATAGCCTTCTCCGACTCAGTCTGCGCCTTATTCTTCCTCTCCAACCGAGACAATTCCTGGTGGATGATCTGGACAGCAATCAGACAGTCCATACAAGCAGTGTTATGACTGGCAATATATTGTATTTGTAATTGAACATTTATATAGCACCAGTTCAAGAGGAATCTAATTGTGGGCAGTGGGCACATTGTGAGGTTCTTAAGAGGCTAAATACATGTTCAGATAGATATATACATACATTTCCACACAGGTACATTGTTCTTCAGTTATAAGACAGCAATGGACAATGGACATTTAAGAAAGTGAGCAATCAGAGACAGCTAACTGAAGGCAATTAGCTAATTCCCATCTCTGGTTTAAGTCACAACTGAAACTTACAAGATACATAACACATCCTCTGAGAAGTCTCTGAAATGGTAGGTGAATATGTACTGTTAACTGTTCATAGCAAGAACTAAATAGTCTTGCTCAGCGCAACATAGCAAAATGGTTCTTTGCAGTTCTGAGGCATTGTGCAGTTGGAAGTCTACATTAATAAAGGACCAAGTTTGGTTAATTTAAGAAATTTTCACCATCCTCACATCGTCATCGGTGACACTTCCTTTATGCGGTACCATACAAGATACAGTATATAAATGATTATTTTCATTTACATTACATTGTATCATAGACATTTCTTACCTTTGTTTCGGGTTCCAGCTTCAGCGCACGTTTTAGCAATGGTATGGCTGCAGAAACATCTCCCTTATTTGCAAGGCACTGAAAGTACAAATTCAGTTACTGCCTGAACAATCTATCCCTCCATATCATCGACAAGCATACAAGGTCAAATGATCAAACAATATCTTAGGACAGCACTTTGATTAGCCAAATAACTGCTTTGCCATGTGGTTTACCTGTTGTCAGGGATAATAGGTGGTATTGGTAAATAGTTTGGCTACTGATCTTCTGGATATTGACCTGATTACGGCTTGGTTCTGGTGTGTATTAGACACTGGCGCAACAGAAGCTACTAATTACAATTACAGTCACAAACCAATATGCATAAACAATGTGTCACTTGACCTAATTGTCAAAGCACCAACTGACCTAATTCACCTGTTTGTAACTAACATGTATATGAGTACAACCTGTTTTGAGAACCTTACACTGGAAATGAGGAGAACAGGAACTGCATTTGCAAAACTAACTCTTTGAACACTTCCATCAAGATTACCTTTTTAAACTAGAAAAAGTGGTAAAAAACGAGTTTCAACAGACAGAAGAAACAAATGAAAACAGACTGAAAAAATTAGGAACAAGTGGAGACGAACCTTTCCTTTCCTAAACAAGGCTTTAACGTTCTCTGGCTGCACTTTCAGAACCTCATCACAAGATTTGGCAGCTACATCCCATGCTCCAACCTAGGTCAGAGAAAAAGCAAATCAAAGAAAATTTAAGGCAATCACACAACTCAAAATTACACTAAAAATTATCCAATCTTTTGCTAATTCTTCTCTACCAAACTAAATTAATTACTGTTTAACAGCATGCGACATGAACTGCTCAGTCTCTCAGTGCCTCTCTTCCACAAGCACTTTAACACCATTCTGTTCGATCGTGGTTGTATTATGTTAGGTCGAATCTCTCTTGAAATGGCGCTATATAAATTTGCAATTACAGTCAATAATCAGATATGCATCAGGTTTTACATATATTAATCCTCTTAGTTGCAGCATACTCTGGAGGTCCTGCCATACTATTCGTTGTCTTAAAACTTGCGTTTAGTCCTGAGGACTTTCGCACTGGGAGTGCCTCTGATTGGTGGGCACTGGGTAGAGGCACTTTATAAGTTTTGAAATACAACACAATACAATACTCTATCTAAAAGCTTCTGCAAACAACTTTCTTGATTTATCCAATTACTGGCAACACTGAGGACTGATCTGCTGACCTACCTTCATCTGTGCTGCAGCCATATTGTTATGACATTTAATTCGAGTGTCGATGAGTGCTTGTAATTCTTCTGGCGACTCTCCGCGAGACTCGAAGTCTTCATCGAGAGCTTTCAACGCTCTGCAAACGAGTCACCAGTCAACCGTGTTTGCAACAGAATAACTAGTTAACAGTCAATTACAATGCAGCTAGTACATAAAATTTCTATACACATGACAACTGCCATGATCACGTGACCTGTCTCTTTGGACAGCATAGCTGAACAGAACATTTTTACCACACCTATTAAGAATCTCTCAGAAGTGAGCATGTCAAGTCACCAACAGGTTTTCATGACTGTGGGCAAATTATTTATTGATGCTCTATCAAGTTTCTGGTTTAATTACTTAATGTGAACAAACAAAGGCCCACCAAGAGAAGCCCAGGGGCCCTGGCGATTTTAAGGGACCCGTGCTGGGCCTACAATCAACCAATGAAAAATACTATAATCAGTTATACAAAGTTTATGATTTATGCCTCTTTTAAATATAATATTACTGACACTTAACTATAAAAAGTTTTAATAAATGAATAAAATCATAGTTGTATAAAAAAATATAACATTGTACGGTCGTACCCACACTTTTATTATTTCAATTTTTTTAGTTTTTATTTTCTCCTAAAGCCTAAAGCTAGTTTAAAGGCCCGTGACTGCTCTGCCTAAGGGCCGGAATTTCTGCTGGCGGGCCTGAATAAACAAGTGTTATTGAATTCATCCATATAAAATCCTGTTCTTTATCTTACAAAGAGTTATCTCAATTGCAGCTATGGTAAACAAATGCTGCGGCAAATGTATCCATATTAGACTAAGTGCACATGCACTCTCTCGCCTGAACAAATATCGCCAAGACAACAGTCTTACTAACCTTGTGTACGAGTCAATTGAACGACTGTACTCGTTTCTTGAATGAAGATAATTTCCACGTTCACGCTTATCATTGCTAAAAAAAGAAATAAATGCTTTTCACACATGAAACTTTTATTGCTTCACTAGCATCACTATATCAAACACCAGTAGAGTAATTCCAGTTGACCTAATTAAACCCTGGCTTTCAGTTGACCTAATTAAGCCTTGTACGTATGTATTAACTGTATGGCTGACGCTACAGTCAGAGTTTTCGTGTGTATATTTCCTGCTGTCAGTTTTTTAACTTGCCAACTGTACTTAACCTCTCCATAACCATCTTCACCTTATATTAATTCTTGGATTATCCAGCTTTACCTTAATCCTATTAACCAGCTATTAATTAATTAATTAATTAATTAATTAATTAAATAAATGCTCTAATTAATTAGCTATAAGTAACGTTACCTTAATTGAATTCTATCAGCGACAGTCAGTGCGGAATATTCTCGTTGGTCATGGTACTCGATCAGTTCAATGATGTAAGATATGGTTGCATTTGGAGGAATATCTGGATCTCTAAAGCACAAACAACACACACTTCCTGCAATGTTCTGCCTATAGTATTTTCACATCTATTAGTAAACATTCTTTGAAGCATTCTCATATCCATTAATGCCCATTATCTGCGCTTATGTGACTGCATGAATGGGCTTCCTGATGTGCGGAAGAGCTTCGGATCTAGGGACTTTTGTAATCCGGCTGTAATAGAAGTAACATAAATTTGTCACAGCAGAGGAGAAGCAGTACAGGTCTTTGGCCACCGTTAGTCATTGATGGTGCTTCGATCTATGCACAGACCAGCAGGAGACAAATACCTGTTCGGAATGGACACAGCAGTTCAAGGGATAGTCGGACATTTGTCATCTACCACCAGTGAAGAACTGCCGAGTGGTACTGTTAGAGTGTGACACTGATGACACAACCCGTTGTCATTCCAAACTACTGACACAATTTGGTCCTGAAACTCTGAACATGATGCCATCCGTCAACTTTGGAGAGGAATCCAATAGCAGGGCTTCACATGTGTGTGTCAGCCCACAACTGGTAACTCTTAGTTTTTCTGAGCATTGTTTTGCTTACTGGTGGCTACTCTGAAACATACACTCTAGTAATGTTTGCTCTTTGTTTTACGGGAGAGGATTCCTCCATTTTGTTTTCTTGTTCACTGTTATGTTGTTGACCATAAATAAATGATTCTCAACTCAATCAATATCAATATACATTCATTTATTTGACTTGACGGAATGGACACAGAGGCAGCTTGTGACATCTATGTTAACTTAATAAACATGATGAACATGGCCTTAGCTCATGATGGACTAGCTCAGTTATTATAACATAACATGGTCCATGCAATTTCTGTTCTTTATTTAACATCATTTATGCTAGCATAGATGCCCCCTGATTAGTTTTCCTCAGTGGTGCTATATCAATTTTCACGAATAATTACAATATATATATATATATATATATATATATATATATATATATATATATATATCAGACTCTGAAATATCCAATTAATTTACTCCAACCAAATGCAGTTAGGCTCTCAGTGTAATTATATAACAGTAACTGCAGACACAAAACATTGGTCCATTTTAATTAGTCAACAAAATCATTTCCACCTTCAATTAGTACAAATTCCAACTAAATCAGATGAGAAATACAAGGCCTGTAGTAGAAGCAAAGGCCAACGTAAGCTCATTAAACCAATCAAAAAGTTACGTAAAGAAAACACGATCAGAAGAAAAACAAAGGTATATATTGGCAATGATAGGAAGAACTGGTCCTTACTCAAAAGGATGCCTAGGAGTGTTATCAAACATGACACAATAGCTGACCGAGTCAGCATTTGCCTTTAACACATACAGCATATATTATAGCTTCCCCAAACAATCGCTGTTTAAAGAGCTTAATTCATTCATTCACATCCCAATACTGAACACCATTTACAGTCAATATAGTATTGTCACAAAGACACAGAAATAGGAAAGTTAAGCCCTACCTGCCCAATTCTCCATAGGCAAATCGAGCATCAGTGACCACTTCACACGTTTCACCCTTGTCCATGAGTGCCCCACATAGATCAAAGGCTGTTCAAAGATTTAACATTAATCAATTGTCAGTAGAAATCTTGCATAAGAGCATGTACAAAATTGACTAGAAGTCATTCTACAATTAATACTTTTCTTTGCAACAGATCAGGTAGTAAATTACAGCACTGCAACATTAATACTGCTTAAGCATTTCCCCTCAACTGTCAAATGTAACTGGCCAAACATGTTAAGCAAAACAAATAAACAGCAAACAAGAACCGTGTTCTCAGCTGTTAACGTGTCATTGGAAAAGAGAAGTAGAGCAGTCCCTTAAGCTAGCCCTCAGGCAGCCATGGGAATGAAGTGTTAGCGACTTCATTTTCTTACCCTCGGTCTACGAGGGCGGACATCCAGTCCTCTCCCACGCTATCTCATCTTCCCACCGACAGTTTGCGGTCAGTGTATTCATTAGAGCCGAGTTGGCTATGGGGTGCAGGTGGAGGAGAAATCTCGAAACCAAATTTATGGCCTGGTGGGGATTTGAACCCTGACCTCTTGATTTCACTATAAGGACTCAGTAGAACAAATATCTTCAAGAATTATCTTACTGCATTGGCAGGTATCTTTCATCAAAGTCTGGGCTGACTAGTTGTAATGTCAAAGATAAACTAGAGGCATAATCATAAATTACAAATGAAAAACAAAACAACAGTCTCTTAACTAAACCCAGAGAAGTAGGTAGCATTGATATCATGTGCCAAGCCACTTCATTTTTCACAGCCTTGGCATATGATGGTAGTTGGCCAGTCTAACCCCTTACTGGCAGACCTTCTCACCGACAGCATATGGTTAGTGTACTCTTTATGGCTCAGACGAAAAGATATATAGAAGCACTTTTACGTACAGGCAGGGATTAGAACTCTTGGCCTATGAGCTAAGAGTCTAGCATGCTAAAGACTAGACTACCATGCATTCCCAAACTACAAGTGTGAAAAACAAAAGATAATCGTCATACCGTGGATGAATTCGTCCTCTCCGAGCGCGAGGGACCAATTGTCATGTTTGTCAATTTCTGTTCCGTCTTCCAAATGACCAACACAGTTGACAGTCACTACCTGACCCCGAACAGGACGAGAGTTTTCTAATCCTTTTTTTAAAACCTACAATTAATTAACTCCATTTTATACACTGCACCAATTTAAACACAGTAGTTGAAGGTCACCAGCAAAACCATCTCTGAACTGACAAACAGGGTGTGAACAATAAAAGAAAGTAATACAAATACCTACAGTCTTTTCATGCACAATGATTTATGAATTAATTACGTTTTCTTTAAATGCAGTTCAGAAACCTATGTGACAAATAATCAGTGCTGTCCCAAAGTTGAAGACACATTGCTGAAGTGCAAAAATGCAGTGCTCAAAAAATTACACCTGAAGCTCATTGCTCAAAAGATTTACGGTTCACCTAAATATATTGCTCAATAATGTAGTGGTTAGCACGCTGGACAGTCAATCGAGAGGTCAGGGTTTAAATCCCTGCCAGGGCAGAGATCTGGTGCGAGATTCTGCTCCACCTGTACCCCTAGCAAACTCAGCTATAATGAGTACACTGACCATACACTGTCGGTGGGAAGACGAGACAGTGAGGGAGAGGACTGGCCACCAGCCCTCATAAGCCGAGGTTAAGAAAACGAAGTCACTAACAATTCATACTCATGGCTGCCTCAGAGCTAGCTTAAGGGACTGCTCTACTTCTCCTAAATATATTGCACCACACTATTTCTTCTGGTCCTGTGTTTCTAAGAGGTTCTCCAAACAAGCAGCATTAGCCATATGTGTACAGGGGCGTCTATCCCCCTAAGTCATTGGAGCAACTTCCCCTACCCCCTCTTCTTCCCCGATCCCCTTCCTTCCCCCTCATTAATGGTGGCACACACAATTTCAGATCTCCCCCCCATTTCTTGGATGGAGCATTTGCTCCAAGGTTTCTATGGTGTAGATGCCTCTGTATGTGTATACAAACACCTACTGGTATTACTCTGTTCTGAACAAATGCTCACCCTCTTTTTCAGTTTGTCATGACCAAGGACATAAATCCAGCCATCGTTATCTTCCTTTTGGCCGACAGTGGAGCTGCCATCTTCGTTAATCGACGTCTCCGTTGTTGTTTCTTCGTTGTTGTGCATAAGATGGCATTCGGTTGCATGGTCAGGCTCCTCTGGTTCCTTTACGTCGTCCAACTTATCCAAAGTCGGCTGCATTGAATCTGAAGTCACAGTTCAATTCGACAATTCCATCAAAACAAAGCAACCAAAATGGTTTAAATTATTTCATATCAAATGTCATGTTATGTTAAACGTTATATGTGATGGCGAAATTGCAGGTTTGAGTAACAGACCTACAGCACGGAGTCTGCATGTCTCAGGGTGGTAACTCTGCAGATGGTACCACTTAATAAATACAGGATAATAGTAATAACAATAATGATACCAACAATGATGTATCAAAACATTTCTGAGTATCTACAAGCATTCAACTAAAGAAGGTACCCACAATGTACACACTGCATATATAGGCCACTGTGTTTCTACAAGGCTACCTCATCTCAAAATGAAGAAGAGCAGTTCCTTAACCCTTTAACGACAAATGCGTACTAAAATTCATGGAAACTAAACCCATTTGTCGTTAAAAAATTAAGCCAATCTCAAAAGGCAGTCATGGGGTTGGAATGTCAACGAATTCATTTTTGTCTCTTCACAAATGAGGGCTGGTGGCCAGTCCTCTCCCTCACCACCTGATTTGCCACTGAGTGAACAGTCAGTGTACTCATTTTATGGCCAAAGTTAAGATCTTAGAAGAATGCTTGCCTTGAGCATTGGAATGGACTTCTTTGCAGGCATTTGTGTCTTCCGACAATGAAATCCCCATATCGCTCAATCCTTGCGTCACATTTTCCTGCTTGCCTGACGGACAAATACCATTGACATCCCCACCGAGTTCCTGGCTGTTCGCGACGTTTTTCTGATCTACAAATTCATGATGGTCATTGCCACTACTTAGACCTGCTACTTGGTGCTCGTTTTCAAATCGTCCATGTTCCACAGACTCAGAAGAGGCTTTGTCTGTCAATACTAGTCGACCACTTGCATCAGAGGATCCTTCTGAATTCGCTTCATACTTTGGTAACACCTGTGCAGACTTTTCGTCATCAATGCTCAGTGTTTCTATTGTAGAAGAAAATTCTGGAGTCACAAAGGCTGCGTTTTCGGACAGAGCATCAGCAGACGTCTCCTCCTCTTCCTTCAGAGGCTCGGATGCTTTAAGCGGTTCAGAAGCAGCAAGTGTCTCGTGCGCTCGTACGTTGCTAGCGGACATTCTCTCTTCTCCATTTGATGCCTTTGGCATGGTAGGTGGTTCTGACGTTAATGCACTTGTATCAACAACTTGCGTAACATCTGCAGAAAATTCATCGCCTTTACCTGATGGCTCTGACTTCGTAATTATACGTGTTTCAGACGATACACTTTCAGTAGGCTCAAACTGTTCCACCTTTAACACATGTTGTTCTGAAGAATCGGCCAAGACATTATCAACAGGCTTTGTGTCCTTGTCACCTGCAGCAGATACTTCATCAGACAAATCTGTTGGGCGTGTCCCATCATTCAATGGTGCATTCGTGTTCTCCTCATCGTCACCAGAGTCAACAAGAATCTTGTCTTTTGGAGAACGTGTCATGGTTCTTTCGACTCTTTCTGTTTGGACTTCCATGTCTGGTCAAATGCAACAGTATCAACTTCAGTTGCTGAAAGATGAAATCACAGATCCATTTACATCTTTTTTTTCAACTTCAAAACAATAAATATTTGTAACATAAAACTTTAGATATTGACTACAGTTCAAATAACATATCACTCACTATTTCCAATAGGGCAGCGACTTACAAGCCCACACACTGTGAGGTGACAAGGTACAAAGTGCGTACCATCTTATGAAAACGTTTTTTTTATTCCAAAATACAGTGGTAAAATCGACAACGTCGCATTTCAACACATCAAAGTCCCTGTCTATAATTTAAAGATCCCAACAGGTTTTTTACATTCTTTAAAACACCAACTACGACCTTTGACATCTCGTGGTTGCGCGTCTTGATTTCCCCTTACAAATTGTGTTCAACCCACATATTACCATTTTACCATCCACTGAAAAGTATGATCTGATTATCCTCGTTAACTAGCGTAAAACAAGAGTAAAAAACAGATAACCTTTTTCTGCTTCAAACGATAAATAGCTCAGCACCCTGAAAACGAAACGCACGATGGTTAGATCGAGAACATTCGACCATAGTTCACCGCAGATGAATGAACAGCGATCATCGTCGGCCGACAGATGGCTTTCGTCGCTATGTTCATCAACTGACAGTCGCCATCTGGGGTCCGTTGGGTTCAATGGACAGTTGGAAATTTTGAAAATTATTAATACGATATTAAGAATCTCCTTATTTCAGAATGTTTTTGAAAATGTCTTTGTATACTTATTATCAAGTACCAAGGATTCTATTTGTATC
Source organism: Allolobophora icterica (assembly GCA_963556255.1). Classification (NCBI taxonomy): domain Eukaryota; kingdom Metazoa; phylum Annelida; class Clitellata; order Crassiclitellata; family Lumbricidae; genus Allolobophora; species Allolobophora icterica. Next base: position 26,046,597 of record OY744617.1, read on the forward strand.
CTTGTCAAGTACTCTAGAAAAAAAGTTGAACAAGAAGCGACATGTACGTAAAGAGCTGTCATTGCAAACAGGGGGCGCTTGTAAAAATTCTTTTAACTTGCGGACTGACGCCTGCAGAAATATTTTACTTATATTAGGGGAATTTAGGGACCTTTTATAAAAAAGCTTGTTGACATTCATGAAACACAGACAGCTATACGTGGCAAATAATCGGATTCACATTGGAAACTTAATTAATTTGACCAACCCGCCTTAAATTACACCCTAAATACAACGTGATTATAGTCAACTAAGCCCTTTGGAGAACATTAGTAGTCGTTAGACCGAGTCAATCTTTTAGGAATTTAGGTAAATAAATTCATCACAGAGCACATCATGCAAAATAAATAAAATTAAGTATTATTCTTTCAGATTTGCTGCAACTATAAAACACGCATGCACTGCATGTTCGGTACCATAAACATGCACAATTATTCACTATGTATATTCATGATGCGCATTCATAACGTATCTTCATTAAATTAAAGCGCTATAGAAAGTTCTTTGTCTCGCCTATCTTCTTACTTACTATCGCTCTCGGTGGGAAATCACAAGGCATTGTGGGATGTGTTACCATTCGCCGCCCACACACACACCCACCAACCAACCACGGACCCGAGAGCTAAACAGCAGTTAATTAATGGCGTTTACTTGGAACAATTATACAATTGAGGAAGTTGCGGTCAATTTTACCTCCGTTTATTGCCATCGTGAGATAAGTCGATTTCTGCGCTAAATATGAATAGCAGCATGAAATCAAGAGCTCAACTGGACGACACTGTCCCAATGAAGTGTACGATCGAGAGTTCATACAGCGTTAAGGACCATACGGTCAGATTTTACACTTGTATGCATGTTATGTGGGCGTTACTGGCGTTTTTGATTTTGTAATAAGTTTACTGGTGGTTCTTAGATTTAGTATATGTCGTGGTGTTGAACGGTAATTCTTAATTTTGTTTCTGAGTATGAAGCATATACACACCTCCATAAGACAAATTACATAAAATTATGCAATGTCACATGATTTTGCAAGTGTTCGTTCAATTGTGAAGCTCACGTGACGAGAGTTTTGAAGGAAAATGGTCAATGGATTTGCTACTAAATATGCCGCTTCTAAATACCTGGTGCTGCCACTTTCTCACTGGTGAAAACATCTAGCTAATAAAATAGTTTGACAATTATGATTAGAGCTACTCTACTTTGTACATGAAAGCCACTTTATTTTATACTGAAACTGTCTCTGACTCGGAATGCGGATTGGGAATGCGTTTAGACTGATAACAGTGGAATGTGCAAACAAGCCCACCGGTGAATTACTGCATATATATATGTATATATATTTGTGTGTGTGTGTAAATATATAAATATATATATATGTGTGTGTGTAAATATATGAATATATATATATATATATATATATAAAGCAGCATAAGTCACAGAAAGGATAGTTTTAATCCGCTTTAGAATTCTGACTCACTGGAAGATAAACAAACGACTTTCAGCTTATTATACTTAAATTAGTATGCCAGAATGATGGTCCAGGTCTAGATGCCAAAAAGATGTTTTAAAGTTATTACTCATAGTCTGATTTAAAAATTGTGTTAATGCTTATTGTAAGATTCTGATTTTTATTGACTTCCATGATATTGCAAAACCTACCTCATCCAGTGTGCCTATGGCTCTTAGTGGTTGCCTGGCTTCAATGTGCACTTCTAAACTCTGTAAGGAGGGCATTATCAAATTACAGTTGTATTGTATTGTGTTGTATTGCAAAACCAGATCTGTTGATTCAGTAGCATTTCATTTGAGTATAGAGCGCCGCTGATTTGAGTGGCGCTATATAAATGTTCAATTACAATTACAACTCCATGTGGTCCAGTTGGTGCATGTTTTTAATTGAGATCTTATGCAGATTAGAGACTTCTGTACTAGGCAGCTGTGTGTCTGCCTGACAGGCCCTTAGCCAGCCATCCGTCCAGCCGACCTTTGGACAGCTGAAAATCATTTTGGACGGCCATAAATTGTGCATGGACGTGACGTCCTGAATGTGATATAATGTATAATCCATTCCCCTTCAACTGTGTAATGATGTTCCTTTTCCGACACAAGACACACTTGTCTAGCACCTATTTATGATCTAGGATACGGTGTAATTAAGTGCCAATTAGATGAGGTTGTTTCATGGTAATTGGTAACTGATTTTACTATATAAATACATTGACCTTATGAATAATTATAGGGGTTTGGATTGATAACAAGTAACGTCTGTTCCCTAGGCTATAATAATGAAATAAGGGAATTAAAAGTTAAAATCTGAAGTCAACAGATTGTTGTTTGTATCATCTATATAAATAAAGCAAAGACTCTGTCTGTCTGTCACAGCGATCTTTGACCGGGATGCATTTCTACACCTTTCGACCTTTTCACTCCAAACCTTCACTACTGTCTCGGGGTGGGCATTACACACCCAGTGTGAGGCTTCGCGTCCCCCGTTTTCACCGCTTCCATGGTGAAAACAGGCGAAAACCTCTCAAAAACCCCCACTTCTTAAAAATTCGAGTCGACCTACTTTCATTCGCCAGATGGCGCCACCCGAGAAGATTCTCTGTGTTTCACCGAAAATTCTCTGTCACGGGCACGCATTTCTAAAGATTCGCCAGATGGCGCAGCCGTAGAGATTTCACTTTAACTGGTGGTGGTGGCTTATAACCCCGGGCAACGCCGGGTAAAACACCCGGTAGTATTATAAAACAAAACTGTTACAATTGTGATCAAAACCCGAAAGTCTTTCAGTGTAGGGGCATTGCAGACCCCATGGGGTCGTTTAAAACCCCCTCAGTTGTGCTAACTGTTTGATTTTGTATTATTTGACTCGGAGTCCATGACAAAGAGAAGAAATTTCCATGGTGTATCGTGTATGGTAATGGTTTATTGTAAGATTTGTGACCAGGTGAATTGTGTACTAATAAATTTGGTGATGTCATCACTTTAAGTAGTTTAGGCTTTCTATTACATTTTTTAAATTTCTCAGTTTGCATAATACGGATAAAATATTGAACTCCATATGGATCAAACTTATCAAAGTCTAACCCCTCCCCCTGTCTTTTTGTACAATTCTCACACTGTGTTAAAGTACATTGGTTTTTGTCTCTTTGGAACAGGAGTATTCAGTCAGTGTTCAGTTTGGACCAATCCCTGAAACGAGCTGGAAAATCACCAAGCGATACAGTGATTTTGCAGCCCTAGACATTGTGCTGAAGAATGCTGGCTTTGACCTGCAACTTCCTCCAAAGAAAGTCTTTGGCAAGATGGAAAATGATTTCATTTCTAAAAGACAACAAGGCCTTCAGGTGCTTCCTTCTCTTACTTTTAAAATAACTAACTTTTTTACAGAAGATTTACTGTAGTTCTTGTTGTTGCCAGCATTCTAAACAATTACTGCATTTTAGTGCTGAAAAATTTAATAATAACCTCCAATAATGTGCTGTCTAGACTGAGTCCTGACTTTGTAAGATTTCAGATAGAAATTTGAGATTCAGGTCCATGTTATTCAGAATTTGTCTTACTGCAAAAAGCGCGTTACAAGCAGAGGTAAATGTATTTCTAAGTCTAATGCAGCACATCATTTTAGTGCGACTCGAAAGCCGTTATTAATGAGAAGCACATTACATTCATTTTCTGCTTTCAGAATATCAACAGACTGTGGACGGCTTTGTTTATCTGTCTGAGTCTAAAATAAATTTGAATTGCTTTGTAGAATTACCTGAATGCCATTCTTAGCTGTCAGTGGGCTTCCTTCAGTCTTGACGTCAAGCTCTTCCTGTGTCCACCAAGTTTTCTTAACATCAGTTATCAAGGTAAGATTTCTATACCAGCGATATCAGGGTTCTTGAAATGTGTTTTTGATGAATTGCAACCCAAGCCAAATAGGCATTTGTGCATTTGAAGGCTTGTGAAAATTACAACTGCATTCCTAGGTTTTCAGTTTTCTTATTTAGTGTCCAGGTAAACTGAATTTAGTCTCAAGAGAAATTGAATTTCTCAGTCACTGTTGTGAATTGAATTATTCAGACTCAAGGTCAGTTGAATTATTTAGCATCCAGGTGATTTGAATCATTTAATCTACATTTGATCTGAATTGTTAAGTCTCCTGGTGAAGTGAATTACATAGTCGAGTTGAACGAAGATGAACATTTCTGTTAATGAGACTATTTGTTTTTGACCATTTGAACCTCATTTGGAATTTGATCTATGTTGAACTTTATTCTGAAAGCCTTTTCTTCTGTTACCCAATGAATTAAATTGAGGAGGGGTCAGTGTCACATTACAGCTGCTGTGCCTTTAAGCAGTAATTGGTTTTGTTGCCTGTATTAACTTGCTGATGTCTATCTGATTTTTGTGCTTTAGCCTGGTATTTAGCCTGTTGTGCTAGACCAGTGTCTTATCTAATTATTCTGGACTAGTGAGCTTGTGATACAAGTGCTTTGGGGTTGAATCAGTTTCAGTACCAGACAAGCATCCTGACTGTCGGGCCAACAAACTAACGTACTGCTGTAGTGAGATGTCTTGTGATGCAAGTGTAGTTGGTTATTTATGTAGCTTCTTCGCACAATCTGTCAATGGTGGATGTATGAATGTATGACAGATGATGAGAGAGAGGAATCAGGATATGTTGTGTGGCCTCCATTTTTCACTAGTCTTTCATCTCTAAAGCTTAAGTTTCCATTGCTGAATGCATTGTGTTAAATCCACAGTTTAAAGTATAAGATCATAGAGCGAGGCTGTTCTGTTGTTACATTGCTGATGTAATCTTTGTATCTAAACAAAAGGATATGTCAACTTTGGTCCCATGCGATCGTATCCTCCGGTGTCATTACCAAAGTCAAATTTAAATCACCAAAATTTCTTGGTATCGGACAAAAGCTGCAACAGGGAAACCAGCTTATTTACCAGCGATCGATCAAAACAAGTCCGCAATAGCCAGGGTGGTGGGCGAATTTTAGTACCATGGTCAAAATCCAAAGATATATAATTTAATGGTCGGTTTCTGTACAGCTGGCCCAGTTATCTACATTGGTAAGAGCGTAGGCTGTGTCCCATACTCCTCTGTGTAAGAGAGCATGCGGATCACAGTTCGCCTTCCAAAGGTGGCTTATTTCAGAGATTTAAATCTCGGGCTAGCACAGTCCGTACATGGGGACCTTAAATGGGGTGGCACCCATTCAAACAAGCAGTGGTGATGAAGGATCTTACCGGATCAATTCATTGATAATGAGCAGGGTCGAGGCCATATTGTCACTATAAAAATTTTTATATATTTACCTTTACATCTGTACTTGAATTGTAATGGTGGGTGCCAGTACTAACCATGGTAAAATGAATTATGTTTGAGGCTGAAATGTTTGTGTATACAACTCTTGTGTTGTTCAATTTCTCTGTGCTGATGCCTTGATCTGACAGATTTCAATTTCATTAATACAGATACTGCTTTACAAAACATCTGCATGTTTCTGAGATCCGAAAATAACTGGGAGCTTGTGGAGCCTTTGCCGTACATTGGTAATTCCATTGTTAATTATTCCTTCGAATCTTCAGATCTTGTTGGCAGCTTAATTAGCAGATATCGCACAATGAGCCACATTGTTTGTAGGGAAACTTGAATTATCAATACTTAATTTGCCTAAGCGGATATGATATACGAGCCAAGTGTTGTGTAGAGAGTAAAACTGAAGTATCTAAACACTTGTTTGTTAAGTGTTTTTAGGATTACTTTGTGCATTTATATATATATATATATATATATATATATATATATATATATATGTATATATATATATAAATGGCATACTGTTTATGTTTATGATATACAATGTATATATATATATATAAATGGCATAAAGCTACTGTTTAACCCTTTGACGACGAGAGGGATTAGTTTTCCATGCATTTTAGTGCACGCTCGTCATTAAAGTGTTAAACAAAAAAGAATATCTCTTGGTGTGAAAATGAATTTCTGATTTTCTTCTAGGCTGGCGACTGAGAAAGTGTTACTTTCTCGTCCGTGACAGAAGCAAACCAAAGGACAAATACATTCTCACATGGGTAGGTAATGCTGATTATTAAGACAATGACAATAACTAATGACAATGACTTTGTAGTGGTACTTGTGGTCACATGATACTTTGTGACAGAGCAAATGAAGCATGACATGAATGGAATAATTAAACTTCATGTTTGCAAAACCCAAGCAATTACAGTAATCTTATAATCTAATGTTTAGATATATATTTATCATGACATACGTAACAGGTGCATTCGCATACATAAGTACATGCGTACCTACACTGACTGTGCACTTCTGAATTTTGATAGGAGGGCATTATCAAATTACAGTTGTATTGTATATTGCATTGTAAAATGCTTGTATGTTTGTTTATTTACTCATCATATCTCTGAGTGAGTAAATGAGTAAAGTCCATTTTATTTGTTAGTGATAGCACTGACTCGAGTCGAGAGCCCCTCTGAACCATTTATAAAAGTTCGATAACAATTTAGAGTTACAAAATATTATTTATTTATTATTATCGATACAAATGACATCTTGAACGGATTGTTAATGGTAGTTACGATGAAATGTATTCTCTGTCTCTCTGTCTGTCTGTCTGTCTGTCTGTCTGTCTGTCTGTCTGTCTCTCTCTCTCTCTCTCTCTCTCTCTCTCTCTCTCTCTCTCTCTCTCTCTCTGAAGTGTGCAGTTGTTGTTCGTTTCGTTTACGCATCTGTTTTTTCCGATGTTTTTACTCATTTATTTTGTCGATGGTCACTTTTTGGTCAGTTTTGAGACGGTCAGTGTTGCTGATTGTTTCAGTGTTGTTCTCGTCCTAGTCAGTCAGTTGATGTGAACGATCTTGACCATGTCATGAAATTCATCAATTCGCTACAGGTTTGTTTTTTAATGCTGGAAAAAAATGGTAGATAAACAATGAAACGAAAAATGAAAGAGTGTTGCAGCTGTCAACCTTTTAGATGAATTAGTGGCGTGTGCATTTTCTGTTTCATAATTGATTACAGGAGTGAGCCATGACATGGAGTTGAATTACTAATTTAAATGATGGAAACAAGCTATTATGTTGCCTTTTGTGATGGATTGGCCTTTCACAGATCATGTTCTGGCTCTGTAAATGACAGTTTTAATTCTCTTTTCAATATGAAATAGTCTAATGGTTAACATACAGGATTGTCAACCCTGTGGTCAGAGGCTCAAATCCCAACCAGTGCAGAAGATGTTCCCAGATTCCTGCTTCATGTACACGTCTAGTGAAAATGGCTATAAAATTAATACACTGACTATATACATTATACACTGTCAGTGGGACTATCAGGTGGCAAAGGAAATTACCGCCCATTCTCTTATCCCAAGGCTAAGAAAATTAAGTTGCTAGCACTTTATGGACATGGCTCATTGAAGCGGTTAGACCAAGTAGACTGCTGTTTTTCTAAATCTCTTATATTGGCAAAACTTTTAACACTTTAGCAATGAGCTGCATTGGTTTCCCTGTCAGTTTTAGTACACTCTTTTAGTCAAAGTGTTAGGGTGCAGTTTTACAGACTGTTCAAGCTTTGATTGACAACTTAAGCTGCAAGCTTTGGTATAGTCCATGCTGAACCTCAAATCTCACTAAAGTGTAGAGTCAAGAAAGAAATATCATTACAACTGCAAGGCTTTCAAGTTATTGTTGTTGAGAGAAAGTTCTTTTTGCCTGTGCAGCATCCTGGCATTGAGCCAGCAATATTTGCTGCTTGCAACAACACTTGTTCGGTTACTGTACGAAAGTTTTACGAAAAAGGAACTGTCAGAGACCAGATGTGCAATGTGAGTTGATATCTTGGCTCATGTTATCTTGAGCTGAGATTCTACATATTAAATTAAAAAAACACTTTGAATTGTTTGCTGCTTTCACTGTATGCAGAGCAATGCTCAGAAAACTAAGAGTTACCAGTTGTTGGCTGACACACGCATGTGAAGCCCTGCCATTGGATTCCTTGCCAAAAATGACAGATGGCATCATGTTCAGAGTTTCTGGACCAAGTTGTGTGGAATTACAACAGGTGGTGTCATCCGCAGCACACTCTGATACATGGATCTAATCTTATGCTTTTAATGATGCTAAGGTCGTAAACATATTATATATGTATAATATAATATATTATTCAATCAATTATTCAATCAATTACCTAGATGGCTGACTGAGCAATTAACCAACCAGAATGATGATACATATATAATATGTTTATAATTATATATAATTTAACACATGGATCTAATCTTATGCTTTTAATGAAGCTAAGATCATAAGCACAGGAATCAGTAAATGCAATCAAAAATGCAATCAGCCAGCAATCAATGGCTGCAGTCAGTGAATCAGGTAGGCAGTTAAGCAAGCAATTATTCAATCAATTACCTAGATGGCTGGCTTACCAATCAACCAACCAGTATGCTTGCAAAACAACGTTTGATTAAGAAAGAGAAGCAGTCAGTATGAGTAGATAATCAATGATGATCTTATTCTGCATACAGGCAAAACCGACAGTGCATTATCTCAAGAAATACGGACATCCGAAAACTTATCGACCTATTCCATTGTCAGAAATCAGATCATTTGGAAAGTACATTCTGGAAACGCTAAAATTCCTTCATGAAAAAGGCTATCCCTATGGTAAATACTTTCTTTTGCCTTTTAAACCTGCATTTGCTTGTATTCACACATTTTTCACACGTGTATTCAAACTTTTGTTTTATTCTTGCCTAGAATATAATATGATTTTTTTGCTCGGCTAATATTGTCTTGTATATTTATGTTTGCAAAAGCATTTCTCAGATTATTTTGTAAGATAGAAGAACTGGTTTTTTGATTGGGCTGAATGTTTTTAGTTGTTTATACTGTTAACTGTTTTTGAGCTGCTACTCAGAAAAATTAAACAGTAACCATCATAGTTTTGATCAAGTTTTACATAGTGAAATGACTGAATTAATTATAATTATTTAATATTACAAATTAGCCTCTTTTAAAAGATTTAAAAGATTTTTTATTTCAAACTGTCATGTTCTGTTGCATCGTACAATGAGTTTTTGCTGTTCTTGTTTCTATGCTGTTGTGTGTATTGTTCGTTTTCTGCTTTAATTATTTGTCATTGTGCTAATAATTGACACTTACTTACTTATTTCCTTACTTACTCACCAATTCGCCCTCTGATTCAACCTTCCTCTCCCTCACCAAGCACTGTTGTGATTGGCCCATAAATATACATGAGTCTGAATAAATTATTATATTATAGATAAATTGAATATGTTGAATATTTTGATAAAGTAGGTTGACAGAAGTGTGTATATTTATTTTTGTTTGATAGTTCACCTGCATGCAGGCAATGTAGTGGTTTGCAATGGACTGCCTCGTCTGTTGGACTTGGAGAACTGGGCAGTCGGAGTTCCACCTCTGCATCGCCCGCTTTATACCAAGCTACACAGACTACAGGTAAGTGGTCCCACAGTGCAAAAACGTAGCGTTGCAGATATATGAGCAGCCAGATTGGTTGTTTCGCCTTATGTGTCATTCTGTCGAAATATTTGTTTAAACGTGGAATTTGCGTGATAATTTCTGGCATGTTGGATTGTCTACTGTTGCTGAATTTCCATACCAGATGTATTCTTAGTTTCTATTTCGAATTTTCTACATTTCGGATGGTATTTTACTATTTTCTTCACATATCATCTTGGCCTAGGTGATTGCACAAGGATGTCACTTCAAATATGCAAATTGGTCCATTAACTCTGAACAAATGCTGTCAACCAGGCCGCATTAAGGGAGTGCAAAGGGTGCTGCAGCACCCGGGCCCGCAGTTTTGAGGGGCCTGCATTTTCGGAAGTACATTAAATTTTTTTTATTGTACTTTATTGGGTCCCGCGCTGATGGCTATATATAGGAGGTCACAGCACCTGGGCCCACACTAGCCTTAATGCGGCCCTGCGATAAATGATAAATGCATGTTACAATGGAGCATATATCTTCCCTAGCTTGTCTTATTTTACTACATTTTACCTAATATCCTTATTGTAAGGATGATGACAGTTTACATATTTTTTTATTAGACTTTAGAGTCCATCGAGATGTTTAGTTTTGGTCACTTGCTGTATGAACTGGCCACTGGTCATACGTTGATGACTCCAACCTTAGATGTCGCAACTCCGCTGGACAGCTCTTCGCCAGAGTTCAGTAAGTTTTCGTGAATCGTTTTTCATAGCTGACTGTATGCTTCATCAGCATATTTGTAAGCTGCTCTGCATTTCACCAGGGATGTCATTTCAGATTTTTAGGGGGGGGCAGGGACATAATTTGAGTACACTTATTACATCATGTAATAAGTGTATCGGTGAACCTGAGCGTGGATGAAGCGCTTTTGAGGGTTCATAAATGTGCTTTATGAAAGTCCAGATATAAACAGACATCTGATAAAGTTTATAATATAAGGCTGACTTCTTTCCTTGTTCCATCCTGTTTCCTTTTTTTTCAAAAATCCAGGGGGCAAATGCCCCCGCAAATGATGTCCCTGCATCTAACATATTAACCCTTTCAGTCCTACCCATTAAAAAAATTAAAATCCTAGACGTAATCCCGGATGTTGGTTTCCACAGACGAACATCGGAGTATGGAAGTAGATTCGGGTGACCTTCTAAAAACTGTTGAGCAAAAAGGTTGGTTTGAATAGCAAAATGATTGAATAGATCATCGGTGACAAACAATTGGAAGAAGTAATCTGGGCTGAAGCCTGTAACGTCAACATTGAATCCAGAGTGTCCTGTGAATGGATGTAACATTAGTAACTCCCCTTGCAGTCCTCCAATCGAAATCCTGACACGTCCATGAATTGTCCTCTTATAATTCTTCTTCATCGTTGTTTTCTCAATCAGCAATAGCACGCTCATCATTGCCAGTAAAATTCATTTCAAACTCTTCATCCGAGTCATTACTTTGCACATCCTCTCCACTGTCATCGCCATCGTCGCTTTCTAAATTGGCAAAGTGATCCACCACTTCTTTCAAAGTGTACATTTCTCTCTTATGTGACAAGGTTTCCGATATTTATGTAATTTTCTAATGAAATTATTATTTCTAAACGCATTCAGTTTTACACAGACAAGAAATAAACACACAGTTTCAGAATACACATATTTTCATACGTCATAGTAGGTCATCATCGGCTGGCTTCGTCCACTACTATAGTGCGCCACCTTGCGGAGATTATAGATGCAAACTCACGCGCTAGTAGGCTTATCTCAAACATAATATTCCCAGTACTTGCTATTGAAAAAATCGAAAGACCAACGTTATAACAGAGTCCATGGTATGCCGCCGGATTAATCCGGCGTGCAAGGGATTATAATTATTTTTGGTTGCCGGATATATCCGGCAGTCATGGGAGTGAAAGGGTTAAGTAAGGCCTCGATAGCTTTGTGCTTGTTTGCCATTCATCTGTTTGTATCTTAATGTACACAATCTGTCAGAGATTTATCATGTAATAAATTACAAGAATCGTATGATATGTTTTCTTTGGACAGAATCACTGATGGTTTCCATTCTCGGAGAAGCTGCTTCTAAGACTGGACTGCCGACGATTTCTGACCTTATCTCTCATCCGTAAGTTCAAAAGTTTGTAGACATTCCACTCTACGAATTCTCAGCTATATCTGGGCGTCTCAGTAAAATATTCTCTGTATTTGGTTTGAATATTTTGTCTCCGATTTCCTTTGACTATGAGAATGCTAGCCCATCTCATGCAGAATATCAGATTCTGTGCATTAGTTTAGCAAAATGTCTGTTCTGGGATGAATCCCCTTATGCTTACTGTTGGCTATAATCTGTTCTGTTTTCGTGGTATTTGGCATTATCTGTCGTCTTTAAATGTGCTGAATAGACTATGGATCATGTGTCTCCGGCTTTTCGAGATGTTAATGTGCTAGAAAGTGTTTAAATCTTTGTGTTGAGTTGTTTGAAGATCTTTGCATTGTATTAACTGAGACATAGAATTCATAAGAATTAGTTTGACAACAAACATTCTGAAATGCAACAGCATATCAGAAAGTAGAGCATATCAGAATATTGAACAATACTATCGGTAATAATCACGCAAAACATATTAATGTTAACAGTTTCTTCCGAGATGCACAGCTGACACCGAGTGATGGAATAACTGCAAAAGTGTCAGGCAGACTAAAGGAAATCTTGAAAGCCGGACGTGACGTCAGTGAACAGCAGCTGAAAGACGAACAGCGCTTGGTAAATGAAGCATCAATACATGTGAACACGTATGAACACACGTGAACACGCTTGATCACATATAAACATGCTTAAGACATGCGAACACATATGGACACGTGAACATATGAGAACACATGTGACCCCAGTTGAGCACATTCCCGCTTAAGTAGCGCTGTTATATGCAGTGGGATAACTTAGCATGAAGCAAAATTGTGTAAATACTGTTCATTCGTTATTTGTCTTTATTTTTATAGCACCACTATCCAGCACCAGTCAATACACTAATGACTTTCTCATGGTCCCTACACAGTGATATTACTGCAGCTGAAGATAGTCTGAAGCAGCAGCTTATTTTGTGTCGATCTATAATATTATTTCAAAAGCTTGATCCAGGTTATTTTCGCATTGAAGATGCATTTTCTCCGCACATTTTCATCCCTCCCATTGGTCTGTTCACACTGGTTGAGACAAGCTCATATTGAACTTACATTTCACCATAAATACAAATAGATGCAAAAATGCAAATAAAGACTACTTACTTACGTACTTACTTACTTATAAATATTGATCTTCAATCCTGCGTAAGGGTCTTCTTCTGTACTGCTTCAGACTGTCTCATGCTGAGCATGTGTTTTCCCTACACGTCTTGATCCCGTTGGACTTTCCCCTACTGGTTCCTGAAGGCATGTTTTACTGTGTTGATCGTCTGCACTGCTGCCAGGCCCACCAACAAAAATTCTGGACCCATAGGCTGAGCAGTCACTGGCCTCTAAACTATCTTTAGGCTTCATGAGAAAATTTAAAAAAACAAATTGAAATAAAAAAAGTACGGGTGCAACTGTACGATATTATATTTATATATACAACTATGATTTATTCAGTTGTTAATTTTAAAAGTGTAATTTCAAATTTATGCTAATTAAAAAACTTTGTATATAACTGATTATAATATTTTTCATAAGTTGATTGTGGACCCGGCCCGGGCCCTTAAAAATCGCCAGGCCCCTGGGCATTTGCCCCTCTACTCCCCTCTCGGCAGGCCTGACTGTTGCCAACCATGGTTCACTTTGTTTACTTCTTCTCCTGTCTTTATATGCACATAACATCTATATATTGCAGCTTTATCAGCACAGGAAGATCGCAACTGCCGAAGCATTCTACACGTCTCCAGAGGAGAAGATGAAACGCAAACTTCAAAAAGTGGTTCGTTTGTTGTGCTATTTCTTCGCACGTGTCCGTTCTGCATAATTCGTTCAGATTTGTGGTTGTTGCTAAATATTGAGAGAGTTGCTGAAACAAATAGAATTTTGTTAATACAAGGGAAAACATAAACACAGAAGACTGATTAAAAGATGAAGAATCTTAAGCACACAGTTGTAGATAGGTGAGATTGTTGAAAATTAATATGAAGACTTTGGCTAAAGTTAGGTGATGCTTGAGGACATAGGCTTCAGTTTTGACATGCATTGCACACACACTGAAAGCACTCGAGCACAAATGTGTCTGTGTGATCTGCTCAGTTGCTTGTGTCATTTCGTTCTCAGCTTAAAATGTACCTCTTTCAAATAGCTTATCCACCTGTTTTATGGACTGATCTTCTGGATGTTGACCTGATTACGGCTTGGCTTTGGTGTGCCATCGGTTGATGCCTTGTGCATTAGACACCGGCGCAATAGAAGTTACTAATTACAGCTACATAGATTCACTCCTTTTCCAACATGTTATATTTTGTTTCATATTATATTTGGTTGCATGGTGTCTAGTGCTCAGCGTGCTGGACTGTCGTCCCAGAGGTTGGGAGTTCAAATTCCCACCAGAGCAGAAGGATGTTTTAAAATTTCTGCTGTCATAATAATAATAGAAGAGATTTCAGTTCCATAGTTGGTAGACAGTCGGAAAGAATCGATGCAATGATTCAGAAGCACTGTTTGCTGTATTTGCACCCTCTAGTGAATTTAGCTTTAAGATGAGTACACAGACTGTACACTAGGGAATGTAATCCCGGGATCCCGAATCCCGGGATCCCGGAACATTTTTCAATCCCGTAATCCCGGGATTGACAAAAGTGGAATCCCGTATTTCCGGGATTACAAAAAATTGGGATTTTTGGATTAAATTTGCTTGATCCACTGTATAATTCTTCCTTGAGGCTTGGGCAATGGACGCTAATTACGGCAGATAAACAGCAACGACGGGTACCAGCCCTAGTGCAGACTACAGACTGACTCTGCCTGCCAGAGGCGTCTACCCCCCCCCCCCAAGTCATTGAAGCAACGTCCCTTTTCCCCCTGTTCTTCCCCCTCCCCGTTCCTTTCCCCCTAAGATGGTGTCACACACACACTGACAGATCTCTCCTATGTCTTGGATGGAGCATTTGCTCCAAGGTTTCTATGGTGTAGACGCCCCTGCTGGCTACTTTAATATCAGGGTGCTGCAGGCTGCTGTGCACTCCGCTGCATTACGGCTGCTAGGCCTACTGGTAGGCGAGACTGCTAGGCTGCTACTGCTTGGGTCTTCCCGCAGCGGTGCTGCGCTGGTCACCTGTCGTTCTGAGACCTCATTCCCGGCCGTGGGATTGCTATCAAGTATCAAGATCTTTCCACTCAGAAACACCCCACCCCGAGTTAATGAGCCTCCGAATACAAGCTGTTAGTGGAGAAACCTTGATCACGGATCAACCGAGCCCAACTGCTGTCAAGTGCCTCTGCCTATGCTCTGAGTCATCATTATTGGGTGAATCTACTTTTGACAGTTCACGCTTCTTGCGATAATTTTATCGTAAATAACTCCTAACGAACGTTTAAACTTTTCATTTTAAGTTACAAGTTTATAACACATCCCCACATCGTTCTTAATACCATTTTATCTTTAATACACAACAACGTTATAGTATTAAATATACATTTATGCTACAGGCGGGAAAATTTTTTATTGCATAAAGTATAATCCCGGGATCCCGGGATTGATAAATTCCTAATCCCGTAATCCCGGGATTGACAGAATGCTCCGGGATTACATTCCCTACTGTACACTGTGGATGGGAAGATCAGGTGATGAGGGAGAGAAGGTGTATTATGTATGGATGCAAATGTGTATGAATAGCTATGTGTGTGTATGTTGTGTTTGTATCTTTGTATCTGTAGAAGAGCATGAATGAGATGAGTAACCAAGACCAGTCGGAGAATAATCTTATGTCATTTTCGTCTTCTGATCCAGCTTTACTTGAGCTACCATCAAAACCACAGCCTTCAAAGGAAGCTGCTGCAAGCCAGCCAGGTATAGTGATTCTACGTCACAATGAGTATGGGGGTACAGTCATTTCTGTACAATGATCTTTTATAGCTATTTAGAGCTTTATTGTCTTAGACTGAGTGTATTACAATGAATTACCATTATTCTTGTGCATACTGTGATAATAGGCAATGCTGATTAATGCCTTTAGATGTAAACTACTCTGATCATGTCCTAGCATTTCAGTGTGATCCCAGGTAAATGATACCGTGTTTGTTGTAATAAGCACTATTGGCTGTCAAAATATGCAGATGGCAGGGAAGATCACTGACCACTAAAATGTGCCAGAAACTCTGCAATCATGCTGCTTCATCTGTTCTGGCAGGGCTTTCTTAGAATCATTTGCAGAGTAAAATTGAAAGTTACATGCCACAAAGGAGAAGCATATTGCTTTTACTGGTAAACTCAAACAGTATCGCGGTAGGCTTTGTAGGTATGCCAGATCGTTTTTTTATAGGGGTCTTTATGATGTAAATTCTGCTGCATACACGCTTGGGAACGTAGATACCAAGCTTGGCTCAGCCTTTGAGTGACTTTGTTGTTACACATTATCATTATAATGTGGTATACATAGCTCCTTGAGGGTCTTATGTACTGAGAAGAGTGGAACTCAGATTGAAATACTGTATCGTTATGTATTTGCGTAGAGCAGAATTGGGTTTGAAATAGTGTATTGCTATGTCTTTGTGCAGAGCAGAAATGGGGTGTAAAATAGTGTATTGCTATGTAAATATTGCAAATAGCAGAATTGGGTTTAAAATAGTGTATTGCTTTCGAAGAGCTGAATAGGATTTAAATATTACATTGCTGTATACGTATTTGCGCAGAGAAGAATTGGGCTTGAAATAGTGTATTGCTATGTATTTGAGAAAGGCAGAATTGGGTGTAAAAGGTGGTTTGCATTTGCAATCATCGTATATTAAATTTATTGTCTGTGCTGTGGACCAGAGAAGACAACGATGTCAGCTCGATAGACTTTTCTTACGTCACGCCATAGCACACGTTCCTATTTCAAGATGTAGGCCAATCATTCAATCTAGAAGCATGTTGCATGTTACATTCGGTGGAATAAAAATCCCATTTCCTAATTGCTTTGGCATTTTGGCTCCACTGCTATTTTTAATATTCAGAAATTTAACAGAAGCAACGGTTTGAGGGTTTGGAAGGACTCTGTTTCAAAACCAGCCGAGATGTATTGCTAAGTCTTGAATAGTAGTAATTATTTTATGGGCAACAGAACGGAATAGCATTAAATCTGTTTCTCTGCTTCACTTACACCTTTAGTTACTAACGGGTGCATTGAGTTTTCTGATTTATCACACCTCTGTAGATCTGCTAGATAGCTGAGCTTCGGTGCTTTTGCGGGTTCCAAAAAAGCTGTTTAACAAATATATATTCCTATGTGCAGTGTTTCATAAGCAGCTTATTTCCGTTTGTGGATTTTAGTCTCATAATATTTCCTCAGAGTCTAACATTTTGATCAGTCTGTTACATACACGATTACACGTATGGTATGCATACATGCATAAATTGTGACTTGTAGTGTATAAAAATTCTAAAATCAATTCTATAACAGATCAAAAATCACATTGATAATAACACACACATACATACATACATACATACATACATACATACATACATACATACATACATACATACATGCATTTACCCCAGTACATACATGCATGCACTTATGTACCATACTTGCATACGTACATACCTGCATGCATACATACCCCAGTAGAAGTATGCATGCATTTATGTACCATACTTACATACATACCTACATACATACAGTAGATGTATGCATGCATTTATGTATCATACTTACATACTTGCTTGTATGTACCAGGTATATATGAATATATTATTATTATTAAGTTATTAAATTAGATATTTGTATTCGGTAAAGTTTCTTAAGTTAGATCAAGTTAACATGGAAGCAAGCAGTCAGAATGCTGTGTTGTTTTTGTTTCTTATTAGTACATGTTTTGTTGTCTGCACAATTGTTGTAGTTTGTAATGATTATTTGCTGATACCTTTGTAGCTATAGTTTGTCGAATCTCTAATTGTTGAATAAGGCCGCTGATTAATTAATTATAAGTGTATCGTTTCTCTCGTTCAGTCTCTTTGGCAATTAGTTAGACTTGCTTCTTTTCGATTTATTAATTTGATCAAATAAAAACTAATATATGTTTATTTAAGTATTTTATATTCTCTTCTAGAGACTTGAATTTCTCTTTGTTTGGCTTGATATGTACTTGGGAATTATCTGATGGTGTATCTGTATGTATTTTAGTAGTATATTATTATTATTACAAACATTTTTAACGTGTGCAAAGTCACACAGAAATTCTGATTGGATGCGCAAATTTATTTATGTATTTGTTTGTGTATGTGTGTATCTTTACATGTGTACGTATGTGTGTAGTGTATGTTTATGCACAGAAGCAGTTGAAGGGAAGTTAACCGGAAGAACTAGCGATCAGTTTACTATGAGATATGCACGTCAATGAAAGATAATTATGAAATAATTTCTGTTACTTTGTTACATTCAATTTTTTTCTGGATTGTGCTTTCAGAGTTTTTGTGTTCTTTCCATTTCTGTATGCTCAGTGACTGGGTGAATGTGTAATCTTAATGTAATTAATTAATGGATTTGTTAAAATGTTGATTTACAGTTCCATTACCCCCACCGTTGAATGGACTTGCTGGAAAGAACCTCCTAGACGATTCTGACTTGCCGAAGAAGCAACCAGGCAGACAGGGGTTGCTCTCGTCCATTGCTGGATTCAACAAATCGAGAATGCGCAAGACTGAAACAGTGGACAAAAGTTCTCCGGTTCTTTGAAAAGTTGACGATATTTTATGCTTATGACGACTTTTCATGTTTCTGTTCTATATAATCTGTATGTACACTTTTTTGTACAGTCCTTGTATCATCTTGACACACGTGCGATGTGTATAGTACGCATGTGAAATATTCCACCTTTCAAGGTTTCCAGTACGTTTCTGTGCCATCACTGGTGTTACGCACCACGCTGACGTGGCTCCACTTGCGAGTTTTCTGCCTTACCTGATGGCTGCTAGTTTTATCAGTGCAAAAGCAATTTCTGTGATTTGTATTTGTGACTTGACAAATTGTCGTGTAAATGAGCTGATCGTTTTACAAATGAAAGTAGTCATTTTGAACTGATATAAATGACATCTGTGGTGTTGGGAATGTAGTTAGTTTGCACTGGCATAACCAACACTTCTGGTGTTGAGAATGAAGGTAGTTATTTAGAACTGTTGTCGTTTTGAATTGGTATAAATTGCACTTGTAATGTGGTTTAATAATGAAGGCAGTTGTTTTGAAGTGGTATAAACGGAACTTGCGATTTTACATGCTGTACTTTTCTGCAGTTGTTAATTTCTGTGAGGTGATGATGATGATGACTGTAGTTTAGAATTTTAATTTTAGATTTTAAGATGGCACATACAGAGTTCAACTCTTATTCATTTGATGACACTTTTATTCGTTGGAGGAGTTTGCGAATTCTTTACCGACTTGATATTTGCTACCTGTGAATGTCTTTATTTTGAATATCCAAAGAACTGCTATTGTAGTTAAGTCTTATTTACTTGAAAATTTTATTCTGCTGTTTGTGTGATATTCAAGTTTCTTTTATGTATATTAGACATCTATATTTGCAGTCCACACAGGTCTTATGTAAATGAACTACCATAGTAGATGTGTGCCTACACACACAAATGTCTGTGTTGGAGAAGTCGAATGCATTGGTGCTGTGCATTACCCACAATAGCTAGGCCTATTGTCAAGCCTTTACTTAACAGCTGAAGGGTTTGTTATTTTATGATGTTATATTTGATTTTATTAGTTGAGTCAGGATCATCGCCAAGGTGTTTCCGTACAGTGGGGCTATAGTACATTACCTTGCACTCAGTGGCGTCTACCCCCACCCCCACTTGCAAAGGGAAAACAAACCCAACCCCCACTCTAGCTGACTTATGTATAAGAGGATCAGAATCACTCAGAACTGTAATTACCCCGAGATAACGTGTTTTCGATAACATACATGATGTATAAATTAAATATATTATCGGAAATCAACCCACCACCCAGTTTTATATCCAGAATGTTAAACCCCTACTTCTGGTTAACCGTGGGATATCGTTCTCCTAACCCCCACCCATTGGTAGACACCGCTGCTTGCACTACATCACTAGTGCATTACTGGTAAATAAAGCATTGTCGCCACTTGCTATCATATCGATACAAAAAGCAGCAGGGTATTTTCATAACATGTCATGTCTGTTATACACAGTAATTAAACTTGTGCAGTTAGGGGCTAAGCATTTAGTATGGAGGGCATATGCTTGCATATGGGGGTCTGCTGATAATGTACATAAGCATAGGAAACTGGGGAGGGTAAAACTTGAAATTCGTCTATATTGTGATCATGTAAGATGCTAGATGACCTACATAAAACCTTATCGAAGCAAGTCTGTTGGACTTGTTCAGTTGTCATTCGAGTCTTTTAGCGGACGCCAGACAAACCTTAAACGTTACGCAGCTTAGCATTTCTCTGATGCGGCCGGATAACGGCAGTGGACTATCTATTCTTTTTTTTATCAAACATGTTAATATTATTAATCCTTTATTGTTTCTACGTCGATTACATATAGACCATTCTATGGGATTGGGGGTGGGGGTGTGAAGCATACAGGGAGGGGGCCAATTTTTCAGGATTTCTGCATACATACTAAATGGATGGTCCCTTAAGAATTAATCACATACATTGCCAATTTAAGTCTGTACTTTTTTAAATGTGTCATATTCCATGATGAAAGGCAGAGGGAAACTGATGCGAATGCGGTGGCTTGCTGTATAGAAACGATGAAATAGTAAGGAAGTAAGTGATGCTCATGGAATGTAGAAATAAACTTAGACTGAAGATGGAAGAGGACGTTGAAGCCTGTTAACTTATTAACCTGTTCTGTTGTTAAATGGCATTTCTGTGTACGGCATTTACTATCCATGATTATGCTGTGTTTCTTGGCATTTACATGTACTTGAATATCGTCTCTTGTGTTGTGCTATATATTCGACCAGTTCTATTTCCTTCATTTTATTGCATTCTGTGTAAATAAACAGCATTATGAAAACTAGGGAATTGTTTCGACTTTTAAATTGTTTAAAACTTGATCTGAACTCTTTCGCAGCTGAATTCCCTCTAATGTCATTCTCTACCTCCGTTCGAGACCTCGGTGTCATCATTGATCAGGAATTAACGTTTACTAAGCACCTTTCCTCCTTGTCTCGCTCCTGCTTTTACCATCTCCGTCAGCTTAGGGTCGTTGCTCGCTCTCTCTCAACATCTGCTGCTTCTACTCTTATCCACGCCTTCGTTTGCTCTCGTCTAGACTACTGTTCTTCCCTTTACATTGGTCTTCCTCAAGTCCGGTTGTCCACTCTTGAGAGGGTCTTACGGTCTGCGGCTCGCCTTGTTGGTTCCATTCCTCGCTATGGTAGCGTATCCTCCTACATGTATCATACTCTACACTGGCTCCCTCTTCGGCAGCGTATCCTGTATCGGCTCTGCTCTCTTGTCTGGCAAAGCGTCTTGGGCACAGCTCCTCGCTACTTATGCTCCATCTTTACTCTCTCTTCCTCCTTTACGGGTCGCTCAGCTCTTCGTTCCTCTACTCGGGGTGACTTTCTGGTTCCATTTGCCCGCACTGCTACAATGCAGCGTCGAGCATTTTCTGTTGTTGGTCCAACAGTGTGGAATGACTTGCCATCTTTCCTTCGCCTATCTCCTCGTACACCCTCGTCTTCCTTCTACACCCTATTGAAGACTTTTCTCTATGATCAGGCCTGGCTCGGGAGCGCCTCTAAGTAGAACTCTTGAAGAGGCGCTATATAAATTTTATGATTGATTGATTGATTGATTGATATGTACAATCAGTGTTTTTTTCTGCTGGAACGCTCCGGAATGGCGTTCCGGCACTTTTTCTCAGCTATTAAAAAATAATTTAATTATTTTAATAAAGGATAATTTAGTTAATTTAATGTGACCTCAAAATTTTCTTGGGAAGGGTCTCACCGAGACCCCTTCCCAAACCCCACCCTGTTTTTTCTCGGGCTTTGCCCTCGATTTATCCCTTCCATAATTGTTCAGTTCCGGAGCCGCCTTTTAGAAAAAAGCACTGTGTACAATAGTAATTGCCTTTTAAGTGTCTCACAAAATTAACACCATGTAGTATTAAAAGAACAACCAGTTGTTCTGAGTGGTTCAGAAATACAGAGATACAGCCTGTGTTAAAATTACCTGGTTGTCCACTGTTAATAATAATAATCTTCTTTATTAATTCAAACTGACAAGTACGCAGTGATAGAAACATGTACAGTGACTACAATCTAGATCTTAAACACACGGTTTGGAAGCCATACAAGGCGCCGCCCTAGAGGGGGTTAGTTAGGAGCCATCCATATATTACGTATGCATGGAGGGGAGGGGTAACCGAAATGCATGTGCTTGCGTATGGGGTGGAGGTCTACTAATAATGTACGTACGCATAGGAAACGGTGGCCTTCAAATTTATTGGCCTTCAAGTGAGCTAGAGTTCAGTCTTTCCAGCTATCCGGTACTACCAGAGGAAGTAGGACTGTGGGAGAGGTGTCACTTGTATGCCACCTTACCTCTGAACGCTATTATTAAACTATCACACAACTCGGCAGTGAGTCCATGGATTACTCATCCTTCAATTTGGCCTAAAGTGCAGACAGTCGCTACCTGGACCTGTGGTACTGACACATTCTGCAGCTGGTCTTGTGGGGGTGGGTGCGCGTCAACCGCACGTACGCAGGTGGGGGGGGTGGAAAAGTACGCGTGCGTACAGGGAGGGGAAGGGGTTCAATTTTCCCGCATTTTTGCGTAAGTAATATATGGATGACCCCTTACGGGCATCGAACCGCGATCTAATGCTCTCCTGGCCATGAGTGTTACCATTACTCTATCCCCCTCCCTCCCCGTTGCATAGATCTCTGGCTCAAATCCTTGTGCAGGATGCACCAATTAATTAACTATTAATATTTGTAACTTCTATCATGCCGGCGTATACTGTACAAGACACCAACCGATGGCACACGATAACTAAGTCGTAATTAGGTCAGTATCCAGGTCAACCTGCCAAGATTGAAACCACCAACGTATCTATAGTGGGATTAATACCCGGTACGTCGATGATCGAAACCTACACATAGATGCAACTGTGAAACACAATAAGCCAGTTCACCATTATCAATGCGCATGCGCAGCCATTTGGCTTTCACTTCCGGCCGTTCACACACAAACTGAAGCATGCCGTTGCCGATATTGCTATGATACAGATATTAAAAAATATTTGACTGATTAGCCGTTCATAGTCATGACATAGTGTAACAATAAAATGTGCTTGTGTGCGATTGTTAATTGCGGGTTCTAAGCACAGTTTAGAGTCCAGAATAAAAAAAATTAAAGTCCAATTGCAAAACTGTCCAGACCACGTGACCTTTATATGCACGCAGCCACATGGTCTGACTATAAACACCACAACACCCTCAAGTATCTAGTTTCCATTGCTCCAAATGGTCATATCTGATTTTGTGACCTCTTTGTTTTATATATTTCTTTAAATCCTCCACCTTCCATCGATTGAAGTCATTCAACGATTCTAAGCGATCCGCCATGTTTTACTTTGTGTGTGAACGTCGTTCCCGTCATGCCTTGCGCGAGAAATAAAGGTGAACTAGCTTATTGCAAAATACACGTACCCATAGGCGTAATTTGTGGGGGGTACGAGGGGTACCCGTACCCCCCACTTTTTGGACTGAGGGGTACCGTACCCCCCACTTTTTGAACAATGCCAATGAATATTTTATTATTGTGCCTTCAAAGAGATCGCAGTGTCAGCCTTGTTTCGTGTATGTAAGAAATTGGTACCCCCCACTTTTTAAACCAAAGTTACGCCTCTGCACGTACCGGTACTGTGCTCTTGGACGGAAACTGCTGCATTCTTTTCAGTATAAAGAAGTGAGTAATATGTGCTATTGGATTACAGCTGTGCTCAGTATAATATAGAGAAGTACACTTAATTGTCATGTAGGCCCCTACGATTTATCGGGATCAACCCGAAATCCGAATCCCCGAAAACGCTGAAAATACACAAAAGCCCGATTTCCCGAAGATTTATAGAAAGCGGAAACTATTCAAAGTTAAATTGTAAACTCTTATACACGACAGAGACCTGGCGTGGCCACGATGTATCTCGATATACTGAATATTCGCCTGTTTATTTGTAATTTTAGTATAAAATCGATTTCGGGGATCCGGCCGAAATTCGTTTCGGGAATTCGGGTTTCGGGGATTCGGGCCAGACCCGATTTATCATATGTGCCCGGAAACTTACTATACTATAGTATAGCGTCTTTTATAATGCCTTGCATTGTACGGATAAGACTGAATACATAAGCTGCCGAACAGGTATCTGCATCGATACGCTGTTTTAACAGTTGCCCTAGTTATTGTGTGCCTACCTGGAAATTTACGTTACATAAACAGTCGAAGTGGCGGGAAGGAATTCGAAATTTCTCAACGCCATGCATCGTCCATGTTTAAGGACGTTCTCTTGGACTCGACCCCGGAAATACTTGACCTTGTTTCCAGAAATACTGGTTTTCAGATTATTTTAAAAGACCTTGTCTTTGCTGTAAGCCATAGAAGGCGAAGGCAATGAGCCAGACTGGGTTTAAGCTGAAATTCCCGGGTTTATCAATCAATCAATCAATCAATCAATCAATCAATCAATCAATCAATCAATCAATCAATCAATCAATCAATCAATCAATCAATCAATCAATCAATCAAGCAATCAATCAATCAATCAATCAATCAATCAATCAATCAATCAATCAATCAATCAATCAATCACTATGGGGGTCCATAGAGTAGTGGTAACATCACTGGCGTGAACAGTAGTAGGTAGCGGGATCGCATCCCGCAACCCTCTCAAAAAGGTCCACTCAGCCGAACGCGAGATGGCGCGTTGTTAAAATGAGATTATCATGTAGGACGTGATGGACGCCTTGCATGGCTGCCGTATACAGTTAAACTTCGACTCCTGTAATAACTTGTGATCATCCGTTCATGCTGATTTGTAGGCCTAATCATACTGCGTAATTGTCAGTTTGAATATATTAAACGAAGATTATTATTATTCGTTTATTCGTTTATACAACGTTCAAAGATCACTGTGCTGTAGCCCTTGTGTGGGGTTAAGTAAGTATGTCCCTCAGAAAAATCATATGGTAAAGTGTACAGCAGGACGTTTGAATAATGAAATGGGCAGATAAATTTGAACGGGTATACCGAATTGTAACCATTTGAAATCGCAATCCAAGTTCAAGCGCTTCATCAATTAAGTGAATTAAAGAAATTTGATGACTCACGTACAGTGACGTCATAATCGTACATGTAAGCCAGTCTCGTAAGAGGCAGGCTGAACTGTTTCGTTCAAGGCGGCCGGCTTTGGCTTCCGACTTGGAATTATGGTAGGTTGTCGTAAATTCTTGTGAAATCTGCAATTTCTATCGCAAAATGTAGTTAGTTCTAGCTTAAATGTTGCCTACGAAACTCGTGAAGCTCGGTGCATACGGTATGACTTACCCATAGCCTTAATAGTAACTCGTTTTATGTAGAACTATATGTGTCTCGGCGCTGGCCGCTCCAGCGTTTTGTTTTAAACTTGTGTTCGATATAATGTTTCGTAGATTTGTATAGCGCCATGATTTAAAATTAAATTCGAACATGCCCAGCATGATCCCAGGGGCGTAACTTTGGTCTAAAAAGTGGGGGGTATCAATTTCTTACATACACGAAGTAAGGCGGAGATTGCGATCTCTGGGAAGGCGCAATAATAAAATATTGATTGGAATTGTTCAAAAAGTGGGGGTACGGTACCCCTGTCCAAAAAGTGGGGGTACGGATACCCCTCGTACCCCCATAAATTACGCCTATGCCAGCAACTGTGCAGTATAAGGAGTGAAGGGCCATCTATTTAGTACGTTCGCATGGAGGGGAAGGGGGTTAACCCAAGTGCATAATTATGTTTGCGTTTGGGATGTCTACTGATAATGTACGTACGCAT
Organism: Allolobophora icterica; assembly: GCA_963556255.1. Taxonomy (NCBI): domain Eukaryota; kingdom Metazoa; phylum Annelida; class Clitellata; order Crassiclitellata; family Lumbricidae; genus Allolobophora; species Allolobophora icterica. Next base: position 26,072,433 of record OY744617.1, read on the forward strand.
AGGAAACGGGAAACGGGGTAGGGTAACATCTATAATTTGTCTATATTCGAGAGGCTCCGTTGTTCTGACGGTCTTGAGCCGGAAATGAACGAATACTAAGGTCCTTTACGAGCGCGGGGCCAATGCATCACAGTTTTTCAGTTTAGGCCCTACTTGCCAGGTTACGCCGGTACCAACTTTTATACCGTATGATAACAGAAAGACATGTCACATGTGCGCAAACAATTTTGTCCCCAGGGTTGCTACACGGAATCATATCGACAGCGGCAATCCTGCAACCTTTGGATTATAGACCAGTTGCGCTAAACCGTTTGATCATCGTATCCTACAAAGCGCTATATAAATATTTGAAACATACATACCTGCGTGCATACATACATACATACATACATACATGCATACTAGGGGTCCACCGAAACCGGCTCGGATACTCGGTTCGGCCGGAAATCCCGTTTCCGGAAGTATTCGGCTCGGCAAATATTGTAGACGCAAATAGTTGCAAAAAATTTCTTTAAAAAAATTTCTTTTTCTGTAAAAACTTATTCAATAAACTTACGTATATAAAATTATAAATGTTGAACCTTAAAACAATTACACAGAAAACTTCACAATTGCACAGAAATGACTACAATTCAAATTGCATTAGTCACTTATTACAAGTACACAAATTTATGTCGATAATTTCTTATTACATGAAAATGTGAAGCTTCACATATTATGCAAATGGTACCCGGTTTGTTACCGGTTCGTTACCGGTTCCGGCAAAAATACATCCAAATACTCGGAATCGGTTTCCGGCGGAAAAAAATCTTACCGGTGGACCCCTAATACATACATACATAAATACATACAGACATAAAACATACATAAATACATATATGCATACTTACATATATACATACGTAAATGCATACATAAATACATATATACATACATACGTAATACATACATACATTAATGCATATATACATACATACGTACCTACTTACATAAATACATACATACATACATAGATACATATATACGTACATACATACGTCCATAAATACATAAATACATACATGCACACATACATATATACATTTATACATACATACATACATACATACATATATGCATAAATACAAGCATACATACATAGGCCTACATACATGTACATGCATACATACATGCATACATACATGAACACTTATGCAAACTCATTGGCACAGTTAGGGGTTGATCTACACTCGACAGGGTTTGGTGAAGGTGGTTTTCTCTCCCCACCTCTCAGTTATCGCCATTCGGGCGAGCTCTAAAGCTTAAACTCGATCGCATCATTTGACAAACGTCCGTGTAAGAGAACTTTGATTTTGCAAACACGAACAAATCGAGACTGAGATGCGTTTTGCGATTGGTGATACATGCTTGTGAAGGCAAAAACGATATGTGTGAGGAAAACGTATTTTCACATGCAGCCATCCCCAAATTAATAAATGACGCGTTTGGAGGCTGTGGCAGAATGGAAGTGTTTAATTTATACACGATATTCGTTGATTCGTTTCCCACGTCAGACTAAGAGCACGCATGCGCATGCATTAGGCCTACTAGGCTATACATTTGGCCACTGGCGGCGATCTTGTTTCACAGGTGGGGGGGTCACTGTTGAACTGATCTGGTGAAAAGAGTTTTGAACTGATCTGCTCAAAAAAAGAGGTCAAAAATTTTTTTCACATTTTTTTCAAATTTTTTTAAACAAATTTGACGACCTTTTTTGGGGGTTTCTTCAAAAAGTGGGCGACAAATGTATGGTCTGTCCCCCCACTCTTAAAGGTTTGGGGACTTGTCCCCTCGACCCCCCATGAACGCCGCCCATGCATTTTGCTATCGATCATGCAATGAGACTCTTGTTGGCGTTTTGCAGGAGAGAAGATACTGATGGCGAGCTTTGAACCTATGGGACTATGGCAAAGGTACCTTCGGGTAAGATCCAGCTTACTTATATATTTAGCGGAAGGCAGATGATCTGTTTAGGTGTTCTTCCATGAAAACTTCTGCAACACCATTGTTTACTGAGCAAGGCGTCTTGCAGTCGATGACGGGCGTGGAGATGGTTCAATGGTAACACGTTGGCACCAGTGTTTAATCTAGTCCCCCTCTTCTGAGAGGGAAAACAAGGTTCCTGGGGGGGGGGGCAACGAATTGACACAAGATTTGTTGGGGTTATTTCGTCGATCTTGAAAAAGTTTCAGACTTTTTCAAATTTCATCTTCAAAAAAAGTTTATGACTTTTCTTAAGTCCTTCGTTCGTTAACACTTTTCTATAGGAATTACCCTCTCAAAAAGTTTATGACCTTTTTTTAGGAATTCATCTCTCAAAAAACTTTATTATTCACCTCTCGGGTGGGGGGGGGGGAATTTTCCTCCCCAAAAGGTCTCTACATTATAATATTGCTGGCCTCTGCGGGGGAAACATAAATCCTGGGGGGACATTCCCCCAAAGCTGTCTAGATTAAACACTGGTTGGCACGAAGATCAGACGGGACGCGGGTTCGATGCCCGCTAGCCCTATAAGGTTGACTCGGCCTTCCGCTCGCTATATAGGGCGACTGTAAAATGAGCAGTAAAACGGATGGCATACAATTACATTCGACTTCTGTTAAGCTTGTTATCATCTGTTACTACTATAGCGTGTAGTCTTACTGCGTGCTTTTCACTTTGAATTAATAAACGATTATTATTATTATTATTATTATTATTATTATTATTATTATCAGAGGCGTAACTTTGGTCTAAAAAGTGGGAGTTCCAATTTCTTACATACACGAAGCAAGGCTGAGACTGCGATCTCTGAGAAGGCACAATAACAAATATTGATAATTATAATAATAATAATAATAATAATAATAATAATAATAATAATAATAATAATAATAATAATAATAATAATCTTCGTTTAATATCTTCAAACTGACAATTACGCAGTATGATTACAAATCAGTATGAAAGGATGATCACAAGTTATTACAGGAGTCGAATTTAACTGTATACGGCAGCCTTGCAAGGCGCCCTTCACGTCCTACATCTCATTTTCACAAACGCGCCATCTCGCGAATGATAGACTGAGTGGACCTTGGGAGGGTTATGGGAGGCGATCCAGCTACCTACTGCACTCACGCCAGTGATGTTACCACTACTCTATGGACCCCATACTCTATGATTGGCATTATTAAAAAAGTGGGGTATACTGTACCCCCAGTCCAAAACGTGGGGGTACGGATACCCCTCGTACACCCCACAAATTACGCCTATAATTATTATTATTATGATGTGAAGGCTTGGCAGACTACCGGGTGAGGCGTGTTTGAGCCCAAGTCACGCATTGGGCTATAGCAGGCCAATTTACGCAGTTAGGCCCAAGTCACGCAGGCTGCATGGCGGAGTGACGCAGCTGGTAGGGTGGGGACATGACGTATGTATGACGTACGGCCTGACGAAGCACAGACGGAAGCATAGACGGAAGCAGAGAGGACGATATCTCCGGAAGAGCTGAGTACCAGAAACGAGAAGACAGCATTGACGGAGAAGTGGTAGAATCGTGGTGTTCTGCAACTTATGCTGCTGCATATGTGAAGCTGGTAATCTTCAAAACAGCTCTGCCAGCTTGCCCATGTTATGAGACCTATGTTGCGCGTGACACTCTTATTGGGCCGACGTCGGTCTTATTAAGAGTTGTTCTTCAAGCAGACCGCTGAAGCCTTATCCACGCCTAAGAAAAGTTCACATTTCACCACTTATCATAGGCGTAATTTATGGGGAATACGAGGGGTACCCGTACCTCCACGTTTTGGACTGGGGAACCATACCCCCCACTTTTTAAACAATGCCAATCAACATCTCATTATTACTGCAATTAAAAAGATGGCTTGTTTTCATTGACACAAAACTTAATGAGAATACTGGCAGCCTGTGGCAGGGTGATATGTCCAAAATGGTCTTCATGCGAAAGCGAAAATGGAGTAGAAATTGGTACCCTCCACTTTTTAGACCAAAGTTACGCCCCTAGCCACTTATCACCCAACAATTATAGAACCATGAAAGGACGGCCTTCATCACAGTTAACACGGCTTGAGTAGGCATACTGCCGTAGGATTCGAATTTAAAGTCGAAAGGCCAAAGGTCTCAAATCTTTATAGAGACTTGGACCGTAACATTTTGGTTGTGAGGTATCAGTGAAATTGATCTTCAAAGCGTCTGAGACTAGTTTTGCGTAATGTAAATGAAATTACTTAGTTAATCCAGTAAATTAGTTTTCTTCGGATCCCATACCGAAGAAGGCAAGGAATGGGTTGGGCATGACCGAGGGTTGGGCATAGTTGGATGGAGTATATAACGAGGTTTTCTCCCTTGTCTGGAACTTTAGTTGTTTACTTTAAGAAATTGTGTTCTCGCTTTTGTTGCCACTTGCATGCAGAATTATCAAAAGCTTAGCCATAAATTTAAAACAAGAAGAATCGACTCGAGATTTTGTATAGCTGATTTTAAAAACTGATCCTCCATTGAGTGGGTACCACCTGATCAACTGTGCTTCTAAATATCTGACCCTCCTCCATCGAGTGGGGACCGTCTGAACCGTGCCTCACCTTGTTGCTTAATTTCTATTACATCATGGAGCTAGGGATTAGGATAGCGGGCAAAATCAAAGGAATAAATGATGCAATCCCTCAATCATCACATTTGGAAACGATTTTTACAGAAGCACAAGCCTCAGCGGGCTCCACTGTTTCATTGTTTTACTGTTTTTTTTGTATATAACTAGTTTCACAGCATAAGCTTATTATACATAAACTAATTTCAGTCAATGATGGGATTGCGCATTTGAGCTGTCGACTTTATGCTTGTCTGCTGTCACTGCATATGACCCCGTTTCAGAAGAAAGAAATAGAGTACATTAGTATACACATTGCTACTAATACATACTGTATAGTATGTACTTTGTTACTAATGCGTACTACATAGTATGTATCATACAGTAGTGCATACTGCATATTATGCATTAGTGACAGTGTGATCTGGAGCGCGTGTCCCCTCTGTTTTAGCAGATTAGTTTGGCTGCGAAAAGCGCAACTGCTGTATCGTGCTATTGAGCATAATAACACACCTGTTCAGGGTAAAGTGTTTCATTGTTCGTAACAGGCTTTGATGCCACTCCACAGAAGAACGGCAGCGTAGCGTCACCAACACGCTCTGTGAAATTATCAAGGACCCCGCTCCAGTTGTCTGCCGAGATACCCTCCGACAATCCATTCAGGGCTCCGTTGAAGCTTGAATACACGCAGGCAGCCGGTGATCTGCCCACACTCTATCCGAACCCATCAACACTGAATAAAGGATCCACAGCTACAAAAGATAGTAAGGGCATTCCGCCAACCGCGCTAGTCAACGTGACTCCACAACCCTACAAATATAACGAGACAAGCCCTACATTTGCAAGCGTCAAAGCCCCCGGCTCTGCAGTTCAACCCAAGGAAACAGCTGCTTCTATCCCTAAAGCCCCTTCCGTACCTTCCACTGCAGCTCCGAATAGGGGTAGGGGTATTTCGTCATCTCTTCCACCCCACGTAGGACCGCAACCCTACAAATATAGCGAGACAAACCCTACATTTGCAAGCGTCAAAGCCCCCGGCTCTGTAGTTCAACCCAAGGAAACAACTGCTTCCATCCTCAAAGCCCCTCCCGTACCTATTCCTGCAGCTTCGAATAAAATATCCATAGATCAAAAAGAGAATAAGGGTATTTCGCAATCTCTTCCACCCCAAGTAGGACCGCAACCCTACAAATATAACGAAACAAGCCCTACATTTGCAAGCGTCAAAGCCCCCGGGTCTGTAGTTCAACCCAAGGAAACAGCTGCGTCTATCCCCAAAGCCCCTCCCGTACCTATTCCTGCAGCTTCGAATAAAATATCCACAGATCAAAAAGGGAATAAGGGTATTTCGCAATCTCTTCCACCCCAAGTAGGACCGCAACCCTACAAATATAACGAAACAAGCCCTACATTTGCAAGCGTCAAAGCCCCCGGGTCTGTAGTTCAACCCAAGGAAACAGCTGCTTCTATCCCCAAAACCCCTTCCGTACCTATTCCTGCAGCTTCGAATAAAATATCCACAGATCAAAAAGGGAGTAAGGGTATTTCGCAATCTCTTCCACCCCAAGTAGGACCGCAACCCTACAAATATAACGAAACAAGCCCTACATTTGCAAGCGTCAAAGCCCCCGGGTCTGTAGTTCAACCCAAGGAAACAGCTGCTTCTATCCCCAAAACCCCTTCCGTACCTATTCCTGCAGCTTCGAATAAAATATCCACAGATCAAAAAGGGAGTAAGGGTATTTCGCAATCTCTTCCACCCCAAGTAGGACCGCAACCCTACAAATATAACGAAACAAGCCCTACATTTGCAAGCGTCAAAGCCCCCGGGTCTGTAGTTCAACCCAAGGAAACAGCTGCTTCTATTCCAAAAGCCCCTTCCGTACCTATTCCTGCAGCTTCGAATAAAATATCCACAGATCAGAAAGACAGTAGGGGTATTTCGCCATCGATTCCACCCCGCGTAGCTTCGCAACCATACAACGACACTAGCCGTAAGGTTGCAAGCGTCAAGTTCTCCGGCTCTGCAGCTGAACCCAAAGAGAGGGCTGCCATCGCGGACGCACAACGATCAACACGTGTCTCACAGCCCGTATTTCCCTCAGGTCCCGACAATAAGAAGGTACCTGAAAGTCAGCCATTCTTTCCAAAGCCAGTCGACCAAGTTCTACAAACACCGGCTCCGAGGCCGTCAGCCGTCACCTCGACCCGCGCTTCCGGTCTACAGAATCGACTGCTACTACTACCACCAGGAAACGCGCAGTCGGCAGTCTCGTCAGATTCACAGTTTTCGAGCTTTGATAACAGTTCGGTATCCAGCATCCCAACTCCGGCGACAGGGTTTTCGCAACCAAAGTCTGGTCTGGGATTTTCAGAACCTGCTAAAAAGTCTGAGCCAGCAACATCAGTACCCTCTAGGCATTCAGTCGGCTTTGCACTGCCGCCTGATACTAAGGTACTAGAACTACAGGCGGGCCTCACTGAGCCAAAGAGTGTAGTTCCTGCCAATTCAGAGGCGGAATCCAAGAAATCTGTTGACACGGAGCCCAGAAAATCCGCTCCTACGTCGTTTGCTGCCAAGACGGATACTGAGCTTAAAATATCCGGGACGAAATCGTTTTCTGCCAAGACGGATACTGCGCCGAAAAAATCCGGGACGAAACCGTCTACTGCAAAGTCGGATATAGGGACAAGAAAATCCGGGATTAGTTCGATTAATTCTAAGTCAGTTATTGAGTCCAAACAATCCGTGGGTGGCTCGTTTGCTTCTAAGTTCGATCCAGTGTCCAGAAATTCTGCGACTAGTCGCAATTCCGCGGTTAGTCCACGTCGTGTCAACTCAGCTTCAGTGTCAAGAAGATCCGATACCAGTGCATATCCTTCGCAGTCGCATATTGACGTTTTTACAGTAGGTGCTGGTTCCAAACTTTCGAGGATATCTGATCGGAGCTCTAACAGATCAGGACTAAGATCCGATGTTAGCCAGGCTTCTTCAACAAGTGTCAACAAGTGGTCCCAAGCACTGTCAGAGAGTAAACGGAAATCGAAGCAGAGTCAGATACCAAGAGTCTCTGCGACAGCGGGCAAAGACAGACAGGTCAGGTAAGGAGACTGAGTTATACGCAAATGAACTGTATGTTATAATAAGGTAGAAAATGTTATGCATGTTACGCATTTATTTACGCATTTCTGCCCAGACTACTCGGAGGCCTATACGGTGCCGAACATGCACGACCAAATTATGTAATCCAAAGGCATAACACCTCTAATATTGCGCTGGTACTGGTGTACTGTTCCAGAAAGAATGGATGACTGTAAGTCACGAAAGACTAATTAAACCCATCCGGACCCAGTGTTGCTTAACCCTGCTGCACATGTCACCTTTATAGACAACGCCATGCAGCCACGCAAGATCTATTAAGGACCTTTTTCTGGTCTTTTATTCGAAACTAAAAATACTCCTCTTCCACAGATCTTATCCTGATGCCTCCTCCTGCCCCTTGCCTGTTTAGCTGTCCACTTCTAAACACCAGCCACCGTAGCCGTGTGACTCTACACTTGCCTGACCTTGATGTTGACGTGGCACTAAACCGCTTTTGTTTTGATTGAGCGCCTGTGAATTGCTGGTTCCTGTAGATGTTTCGAGATTACGATTACGATGAGACCTTGAATTGCATATTCCAAGTTCTAGTTTGCCTGTTTAATTTCTAGACGGCAGGGGCCTCCAATAGATAATTGACTGCACCTTATCTTAGCGTCAACGTGTCTCACTTAGCATTAATAAATTAGGTCGGGTTTAGGCTCACAACCCTTCTGAGGCCGTCATACATCTTGCTTACGGTGAAAATATTTGAGTTGCTTCAAGGGCGTAGACACAGAGGGCCATGGTCCCCACTCGAAAATTTTTTGGTTAGTGTGCATTTCACTCACCATTTTCTGACCTAAACTTGTACATTTCGGTTTGCTTAAGGTCGTCACTGAAGTTTAAAGCTGAAGAGGTCATAAAAATGTCATGAAAGCGAAATTGAACATAAATATTTGGGCGACGACTGATTAGATGTTGTTAGTCAAAACTTCGAGGAAGAAGTCATTCAAGTCTAGGTGACGAGAAAAAAGATCATATATAGTCGACGATTCTTTTGGGTCCTTCTGTAACCACCATCCTCATGGTTTAAAGTCTTTAAACCATAGCAGGCCTAATTAGTTTATTAGGGTTGAGAGTCTAAAGTTGCTTTATAGAAATGTACGACTTTCTGTCAGTTCTGCAGTGTCAAAGAAGAGGTCGACTTTGACCCAGTCATCAAGAGCGCCACAAGTGTCCACTAGCAAGTAAGAAAACGCTACATTTGTTCAAGGTTAGGTAATGTGAAATAATCAGTATATACACGGACAGACCAAGACAATGGATACGACACACATCTGACATTTTGGCATCGAATAAATAGATCTTCACCTGAAAGGTTTTTGTCTTGAAGAAGCGTCCGTAAATAAAGTCGTCTTGGCGCAACAAAGCGACTGCCTTCTGTAGGTTTCGAACTTTCTGTGCTGATGACGTATAGCCAGAGTCGGAAAACCTGTATGTTCTTCCGTCCATCCCTCCATGTACCTGTCATTGTCTGTCTGTCTGTCTGTCTGTCTGTCTGTCTGTCTGTCTGCCCGCCTGCTTGCCTGCCTGTTAGTCTTTTTCTCTGTCGCTTGCTTCTCGCTTTGCACGGTGTACAAGAAATGTTGGATATGTTTGAGACATTTTACCTTAGTAGTTGCTTATATTAATTAATTACCTACTTAATTTATTATGATTGGCTGTCGCAGTTAAGTTACGCAATGCTATCGGTAATCCCGTCCATGTCCATACCACCTGCTGCAACTTCGACCTTCCATCGTTTCCGTATTGGTAAACGAATAAGCCTATAGCGTTGTATGGCGAAAAGGTACCTTTCGTTGTATTAATGCTGGTGTCGTATTTGTGTACCGGTCGAAAGAACCTTCGAGCTCTGGACCACGCACACACCAGAGGAATTGATGTAGAGGTGTGTAAACCAGTGTGTTACCTTAACCTGCCGCATATGTTTATACATTAAAGTATCTAACGCAACAGGCAAAGGCATCTGAGCGTCTCAAAGAAACGGTCCAACAGGAGCATCTCAAAGAAAGGGTCCAACAGGAGCATCTCAAAGAAAGGATCCAACAGGAGCCTCTCAAAGAAACGGTCCAACAGGAGCATCTCAAAGAAAGGATCCAACAGGAGCCTCTCAAAGAAACGGTCCAACAGGAGCATCTCAAAGAAAGGATCCAACAGGAGCCTCTCAAAGAAACGGTCCAAAAAGAGCCTCTCAAGGAAACCGTCCAACAAGAGCATCTCAAAGAAACGGTCCAACAGAAGCATCTCAAAGAAACGGTCCGAACTCGGCATCTCAAGGAAACCGTCCAACAGGAGCATCTCAAAGAAACTGTCCGACAGGCAACTCTACAACTTCGAGAAACGGTCGTGTGTAGGGGATAGTTGCAAATATAAGGTAAGCGTTGCATGCGGTCAGTGATTAGGCTACTTCCACATATTGATCGGTGACATTTCTTGAGCTTTTCCTCAACAACTAAAGCCCGTCTCCTTCGTCGAGGAGGCTGCACTCTAATATCTGCGTTCCCATAGGGCGTTGTGAAATATTAATCAGAATTAGACAACGTTTAATTAGAATTAGAATTATCACAATGTCGGTTGCTATTTAGGCTAACTAGAATTAGAACAATTAGCTACCAAGCTAATTAATCAGGTCATTAATTAGTTTCTAATTAATTACCCATCACTGGCTGCCTAAGCACAACGAGCATCTGAGTAGTTCTCGTCTCTGAGTAGCTCTCTTGAAGAGGCGCTATGTAAATCCTTGAATGACTGAATGAATCTTAGGAATATGGTAGGATTTCACTGAAAGGATAAGTCCAGTGGGCAGGAACGAAACGAAATGGAAAGTGCTTCCCAACGGGGATAATTAATCTGAGCGAGTAAACGCAAAGTTACTGTATATACTCCCTTCTTCTGTATAATGCATTCTGTTCATACACGCAGGTGAGATAACCCTGTATCGGATTAATACGATGGATCGTGCGTCATGAAAACAGAACTAAGAAGCGAAGAAGAGCAGTAGTTTATAAGCTATAGCTTCTACAGAGCCATCCGTCGGTATGAAGTATTAGAGACACCAGTTTCCTATAGCCTCGAAAGGGGCGGGTGGCCATGCAGCGGCTTTCTTCGCCGTCTGATCGTCCAACCGGCAGTGCACGGTCGAGGAACTACGCAAGTAAAGCAGACATTTTGAAATGTCTTTCGGCCGTGGCAGGAACTTGACCTCTCGACCTTTGGGTGGCTGTACGACACTTTGGCCTAGGGTCTACGCTAACCACATTGCTTACATGGTATGCAAAGATTAAATTGAGGATGAAGCCAATGCTAATTTGTTTCTGATTGAAGGGTGAATTCAATTTCGACGAGTGCTCATCCGTCTGCGACTATAGTACTGGAAGCTTTGATTTCGAAACTAGGGTGAATTATTCGCACATATAAATAGACTCAGTGTATCGTTATCATCTTCACTATAGCACCATCATCAAGTCGTCATCAGGGGCGCCCGCAGGCTTAAAAAAATTGGACGCACACCTCAAGAAATTGGACGCACACCCCTTCCGTCCCCTCCCATCTACCCCTCCCCTGTCCGCCGCTCGTAGTCATACACTGAAAATGACTCGGAGTGACTCATAAGAAAAAAATTCAATTTAGATAACGTCCAAATCTTTAACATGCCGTATTGTCGTTTACCAAAAATATCCATGCTATGTCTATTTATTGTGTGGATTTGATTTGGTGGGTGGACGCACGTGCGTCCAGTGCGTCCGCCTGCGGGCGCCCCTGGTCGTCATCATCGATATCGGCGTCATCACTAGTGTCTGAAGCCGACCTTTACTTTGGCGGCGAGGTGTTCGAATGACTCCTCATTTTTCTTAAGTTTTACCAGGCCCGATTAATTAATCATTGGCCTGGATCTTTTAGTTATTGACCGTATTTAGTTTTACTTAACCATTTGTCGATGATATTATTTTGCTCTTTGTACTAGTTCTATGTCATATTGGCCAAATGCATATGAGCTTGTCATATGTCAATAGAGGATGCTTGCTTGCTTACTTACCTTTTGTTGATGTCAATCCTTTGTTGTCGTCGTTTTTTATTATCTCCTTTTGTTTCAAATCTTGGACGAATACCGTACCTTTTTCGTATCCGGTCAATACGAAATCAGTTCCTATGACCAAAACAGTGAAGTTGAGCCACTTTTATGCACTAATTTGTCGTCACGTTGAAGGTCTTTAAATGGATTCATATTTCTTTGTTTCTTAGTCAACTTCGCATTTATCCTGCATGTTTCAGTATACATGTGTTCCTGCAGTTATTCTCATTTCTGTGTTAAGGATTCTTTCCCAGTCTTGTTTCCTTTTAATCCAGAATTCTGATCCACGCAGGAAGCTATGAGGTGTGTGTCGTCGTAATATTGATTGTTAGCTTTGATTGGTATTAATTTTAGGCTTTGTGCTATGTTTCATTAACAGATCTTTTATCTGGTTAGTCTAGAATGCCGAATGTGGAGCTGTAATGTCGATGTCGATGATATATCCGATAACTGCTGGGTCTCCAGATGCCGCTTTCTCCGCCTCTCAGTGGCAGCCCTCCTGTGACAGCTCAACTGATTGCTACCCATGCCCTCAACGGCGTCCCTGTTTTCCGCCCCTAGGCGCATATAGGTACGACCCCTACTGCACTAGTCCCTGTAATCCTCCGGTGTGCTCACCCTGCCCACGGCCCATTTGCCCTAGGCCGTGTTCACCCTGCCCGCGACCAGTTTGCCCTCGGCCATGCTTACCCTGTCCTAGGCCGTGCTCGCCTTCCCCGCGGCCCCTATGCCCTAGACCATGCTCACCCTGCCCACGGCCCATATGCCCTCAGCCGTCCTCGCCCTGCCCGCGGCCCCTATGCCCTAGACCATGCTCACCCTGCCCACGGCCCATGTGCCCCCAGCAGTGCTACCCGCCTGCATGCTCTCCATGTGATCCGCCAGTATGCCCTCGGCCCTGCTCGCCGCGCCAGTACACACCTTGTGATCGGCCGGTGTGCCCTCGTCCGCGTTCACCGTGCCAGCCACCGGTGTTCTCGGTAAAGTGCTCACCGCCACCTTGCTCGAATAGCTTGCCGTACTGCCCGTCCCCGGCGAAGGACTGCTGCTACACACGACCGAATCCGGCCTGCTCCGAAGTGCCCAACTGCTACGTTGACAGTCCTCAGGCAGTGACGTATCGATGTCGAGAAGACTGCGATCCGGAATACGACCTAAACAGATGCAAACCGCTCGTGAAGCCAGCTAGTCGAGAGATTCCGGACAACTTCAAGTGTATACCCAACCTTCAGCAACAGTTCCTCATCAACCCTTGCTTGAGAAACGCGGCGGCAGCAACCGCCACGGCGGCGAATATCTACGGCGGAAGGGGGTGTTCGCCTGAACCCCTTTGCGATAGGCCTACTTACGGTGGGAATCCGGCCGCAGGCTGCGGCGTCGTGAGACACGTTTCGCGCGGTGAAATCGGGAGGAACAGATGCGCGTTAGTCATGTTTTATTGTTCTCGTGACCTTCCTATAATACAGTGTGATTTGTTGTTAGGTGCAGTGGGGCTAGACGTGTGGATAGAAGAAGGAGAGCGAGCAGTCCCTTAAGCCAACCTCGAGAGGCAGCCATGGCCCATGGGAATCGGTGTTATGGACTTTAATTTTCATAACCTTGGCACATGAGGGCCAGTGGCTAATCATTCCCCGTGCCGCTTGATCTTCCCACCGACACCTCTGCCAGTATGCCCACATGGAGCGCATGTGGAACCCATATTTCCATACGGGACCTATATATAGAGCCCATAGGGGTCCCACCTAATGTGCAGTCGATCATTTTATAACCGAGTTGTATACGGGTGCAAGTGAAGCAGAAAATATGAAACATCTTTCTGCCATGGAGGGGATTTGAACACCCGATCTGTAGGTTGACAGTACCGCACGCTAACCACTAGACTATTGCGCACACGTAGTAGCATAATCCAAGAACTTCTATAGCGCAACTGTGGCAACAATGATGTTCAAGCTGCGATTAATCCGTAAATGCCTTTTGTATGACAATGATGATGACAGACTTGTATGTGTTTTTCTCAGACAGCCTACCACAAGTGATTTGGTTTTTGGTTGCTTTTCATATTCATATTCTTCCTGTTTTGTGCTAACAATGTGTGGTGAATTAAAGATTCGATGTTCGCTACTAAGCAAAGTGGGGTGCATATGCCGGACTAGCAAAATGGAGCAGAATGAATGAGAAACTATATTCCAGGTTGTGGATATGGTCACAACCCAGACAAGGTCGTTCATTGGGACCACAGCGGGCCCGCAGTTGTGCCACTTGTATTAACTGATGGCCCACTATGGACACACTGGGTCCAGTGAACTTGGCCGTTAGTGCAATGAGAGGAAGTACCTCTTCTCGCCCTCGACGAATCGCAGCTTTAGTAAATCACTTGCGCCACTTATCCCAGTGACACGCACTGCAACAGCGCATTACAGTGTCATCGAGAATAAGCTTAGATATAAAACGGGCGACCATTAATTAAGCAGAATTCTATCGTCACAGTTATCAAGTAAACATGCAAATACGAATGCAGAGCGATATGCAAGCTCGCGTATTTGATCAATTACAGATGCGCCGTATACTTCAGGAACTCTGCCGATAGAATTGCAGCAAAAATATTGGATACTTGAAATTAATTAACTGAAATTCTGTCCTCAGGAAATGGAATTATTGTCTGACTTAATTTGCTTTCTGTGTGCAGGACCCTTCGACCGACTCCAGAACTTCAGCGCATTCTAGATTACAGGCGGCAAATCGAGGACGAATGGGAAGCATACGAGGAGTACTGCGAAAATCCCGATTGCGGTTATGACTGCAATTGTCCTAGATGACATCAGAGACCTGGCTTCTATTAAAAAACATCTGCTGTGCGACTCTGCCCCACCCCATCAGTAGATTACAATTTCACGCATGTTCACTCTAACCTACATAGTCAACTGTCGGAAGTCGGCTATTACATCAGACTGCCGTAACAAATTTAAAAAAACAGACACATTACAAATTGTAAAAAAGCGAGGTAATCAATTGAAGTTTAACAAATTCCAAGCCTACTACCAGTAAAATGCACCCATTACTATAGTTTCATGTTGTGGACGATCATACATGTGTTAAAGGTGAAAGTAAGGTGAACGCAACAGTCGGAGTGACAATTCATTTCAAATTATGAAAAAATGTTGCAAACGTGTATTTAACATCGAATTTTATCTAAGTATTTTTATAATGTTCAAGTGCAAAAATAAAGGCAAAACCTTGTCACTCTTAACTGTCTTTGTCTTTTATATGAAGATGATCGAAGAGGAATCCTTTAAGCTGGCCAACAGAGGCAGTCATAGGCTATGTATGAAATTAAGTGTTAGAGCGATCTTAGTTTTTATTAGCCCCAGCATTTGAGGGCGATGGCCAGCCCTATGCCTCGTCGTCTGATCTCCACGTACTGACAGACGACAGTGTACGGTCGGTGACGTTCTCATATATAGCCGGCATCGATCAGCACCATCGTCTTGTGACCCCTCCTTTATACTGCATCCGACTTCCCGAGCTACTGCGCCGCCAAGGTCCAATCGGTTCGCAACGACACCACTGGTTCTTCTCCGCCCGACTTTCCTCCTAGCGAACATCGGCTCTCAGCTCTTCACGAGATGTCAAGTCTCGAGCTGCACAGTACCGGTATCATCTTGACTTCAGCAGCGAAATCGTGGTAGCCGGACCCCTTCCTCCTTTCCGGCTCCAGGACTACGTCGATGTCCTTCGCTCTTTCCCGAACCTGCTATGCAACTTCTCGCTCCGAGACGGTACTCTTCCAGCTTCGCAGAAGAGGTCGGTCGTCGTAGGCCTATATCCTATCCTCAAGCGCGCCGGTCTCGACTCATCGTACCCTGTACACTGTAGGCCCATTGCTAACGTCTCGTTTATTTCTAAAATCATAGAGAAATTAGTCGTTCAGCAATTATTGGCTTACCTTTGCGCTAATAACTTACTTCCGGTCTATCAGTCTAGGTTACCGCAAGGGTACGTCACTCTACAGAAACCCTTCTCCTTCGGCTCCTCTCTGATTTCTATGGCGCCATTGCTCGTTCCCAGGTCTCCCTGCTTGCACTCTTCGATGTCAGCGGCCTTCCTCAGGGATCAGTCTTGGGCCCCCTCCTCTATATTATCTTCACCCAGTCTTGTTGTCAAGACCTTAAACCTCAAGACCAAGACCTTGAACCTCAAGACCAAGACCAAGACTTTGAACCTCGAGACCAAGACCAAGACTTTGAACCTCAAGACCAAGACCAAGACCTTGAACCTCAAGACCAAGACCAAGACCAAGACTTTGAAACTTAAGACCAGCACCGAGAACAAGACCAAAAAATCACAACCATATGCAGACTTATATAACTTATTATAAAAATTGTCAAGTCGGACTACTCGCTATTTTAATTAAAACATGAGTCCTTTATTTTATTCACAAAAATACAACTCCAAATGCAGACTGCAGAGAATTCCGAATTCGTATTTACAAAAGTCCTTCATGCGAAATGTTATTCCAAATGCCTGTTGCATTTAAAAAAAACAATTCGCTCAGAATTTTCTGACCAAGACGTGACCTGTGGGGCCTCATAAAAATTCTGCCATGTGAAAAATACGTTCTTCAGGTGCTTAAATCACTGGCACATAGAGCAGCTTTTCAAGCACTTGATGCAAATGTACAAATCGTGAATCTGTTTTGAAATCATTCCATGGTAAATAACCTGAAATCAAGATAACTGTCCAAACAACAGTAAAGCCTCATTCACGCCGTGTAAATACTAAAGCAATTGTATTAGTAATTATTGGATACATTTTAAAAATTCTTGCGTTTTGTTAGATGACTGTTCACATTGTCAAAAGTCTTGGTCTTGGTCTTGCAAAACCAAGACCAAGACTTTGAACCTCAAGACCAAGACCTTGAACCTCAAGACCAAGACCAAGACTTTTAAAAACGAACTCGAGTGCACTCGAGACCAAGACCTTGGTCTCGAGGACAACAAGACTGTCTTCACCTCCGATCTCAGCCGTCTTCTTAATTGCCACCTGCTCTAGCTCTGTCCAACCAGTTATATGCTGACGACATACAGGCTTACACCCACTGCTTTCCCTCCGACTCTGCTACTGCAGTCCGCCTCGTGCCACTCCACTGACTCCTTGGTCGTCTGGATGTCTTCCAACCACCTTTGCTTGAATCCCTCTAAGACTCAATACCCATTATGCAGCGCCGTTCTTTTTCGGTCGCTGGCCCCGCAACCTGGAATGGCCTTCCTGTAGCACTCCGCCTGGTCCCTATGACTCACTCTACCTTGTTTCTTACAAACTTGAAAACTACTCTCTTTAGCCGTGGTCGGACTAGGAGCGCTCCTGAGTAGATCACCTTGAAGGGGCGCTATATAAAAGCTCCTTAATAATAATAATAATAATAATAATAATAATAATAATAATAATAATAATAATAATAATAATAATAATAATAATAATAATAATAATAATAATAATAATAATAATAATTTGGCTGGGCATCCCCAGGCAGCTCGCTAAGATCGATCACGCCAGTCTTACCTCTCAGTGATCGCATATTATCTTTTCACCTCTGTCAGAGATCTTGCAATGACGTCATCTTAGATTCAGAACAGTAGGCCTACTCACCCTCTCTCCGCATATCTCGCAGCTGAGCCGTGCTTGCTACTTTCAGCTGCGACAGATTCGCGTTTTTTCCCGCTCTCTTTCCCCAATCTGCTGCTACTCTCTCCAATGCGTTCATTAACAATCGGCTTGACTAAAGCTGTTCCCTCTATATTTGGGCTTCCGCCTTCCCCTCATTCGATTGAATTGCCTCGAACCCGTACTGCTTTCCGCTGCGCGCTTGGTCGGGCGCATTCCTAAATTGGGCCATGTCTCCGAATACACGCGAGATGTCCTCCACCGCAGGTTACTACTCTCCCAATGCATTGTCTACCGGATAGTCTCCTTTGTCTGGCAATGTCAGCTAAATTGGCCGTGCTCCCTCCTATCTGCGCGGGCTTTTCTCTTGCGCCTCTGCTCCACCTGGTCACCGCTGTCTTCGCTCTGCCACCTCTGGTCACCTCTCGAGCTGTTCCTTTCGCACGCACCGCTACTATGCAGCAGCGCGCGTTATACGTGGTTGGACCCACAAGTTGGAATGGGCTTCCTCCAGTGGCGGCGCCACGATTTGAAAAGTAGTACCGCAAATTAGAGGGTCTGGGTAAAACTGTACGGCAAAATTATCTTTTTGCCGTAAAACCTTAAAAAGTGGTACGGCAAAAGCAGTCTTGTTGTCAAGACCTTAAACCAAGACCTTGAACCTCAAGACCAAGACCAAGACCTTGAACCTCAAGACCAAGACCAAGACCAAGACCTTGAACCTCAAGACCAAGACCTTGAACCTCAAGACCGAGACCAAGACCCAAAAAAATCACAGTGGGGGGGTGGAAGAAAGTACGCTTGCGAACAGGGGGGAGGGGGTCCAATTTTCCCGGAATTTTGCGTACGTAATATATGGATGGCCCCTATCCAGACTTCTATTCCTTACTAAAAATTGTCCAGTCGGACTACTCGTTATTTTAATGAAAACATGAGTTTTTTTCTTTTATTCAAGTAAAACAACTCTAAATGGAGACTGCAGAGAATTCCGAATTCGTATATTTACAAAGTCCTTCATGCGAAATGTTATTCCAAATGCCTGTTAAATTTTATAAAAACCAATTTGCTCAGAATTTTCTGACCAAGACGTGACCTGTGGGGCCTCATAAAAATTCTGCCATGTGAAAAAACACGGTCTACAAGTGCTGAAATTGCTAGCACACAAAGCAGCTTTTCAAGAACCGGATGTAAATGTACAAATTAATCATGAGTCTGTTTTGAAATCATTCCATAATTAAATAACCGGAAGTCAAAATAATTGTCCAAAACAACAGTGAAGCCTCATTCACACCGTGTAGGCCCTAAATACTAAAGCAATAACTATATGAGTAATTATTGGATAAATTTTTTAAATTCTTGCCGTTTGTTAAAATTAATGACTGTTCATTTTGACAAAAGTCTTGGTCTTGGTCTTGCAAAACCAAGACCAAGACCTTGAACCTCAAGACCAAGACCAAGACCTTTGGTCTCAAGACCAAGACCAAGACCAAGACTTTTAAAAACGAACTCGAGTGCACTCGAGACCAAGACCTTGGTCTCGAGGACAACAAGACTGGGCAAAAGCTGCACAACAAACATAGGCGGCGCCGCCACTGGCTTCCTCCTGAGTTGCGGTCTCTTTCTCGAGACTCGTCTACCGCTTTCTCTGCTCTAAAGATGATTCTCTTTCGCCGGGGTTGGGCTGGGAGCGCCTCTAAATAGTTGCCCGGAAGAGGTGCTATATAAATGCTTAGTTGCTTGATTGATAGCTGGCTTGACTAGTGTGTGCGCCCTGATCAGCAGAAATCTCGACACAATTCCTGCTCTGGCTCGGATTTGAATCCGCGACCTCTGTGCTGACAGTCCCGCAGGCTGACCTCTAGACCAGCTGGCACACACGGGAATGGTTATCAAGCTAGCTGGTACTGTCAACGGAGAGGTCGGGAGTTCAAACACCAGCCAGGGCAGAAATTTTTGTCGAGATTTCTGCCCAACATGCGCCCCCTAGCCATGAAAAATAATGACACGGTCGGTAGGATCGGAGAAGACTGCAGCCATCGCGCCCTCATACGCCGAGTCTAGGAAAATGAAGTCGCTAACACTTCATACTCATACCATCAGGCTTGATCAAAGGAATCACCCCTCTTTGAAAAACGAGCAGGGTCGAGCCACAAGGTCGCTTATAATTAGAAAAACGTGCACATGCATTTCTTCCTCGTTGTGTGAAGAACATAACAATATAATAAGACATTAGGCCTAATCAGGACTATCGTATTTAACTCTATTAGTTGACGTCTTCCGAGTGTGCGGTATTTTGTAATCTGTAGTCTGTGAGGTTGCTATGGACGCGGTTGCCGCGTCGGTCAGTCAGTGCGATCTCTAAGGCAAGAATCGCCAGTCTAGTTGTTTAGTTGTTCCAGTTGCTTATCGAAATATCATAAACTTGTTTCTCGAACTCATTCTTTGGATCGGGAAAATGCTATCCACAAGAAAGCCTTATTCATTTCCAAAATTCGAAGGGGACGACGACTTTGTCGGAATGCGAAGTTCGCAGGTGGGTCATATACGCTGCGATGACTTATCTCTACTCTAGAAATTCGTAACGATCGTTGAGTTTTGGCTCGTAGGGAACAGCATGTAGGAAAATGTGTGACATGGACAGGGGCGTCTATCCCCCCCAAATAATTGAAGCAACTTTCCCTTCCCTCCCTCCTCTTCCCCTTCATCCCGCCCTCCCCCCCCCCAGTAATGATGACAAATACACTGACTGTGACTGACAGACCCCCTAGTTTTTGGATGGAGCATTTGCTTCAAGGTTTCTATGGAGTAGACGCCGCTGGACATGGAGACGAATACTGGTTTATAAAAGTCGCGAATAATTTTGGTTATAGTAGTTAATCTGGTAGGCGATCCGTTAGGCTGATTAGCTTAATTTGGTAGGCGATCCGTTCTGCTGAGGTCCGAGGGGAAAGCTGAAGATTCACCTTAGACATCAGACGGTTATCCCAAAGGCAATGTCATATGTTGACGATTCATTCATTCGAAGATTTATATAGCGCCCCTTCAAGGGAGCTACTCAGAGGCGCTCCCGACACCAGCACGTTCAAGTAAGACAGTTTTAGATATGGTTTTTATTCACAGTCTCCATAACTTAACATGCACCTCTCCAAGCAAGTGAACAAGCAGGCTTAAATTACCCCCATTTCTTGCATCTGCTCACTTAAAAATCAAATTACGAGACATTTATAAATCTGTGGCCTGCCAAAACCATTTCACAACCCTTTCAGATACTTCCACTGTGCAATTTCAAAGTGTCACTTCCTCTTGTTTTCATTACAACATAAACAGCAAGTGTCATATTCCAAGCCAAATCACTTGGCTCAAAGAGATGATCCGTGGAACCGCCTGAGTTTGACGGGAACGCTGTCCAGTAGTCGCAAGGAGGCTGGATATTTTGATCCACAAGCACCTGGTGACAGTCTGGACTTCGTCCTCAAGACCGAATACAACCAACACAGAGAATTCGACAAAGGCAAGAGTGAAACTGTACTGCAAAAGGAAACCCTTGGAAAACCTCACAAGTAAGATTCATTTGTATATGTATTAATATTGCAATAGTTAACACACGATTACGTAATACAAAATGTCATATATAAATGCAATTTGCACATCGAAGCCAGGCAATGGGAAATATTATTAACCAAAAACAGAATGCAAGAGGTAAGTTTTCTGGTTAGAATGAACAATCTCAGTACAGGAATCATGACCATGAGGAAGTAGAGAGTTACAGATAATAATAATAAGATGATTTACATAGTGCCATAGCACAGACGAGGCTGAGGAAAAGGTCACTGTGGTGGTGGTACCAACAACTTTTAAATGAGTGCCAAGCAAAGGTAAGACTTGTACCAGGTATAACATACTTTCCAGCAGAATCTGATTAAAGACAGGATTGCCCTTTCTATTTATAACTATAGCAAAATGCAAACCAGCTTATTTAAACACTCTATGACACGTTGACATGCAGAAAGAATAATACCTCAAAGGGAATGTATCACTGAACGTATTTCTTTCAGTCGTATTCTGAAGAACCGCACGTACCAAGTGCCACCCGCTAAGGCATCACTTGGTCATCCACTACGTGTGGTCGAGTCTCCTGAAAAGCGAAGTATTCACAGCGTAAAAAATGCCATAAGTAAGTATCTAACAGACAGGTACTTACTACTTACATGTTGCATATAAACATGTACCACACACTCACACACATACATACCGGTATGTACACATCGACAATTTTACATACATGTATACCAGTACATACAATTTTCTTAAGTGTATACAGTGTCAAAGATCTAAGTTTTATGACATCAACTTCTAAGATCTTGTTTTTCCATGTCTATCGTGATTTAAGTTCCTCACTTTGTAGAGACACATGCACATCAGAACTCTGCTTTTTCAAAATTTATTACATTGGCCAGGGGCGTCTACACCATGGAAACCTTGGAGCAAATGCTCCATCCAAGAAATAGGGGGAAGATCTGTCAGTGTGTGCACCATCATTAAGGGGAAGGGAATGGGAGGGGTAATGGAGAGGAGGGGAAGTTGCTCCAATGACTTCAGGGATAGACGCCCCTGACAGTGGCCACATACGAACCAGTATTGTTCACAGCATCTTTTGGTTTTACTGCAGCTGGTCACCACACGCAGACAACAAACTGTGGCTACACTCGAAAGCCGGACGGCGGCTTCTTCACTTCATGAGGCTTTCGTGGAGAAGTGCCTCTTGTCTGCTTCCAGACTCGTATGGTGTTAGCAACATTGTGAAAAATTGTGTGTGCACAAAGCAATAGCTGTCAGAACAAGAATTATGTTTACGAACTTTTTAGCACATACGTTTAGGTCTTGTTTACAATCGTTTTGTGATATTCATCTTATGCATGGAAAAGACATGAACTGGATAATCATGTAGAAAGAAATGATGTACTTGTGGTTTCTGAGAGTTTCGGGTTTAGTTTACTGTCAGTATGGAAAGACATTTGAAGATTTTGTTCCACACTTACTTCCAGCTGTGGCCTCTGATGAACTCGATGCCCTCAGCGAATTCTTACTGAGCGCTGGAGCATTGTGGGACCCAATACCTAAGTAAGCTGGACTACAGTCACTACACTGCCCACAAGCTATAAACTCCACTACTTTTTGCCTAGTAGGCTCTGAGGACATTTTCTACCTCCCACTTCAGTGAGGAATCAAGTTGTGAGAAATCTGAGGTCAAGAAACTAAGAAAATAAAATTACTTTTTCTTTTTATGTGCTCGGCCATCGGCAATAGTGAAAGTCATGTCCCCAGCAGGGAGGAATATGACAGATGATATACTGAAATGGGCTGGTATGGTTGTGCACTTGTTGAGGCCACACCACCCAGTTGTAGCACTCCTCTTGTGATGTCTGTGCTGCTGAAACACTGTTTCAGTCCGCATGATTGCACCTGTAAATTTATTTTGTGCCACTTCATGAGAAACTCAGAGGTACTCGAGACCCCTCCCAACACAAACCACAATCGAATACAATTTTCAGGCACCTATTGAACAGAGCCAAAGATAGACCAAGCAGATGATCATGTCACAGGTTGCTAGGTAACTTAATCTAGAAAGATGGGCCAACCACAGCTAAGCTTCTGTGCATTGCTGTGGCAGTTGGGACTACAGGACAACCAGTATTTAGAGGAGGAACAGTATGTCAGATCCCATCTTCAGAAACTGAAAGCATTTCTTCCATAAAAGCCCCTCTTTCCATATTTTCTGCCACTTTGTTGCACATCTATGCAACGCAAGTCACTAGAAAGCATTTCTGTGAGTTGCCAAATGTGCATATTTGAGTTTAAAGCTCATCCATGGACTCCATGAGAATCACTTCTACATTTACCTCAGTGGCAGAAATTAAATGAACCCATCCTCAAGATTTTACATACATGAGTCAACAAATCATTTCACCCAGGCCTTAGTAACCTATTACAAAAATAAACATTAATCAAAAGGCAGCAGAACTCTGTTTTGTGGTGGGAAGACAAGACAGTAAAAATCGGCCATGTATAAACATGTTACCAGTTCAATTCACACTTTATTACAAGTTTTTTCCATCTCTTACTTTAGAAAACTGTAGTTCTGCAAATAAGGAGATTTTATCAGAGAATAAATATGCCAGATATTACAAATTCTAAAAATAAAACCCACTAACACCCACTAACAACTACTTAACCACAGAGGCGCGTTTTAAGTATAGGCACACTAGGCGCGCGCCTAGGGCCCCCAAATCTGGGAGGGCCCCAAATGAATGAAAATATTTTTTTCAATTATAAAAAAAAACATTTTAAATGTTGAATTATTTTAAATATAACCAATTTTCTATTTTCTTACAGTTTAGCATTCACATAAAAGTATATTATTACAATTTATAATTGTTTTGTTCATTTGGGCTAAAAATTCATGTTTGTGCAATTGTGCAAAATAACATCAAGTTCAGAAGAGCCCCCAAAAATGTTTGCGCCTAGGTTTCCTGTAAACGCGTCTCTGCTTAACTAGTACCCGACTTTAGTTAAAAAACACCCATTTCTTTACATAATCACTTTAAAACTGACTTCATTTCATCGTCTAGCCATTCCAGTAGCTTTGGTATGATTACAATCGACCACATGCATTCGAAAAATTACCAACCATGTGAAAAACTATGGTTATGGTTGATGTTTTGTTTACATAAAAAGGACACACAGTCAACCAACCTACAAACCCGGGTTCTTAAAGAGTATATGCATCACAGATAACACAGAACAAAAAACAGAAAATCGTTGATGTCATACAGATGCCAGCTAAAGTCAAAGTTTGACACCATCGTCAATTTGAGCATGCCATTGCACCGCCCATGATGAGCATGCCATTACACTGCCCATGATGCTAACCACACGTGACTCTCATGAATCACTTATTCAAACCAAACAAACAAGAACTAAATTTCATATAACAAAAACCCAGAAACCTGAGTCTGTGAATCAGCTTATTCAAACCAAAACAAACAAGAACTAAATTTCATTTAACAAAAACCCAGAAACTCGAGTCTAGTTTCTTCACATGAACAGTCTCTGAACACCCAATGCACATTCAATTGTGTTCATCCTCTATGTTTACTTGTGGTTTTTCATTTATGCATGCTGTTTGTGTATTGCCTAGTGTTCTCGATGTTTATTCTGTTGCTTGTTTATGTTTACTACACTTGTGGTTTTGAGCTACTGTGATTTGTATTTTGGAATTCATCCTAGTACCATACAACCCCAGTACCACAGACATTTTTGGAACCCTCCATGCTGTAGAAACAGTGTCCACAATACATCATGGTGTACAGATGTTGGGTTTCTTTAGTAGAAAATTCAGAAACCGGAAGACTAACATGACCTTCGAATTTGAACACAGCGCTTGAGCAGTGATTTAAACAACTACTTTGCACAGTGTACCACTTTAACTAGCACTTTAAAACTGCTACAAGAGGTTCAACTATGAACACAAACTACCATGCTATACATAATGATTGTACTAATACAAACTTTGATTGCATCATGTGATGATATCATGATCACTGCTATCTAGTTTCAAGGTGTCCACAACAAATCACCCAAGTCCCTGTACCTTCTACCAGAGAGGCATGGTTGCCAAGGGGCCAATGCACCAATGGCGCTGCTTTATTATATTAAGATTTATCAAGTGCAAGTTAATATAACTAACTACACCGCAAATGCACTAGTAGCAGATTGGCTTAGTCAGTTGACGTGAGCAAGCAAGTCTTTACTTTCTTCCCCAAGCTTGTTATAGGTTCCGGAACACGGAGTTCAACGGGCAGCGCATTCCAAACCATTGGTCCGGATGCACCGAATGTTCTTTTATGCATCACAGTAGCCTTTCCCGACCACACTAGGTCATAGCTCTTTCACCCCAATTCAAACAAACTCCCTAGGAATAACTTCCTGATCATCATCTGGACAAAGCAGAAACTGCAATTCAATATTTTAATAATACTGGCATTCTCTTCATATTTATATAGCACCGCTATTTAATGACTGAGCAGGGATCAGTGGTGCAAAGAAAGTTTGTGCATGACTGACTTGGCACGGTCTTGCACAGCAGTGGCGGTCTCAGCAAAGGCTCAAACTATTACAAAAACGCTCAACCATCCAACATCAACAACACACAATGAACAATTTAGGTAAGTAACAAAGCCACACTTAATTAATAAATAATTATTAATTAACTGTACCACTAGCACCTGGCATAGAAAATCAGCCAGTGTTCCTGTAAGACATTTTATAAGAACTTATGTACTCAATTGCCAAGCTGAAATCTGCATCTAATGAACCCTGTGTTCACAGAGTGTGAGTTCTCAGAAGTCATATGCGATCAGATCGTGAACTGAATGTAAAACACATTCACACAAGTTGGACATAGTGTACCGTAGCAACCAGGTTCCGGTAAATAATAATTTCACACACAAACTTCCAACAAAGCCAGTACAAGAGTACTCATTTTATCTGCATCACTGGGTCAATCACCTAGTAAGTCAGGCAACTGGTCATTGGTGCAACAAAGCAGCATATTAGCCAATGCAAGCAACAGCACAAATGAACCATATCACATAAGACAGGAGACCATTTTAAAATCCGAGGTACACAAATTAAAATGACACATACTTAGAAACTCATAAAACCTAAAATAATAATACTTAAGATAATTTTAATTCTACTTAGCATAGTAATAACAAAAACAATACAAAATCAAATTTCACAATGGAACAAAGGCATCAGGAACAAGGAAACGTCTAGCAATTATAAAACCACGTCATTGATAAGACGAACATAATACCAACAACGCAACCACAGGCGCCTAGCATAAGAATCTTCTTCTCGCGGTCACGTCTCTATTCGTATTATTAAACAAGCAAAAATATAAATTTCTCAGGTGTTCGTCCTTTCCCAAGAATCATTGGCAACCAATTCTGTTGCGACGTATGTCATGAAAATTTATCCACAGCAGCAGAATGTCGACTGGAATCATCGTAAGGCACCCGAGCAGACGTCCCTATTACATGATGATGCGCGGATCGGGAACGGATTCTGAGATCTCTTTGTGCGGGAGGACGTTTCCACCGTTTATGTACAGTTCGTCTCGGACAATGACGTCCTCGCCCAAGACAGTCACGTTTTCCATACGAACCTGAAATCACAAATAACTTGCAACTCCAATCTCTTTCAGGTTTTATTTTCATAATCTGTTTTGATTTTGATAAAGGCGTTTCCGCTGTTCCCATGGATTGCACTTCAACCAGACAAACTCTGGATGTGGCCTGCCCTACTGGCAACATATATACGTTGCTATAGCAACGAAAGACTGATGCCTCGTGCAGTGTTACTGGAAGGTACAAAAGTTCTTCTGATTAAGTTTAGGTTAGTTCATTTAACTTCTGGCTTGACTCAACCTTCCCAAACCTTGGTACAAAGAAGAATTTCTTTTATGCATGCTTAAAGAATATACTTACTTACTAACTTAATAAGGATTCAAAGCTTCATTTCATTTTCTTATAAAAAATTTCCAGTTCAGTTCTGGTAATTTCACTTAATTTTTAGATAATTTTACTTCATTTTTAGCCCACCACAATCAGCAGCACCACATCATTCCTTTAGTCATCATAGTTATTAGGACCCAAATTGTTTACTTTGTTCTTTACACCAACCAGCATTGACTGCGGTTTAACTTTTTAAGACCATGGATTGATGCCATGTGCATTTTGATAACAGTCATTTGTGGGTCAAGCTAATAAGTCATTAGATTAGCACTTCATCATCAAAGCAGCATCCTTAATTGCTTAGAACATCCAAGAAGCAACTGACCCACTGTCCCACTTGACACCTCCAGCCGACGATACACGAATTCAGCCAAGCATGTGACTTGATCACCGTACCGCGAAGAATCGTGCAGCGCTTTATGCAGGCACCGTCTTGTATCACAACCTCTGGACCGATTGTAACGTCTGGTCCAATGCGACAGTTGCTACCAATCTTGGCAGATGGATCCTAAAGCAATCCAACAACAAAGTAGTAGTTCTCCTTGAAGAGGCGCTATATAAATGTCCGACATGAATGAAAGAGAGTAGACTTCTTGGAAAATTGTTCAGTCCATTACAAAAAGTAGACATCTACAGAAAATTCGGTTCATCCTTTCAAACCAAAGGAAAACTTTACCAACAATCACAGCCGGTACAAAACATTTTAAATTTGGAAGGTAAATGATGGTGATCAGCCTAGCAACATCTTAGCATGAATGTAAGTCTACCAACTTTAGAAGGTGAACAGTATATCCTGGACATACCTATGAAATCTACTAATGCTACCTACAATGACAGAATCTAACCAGAAGAAACAGGAAATCTAACCATAATAGAGCTAACCACTTCCTAAAATCAACAAGTGCTTTAACTGCTTAAACCCCATAGGCAGACGTTTTCTGTGGCCAGATCAAGCGCCCGGTACTCATTGATGCCGGTTATCTGGTCCATGGACTCCCACCTTACCTTTAGCAATTCACCTTAAGACATACCTGTTTAGTGCAGCCTTTTCTTAATATTCTATTGAGTAAGGTGCCGCTGAGCACAGGTTGAGTGGCACCATAGCAAGTACTATATGACTATAATGATGATGACGATGATGATATGTAATATAAGCTCAAAGCCTAAGCATACCATTTCCTAAAATAAATATAAGCTTAGCACATAAGGTAACTCAGAGATTCAAAGCAAACTCAACCCGACAAAATTATTATTAATTATTATTAATATAACCCAGAAAAGTGACTGGAAATGAATAGTACATACAACAAGCACATTTCCGACGGCTGCAGGACCCTTGTAAAGCTTCTCTGGATTTTTGTTTTTCACGTCGTTAAGATACAAACACATTCCTGTAAGGAAGTCTTTGGGCTGGCCAACATCCATCCAGAACCCTACAGTTTCACAAAACAACTTGTTACACTCATCTTCTGTACATCACTTATCTGCCTATGTCCATAACTTGTGGCATCTTGATCATATCTAATCAAAGAATAATGGCTAGAACCTGTTTAACTGGAATCATCCAGGGACTGATCATTAAAGGCTGATAAGATGTCTCCACGTTAGACTATGCTTCAAAATTCAAATGAATGGTTAGAGTTTTGAAGGGTTGGGTAATCTAATACCTATATTACGGTATGTACCGGTTTGTACAGGTATCTGAACATTTTACACTGTGTCATTTCAGGTCTCTAAAACATTCTGTGAACATGACTGTCTATGATAAGACAAGAACATAACTTAAGCCATGTCAATGCATTAGGCCATAACTTAACATAACTTAAGCCATGTCAATGCAAAACCTATAGTTTCCTATATATGGATGAAGGCAAATCATCTAATGATATATCTCTCTCAGGCTCAAACAGTGGCATCTACCAATGGGGGGGGGGGGGGGGAGAATGATCTCCCACGGTTGCCAGAAGTAGGGGGGGGGTGTTTAACGTTCTGGATACACTGGTCAGAACACAGTTTTAATGAACATTTATTGTATAATAACTTATTTCAGATTTTCTTAGCTTGTAGCAACTTTTGATATGCACCATCAATGATGCTGATGTATATAATAAATTAATTTACAGTTCTGAGTGACTTCGGAGCCTCTTATATATGTTGGCCAGAGTGGGGTTTGTTCTCCTATTCCAGGTGGTAAATTAGATCCCATTGGGCTCAAAACGGAGGATGTTACCACATAAAACCTCGCAATGAAGAAGAACCAACTACCACAGCTCTGTAGAAATTTCCAGACATGAAAGACTCAAGCCAAGATTTAGTTATCATGTTGCTGTACAACATACCACGAAGTTCCATCGCAAAAAGGTTTTTATCGGCAGCCATCGCTGGGAAGATTTCTTTCTCTATTGATGTCGGCCGAAGCTCAATACGTTTCAGAATCGATGGGCTGAACATGTACATGCCGGCGTTGATCTTGTTGCCGACGTATTCCTGAGGTTTCTCTACAAATCGGTCGATCTGGCCGTTCTCTGGACTGTAAACAACTACGCCGTATTTCGACGGCTCTGCCACTTGCGTCACCTGAAGGAAAGTTTGCCAATCACAAAGTCAATTGAACCAAACCTTTGAAAGTTTTATTATACTAATTTTATTCTTTTCTTCTGCTAAATGTAAAACATCATATTTTGTTAGTAAACAGTGCCACAGAAAGATAATGTGTAGGACCTACATTATCATCCATTTTAAACAAACTACGAAGGTGATAAACTGGTTTCATTTATGCATAAACTTAAACCTTATTCATTCTTCTCTGCCACTATGACCAAATTGCTGAACACTCCCAACCACTCATGAATAGCTTAGGTGCCATATATAACTTTATTTACGTACTCAAGTTAAATGATCATATATCAGCCCACCAAACAGTCACACACTGTAATGATGTTCCTATATATGGCCACGCAATATTATCTTATAATTAGACATTTGATGTTAAATTGTAATGCTGTGTTAAGACGTGTTAGGCACAGACCTTAAATTACTTCTTTATAAAGTTTGATTTCTGCTGTTTTATACAGCACAACTATATATCTGTGTGAAACAGCAGCTGACTGGTAGTGCAACTGCATTTGGAAGCATCACCAACATCCTCTGTGTTAGGAACTTGGGCAAATCTTTAATCATAATGTCCAAACTTCTGAAGCGCCACTCGAAAGTCAAGCGCACAGCACCAGCTTATTCACGAGCGCTGCATCAAGTCAGAAGGGGATTTCCAAAGAGTAGTCCAAAGGAGGTTCGAGTCTGGTCTCCACGAAAAACCTCTCAATTTTTTATAGCCTGATACCTTATTTGTGCAAGATCAAAGCATAACCCAATTTGGGAAAAGTAAACACCAAGAAGTGAATCTATTAGGAGATTTTATTTAGTGAATTCTTCCTAGTAGAGATCCTGTCTTTATTTCTAAGTTTTTTTTACAAAGCATTAGTTGCTGCCATACCACGATGGTTCCCTCTTTTCCGTGGTTTCTGTGGAATGTGATCATATCTTTGAACGGAAAATCACAGATGACATCGCTGTTGAGGACAAAGAAAGGTTCCTCATCTTGGCACAGCGCCTCCCTTGCCAACGCCAATGGACCAGCTGCAGAAATGTCCACCAGACATCAGTATCACTAGCTAGCATCATCACCTTCATCAAACGCAATTTTCAATCATCCTCATCATCAGTGGCAGCGATCTTGTCTGAGAGGTGGGGGGACAAAGTCGGCCACGATCTCGTCGACGACCGTTTCTTTTAAATCTTGTCCCAAACAAAAAAATTCTGCCACTTCATCTCCAAAAAATTTCGCTTTCATCTCCGAAAAAAGTTGATGACCTTTTTTTAGTCATTAGCCTCTTTTTACAAATTTTTCCCAGTGGTACATTTTTTTTCGTCCGTAGACTTTTTCCCGGATCTCATCTTCAAAAAATCCTACAAATTTTTAGTCTCATCTTCCAAAAAAGTGTATGACCTTTTTTTTAGTCCTCCACCTACTTTCGTGACTTTTCATGCCTTAAAAATAACTTTTTTTTCTAGCTATTCGTCTCCACAGAATATTTTGGCCTTTTTTCCCTTCTCTTACACAATTTCATAATTTTAGTACTTTTTTCTTCAAATTTGGGGGACACTTCTGCTCAAAACAACTTTTCTGGTCAAAAAGGGACTCAAAACTCATTTTCGCCCTCACACACAATTGCATTTCTTGACCTTTTTTCATGTATCTTCAAAATTTGGGGGTCCGATGTATGGCGTGACCCCCCACTCTTAAAGGTGGGGGGTCTTGTCCCCCTCGACCCCCATAGATCGCCGCCCATGCTCATCATAACCTTCAATCATCATCACAATTTTCGACCACCATCACCACGATGATTCCCTCTCTTCCATGGTTTCTATGGAATGTGATCATATCTTTGAATGGAAAATCACAATGTTCAATCATCATCACCATCCCCTCACTTAATTATTATTATTATTATTAATGAGCTTTTATATAGCGCCCCTTCAAGGTTATCTACTCAGCAACAACTAAACCTGAAAGTTAGTTGCTACTATCAAGTAAATAGAAGTTAATAGAATTCTACGACAGCCTAAAGTTCTTCAAAGAACCCCACATGTGAGATATGCCCACCATTTGTGAGTAATGCCCACGATTGCAACATATCACAGAAGGTGGACCAAAGCGGACAAGTGCTGTACCAAGGCCCTGAGACAAACATCAAAACATAACAGCCCCTCTGCATCGTTAACCTAGTTTTCAAACAAAGCATGTTGAACCACTCAAAATACCACACTTACATGTATGTGTAGAATACAAGTACATGGAAATGCAAACATTTGTTAGTTTATAGGATTTATAAACAATTTATAAATGCCATGAGTATGAAGCATTTGCAACATCTTATTTCTTCAGTCGGCATTACTATAAGCTTATTGTTTAGTATTCTTTCAACTTCTATCTCTATTTTTTTAAATTTCATGCAATTTTAATCAGTTCTGAAAACGTACCAGTTCCCAAGGGATCTTTCTCATGTGACATTGTGATTTTTATCGCAAGCTGCAAATCAAACAAAAGCCAGTGTCTAATGGCAGCAACTATGCAAAGCCCAAGACTTCTTCAAATTAGAACTGCTGCTAAGAGTACCAACTAACATGTGGAGACAAATAGTCGGTTGAAGCAATACAGAATAACATAGAATTGTCTACGTGTAAACCCAATACAATGCAACTATGACATGATTATGAGAGAATAAAACCTTTTACCATGAAATAATTATGGATTGAATTTTAATTTTAGATATCATAAATGCTAAAGAACCTATCAAAAATAAACCAAATAAACCACAGAAATCGTAAATATTCTCAAACCAAACTGCTTTTTTATAAATGCAAACACTTATTTCAAGAATTCTGAACAAAGGCAGACTTAAAACCTATTAATCAGTAATACAGTAAATAAAAGCACTTGTCATATGAAATAATAAAATTATCTGCAACAAGGTCTGAAAATACTAAATACTAAATTATCAAGCATGATTATCAATTAAAAAAAACTTAATAAAGAAATCCTTCAGTCTTATTCAACATGACCTTGCCAAAATAAAAATTCCCATGAACTCATAAACTGTAACTTCTTTAGGCAACCACTGTTAGTAAGCAAAATTAGAATGTAACTACGGTAAGCCAAAAATTGGTGAATTAGTAGCTAAACTTAGCTGAAGACAAAAGTTACTCAATCGGTACTTCCTGACCAACACCTCTACGTTTAATAACTGTCTTACATTGTGATCATAGTAGACAGGCTCTTGGTCACTACTGTTCTGTTTTAGAAATACAGAACATACTTAAACCTACCGTATATACACCATGTTCAACAAACACTAAACTATATGAAATAACTACTCTACTACCCATGACTTACAGTAGAATATAAAGTCTGCTCATACGTCTGCTGCAAGGTTAATATATTCTGATAAGTTCACCCTTATCAATCAATCAATCAATCAATCAACTAAGCATTTATATAGAACCCCTTCAAGGCAACCATTCAGTGGTGCCAAAACACACAATTGGATACAGCAACTTGCAAAAGCATCAAACAAGTTAGATCCAGAGCAACAGATCTAAGATATATCATGCTACACACAGCGACTCTTTCACAGTACACATACAAGATAATTAGTAACAATACAATAATACAATAATTAGTTAATTAATAAGTGATTCATAGAATGGTAAATGGCATTAGTGGTGCTTTCCAAATGTTGACACTGACATAAGGGCTCCATGTTAGTGATTCTTTTATGGTAAGCAACATTACGGGTGCTTTCAGATCAAGCTTTTAAAAATATATTAACATACATTCTCCACAAAAACGCAAACCCAGTTATTGCAAGCCTGCACCTTACAAGCAACATACTTATTTATGATCTGTTAACGAAATGGTCACTTACTCGATCTTCTTCCACCTTCAGCTCCTTCATCAACATCTCAGCGTTGTAGCTGACCGCCAGGATGATGTGCTTAACACCAGCCTAAATATTCATATCGTTTGATCAGAATGTTTTCATATTCATTAACATTCATTCAGTCAGCCTTAGAGTGTTTTCATTGAGAGAGAACAGAAAAGTTCGGCTGGATGCCAAGATCATGCAGTATAGTTTAGAGAACCATCCTTTATTACATGTTTATGCCTGTCAATGTGTTCTTGTGCATTTGTGTGTCTGTCTTACAATACCTGTGTGTGTGTTCCTGTACAACCAGAATTCTACAGTGGAGCTATATAAATGTCGAAAGGTATACACAGCATAAAGCACTACAAATTGTAATTGTTAATAAAACATTTGTCAAGCACCTCTTCGGACTCCTGGATGTGCTCCATATAAGGCCAAATTGTTTCAAATCACACAAGTCTTTAAAGCCCTACAGAATGTAATTGTAATTAGTAACTTCTATTGTGCCGGTGCCTAATGCACAAGGCATCAACCGATGGCACACCAAAACCAAGCCATCATCAGGACAATATCCACAAGATCAGTTCATAGCACTATCTGCATAAATCGAAAAGGATTAGATACAAGCATCAGTTAAAGATCATGACGGGAAAACTGATAACACTCAATAATATAATGATCACTGCATTTCCTTTCAGGCTGCCTGCTTTTCCTCAAAAACTGTTACAGTTATAGTCCTAAATGTAACTGTAAACTTAAATATTGGAACACTTCAGGAAAACTTTATATGAAGAGCTTTCTTGCAAAACCAGACAAATCCACTTTTCTGATTTTTTCCGATATCCATATCTGCGCGTAGCCCATTATTGTTTGCATCAGCCTACACCGTGCTTTCATGCAAAACCATACTAATAAGTGAAGTTTATCCATTGAAGAATAAGAATTTCGTGCAAAACCGGACAAATCCACATTGTCGTTACATTGTCGTTACATGCAAAACCAGACAAATCCCCAACAAATCATATGTTTATAACCATGTATGACCTATTTAACAAGGTCTTTCCGAAAAATTTCTCATGCACAATAATGCTGGTCACAGGCCTAACAAGTCAAACCATTCCCCTTTTCAAGTTTGCTGCAAAATTTGCTGAAAAATCAAATTTGCTGCAAATTTGATGAAAAATCTCATTTCTCTCAAAATCATATAAAGTGGATTTGTCTGGTTTTGCAAGAAAGCTCTTCATATCATATGACATTCTGATTTGAAATGCCACTGACCAAGATGTTAAAACAACAATGTGTGCATGGGATGTAGCATTAACCTCTATCAAGCACTTGAAAATTGTTCTCATTGACCAGAGTTGGGCCAAGTAGATAGGCATTTTAGAGTGGTTCATTACAAGTTTTCTGAATAAACGAATTCAAATATGTATGTAAGAATGCATGTATGAATGACGTACATGTGTAAGTAAGTATGTATGTTAGTATGTATGTATGTATGTAATGTATGCATGCATGCATGTATGTTTGCATCAAGACAATTGCATAACTAAATGCCTCACAAACGCACTGTTTATTCTAGCCTAACCTTGATGTTAACACTTTAATGACGAGCACGTCTTGAAAGTGATAGGGAACCAGTTCAGCTCATCG
Organism: Allolobophora icterica; assembly: GCA_963556255.1. Lineage (NCBI taxonomy): Eukaryota > Metazoa > Annelida > Clitellata > Crassiclitellata > Lumbricidae > Allolobophora > Allolobophora icterica. The sequence continues at coordinate 26,107,651 of OY744617.1, forward strand.
TTAAAGTGCTAAAGTAACTAAGAACAAAAACCAGTGCTACACAAAGAATTCTGCGTGCAAAGACAACAGATCAAGTGACATAATCCGATCCTTACATCAACCAGAGCTTCGATCTGATGCATCAGCATCGGTTTATTGGCAAACTCTATCAATGGCTTTGGCCGTGTCAGGGTCAGAGGTCGTAACCGAGTGCCATAACCACCAACCAAGATCAGAGCCTTCATTGTCTACAGCTTCTGAAATGTTAAAATGAACAAAACCACACATGAACAATATGTTATAAGCACTTTACGAATTATTTCTTAAAATGTGCTTAAAATGAACAAAAGAACACACAAAACACATATATAATGTATTTCATGCATTTTGCTAATTATTTCTAAAATATGTTCATAGAAAATGCTGCAAACTATCAGCTGATGACAAAGACGATGATGACATGATTGTGGTGATGGTTTTAACTTAATAGATTTCAGACTGTCACTTTAAAATAAGTCTAAAATAAAAAAATTTAAATTGCCATGAGTGGATATGCATGTCTAAAATATACCTCACAGGAACTACTGTCTGTGCATCATATCAGAAATGGGTCACAACCAGAACTAAAGACCAGATGAACTAAAACATGCCTAAATTTCACCCAATAAATTGTTATCCAAAAAGCCATCAAAACTCCGATAGTAGGTCAAATCACCGAAGTCAATGAGAGAGCATATACGGGGTAACTTATAGTGATTTAAAGCAATTCTTCTTCCATGTTCTGCCTTCAAGCAGGTCCAGGAATGCAGCAACACCATTCTTCTATGTGCCGACAATTGTAATTAGTAACTTCTATCGTGCCAGTGTCTAATGTATAAGGCATCAACCAATGGTACACTAAAACCAAGCCGTAATGTCACTATCCAAAATATCAGTCCACTATGACAGAGAGACAACCTATGATTGCGGTTGCACAATTATGGACACACAATTTGAAAAAGACGAGTCTCAAGTTGATAATGATAATGACATAAGCGATTCAGCAGTATGGACAGATACACCGAAAGATTTCCAAAATCTAGGTCCATCAACAGTAAAAGCTCATTCATCAAGAACAGCTCTCCAATCTTAGGTACCGTATGACCAAAGAAAGGCAGTGATGTAGTACTCGAGTCTGGACAAGGACACGAGACCGATTTTCTGCAAGCTTGAACTTGGACTCGCACCCCTGGACTCGAATATGACTGGTTGACTCGGTTTTCCGAGTCACAATTTCTGAGCAGAACAGGAAACTGTACTGCCACGACTACACTTACTGGCAATTAGTTTTAGCTGTTCCTATCATGAGTGTGCCTGTTGAATGTGTGCTTAACAGTGGAAGAATTTTTATGTGTCCGCAATCCACATCATGCCAGATTATCGAATAAAACTTTATCTAATTTAGTGTTTTAAAGTGTAAGTTGGATAGCTTGCATTATCAATTCTTTCTGCATATACAGTGCTGTTATTTTTTTCTGTGACATTAAATTGCGTGTTTCAGTGTATTCTGTTGTTGGTGGACTTGGACTCGATCTTAAGTGACTTGGACTCGAACACCTCTGGACTCGACTTAAACGGACTCGGACTTGATTCGGCCTAGTAGGAGTCCTACTACTACGCCGAATCAAATCCGAGTCCGTCTAAGTCGAGTACTACACTCGAGTACTACATCACTGAAGAACAGAGATAAGACTGAGGAATAAGGACTAATTTTAAGTATTGTTTTTGGCAGCGCTCGTGAATAGGTTGTGCTTGGCCTTCGAGTGGCGCTTTATATTAGAAGTTTGGAGATTGCGATTGAGCTCCAGCGATTACAAAAGCCAAAACACCGTATACAAATATGTCATCCCAACAATTGCCCAACACAAATACTTATAAACAGCAGGCAAATAGCATCACAACATAGACCATAAAAACTAAGACAATTCGAGAAATAAATAAGAATAAACAAAACTCACATATGACGCAACCAGGAAAGCCAATTTCTTCCTTTTAATCACCAAATTTCGCTCACTACCCGTTGCCACGAGTTCACTTGTGTTTTTACATTAAGTGCCCACGTACTTCCTATGACGTAACTTTAAATTTGGTGCTCTACAATCCCGCAACGATCACTCCAAACAGGGAAATACTTATACGTACCGTAAGTGCGTGGCTTAAACAACTAATGTCGCTAAAAATAATTTTTCATTGTAACCTCTCGAGGTTAGCAATGGGCTGCCTTTCTTTCATCCACAAGAGTTTTGATTCCATGATTTCACCAGTGGTCGTTCTAGTTATGTAAAACATGTTACTCTTTTCTCAAAACGTATGAATAGCTCAGGAAGGGGCAGATTCTGAATTGCAAAGCTTGAAAGTGCTTTAACAACACTGCAGTACAATTTAATGAAGAAATTGAAAATTGTCTTGATGTAGGCCTACAGTAGCCGGTTGATTACGGTGCTCAGTTGTAACGTGGGGTACAGCCTGTACAAGTGTGTGACTCCAATGAGATGGATACTGTGTACATAGCTTGAACAAGTTCTTCATTTGACAACAGCTTCGATTCTGAGATTCAGATGTGCTGACCTTGTGCGTAATAAATGAAATACAATCAGTGTTGTGCGCTACTCATTACTTCGTATGCATTACTGTAACTAATTACTATTTGTTTGGTAACTAATGCAGTAAATAGTTACTTTTTCAAAAAATTAATTAGTTACAGTAACTGAATACATTTAGAAGGTATTGGTAACTAAAGAAAAATAGTTACTTTGCCTTACTTGAAAATTAAGTTTGCGTCCGATGCATCGTACAGGTGTAGGCGACTCTAGTTTAAGTGGCCATATCCTGACACCTAGATGAAATAGACTTAGCGACTAACATTTTGAGATGCTTCTTCTGTTGTGAGCCAAGACCTGGAGTTTTCAAATGTGCTATTTAACTAGAGTTTTAATATTTTTATTATAAATTTTTTATTATTAACTTGAAATTGACTTAGCAACAAATAATTTTGGACTTCAACATTTGTGTGTGGTAACTAAAAGTAAATATAGTTACTTTGAACAAGTAACTGTAATCAGTAACTAGTTACTTTTTAAAAAGTAATCTGTTACAGTAACTAGTTACTTTTTGCAGTCTGGTAACTAATTACTGTAACTGATTACCTTTAAAAGGTAACTAAATATGATAATATTGACTCAAGTCTGTGAAGTGACAGCTTCAGGAGAGCAGTTTGCATAACATTGTTTTAGCTGTTGACAACAATGTGGATATTTTCACGACAGGATGTTTGCCATATGATTATCTTTTGCAGTGGCAGAGTCAACAATATGTGATGTTGATATTCCCAGACCAAGTACCTCCATGATCTCTTCATCATCCAGGCAACCCACTCCACCCAATCATCCTCCTTCCTCAGTCTTTCTCAACCCCCAGTCACTACTCATCTTAAGTTCTCCAACCGAGTCATATCCAACACAGCACCACGCCTCTGGAATGATCTCCCTCCTGAATTCCGCAGAACTCAGTTCCTCCAACATCATTGCAACTCGTCCTTCATCCACACACAAATGCTGAAGTCCAATCCACAAGAGCCAGGTTGTTTTGTCAGTATCATTCTGGGGGGGGGGGGATGGTTTAGAAGTGTAAATCATTCGTTGGTGGTGATCATGAAGAATAGGTGTCTCAAGAAATGTAATTAACTGTTATTTATATATGTATCTGGTTGTAGTCTGTTGTAGGAATCTCGCAGAACCTTATTGAGCAAGTTCTTTTTAAGCAGAAACATATTTGGTTTTGCTGCCTTAAGGTTAAGTTCTTGTGGAATTTTCATGTACTCAGTTGCATCTAATTACAGAAGTTTTTCTTCACAAAGAAAATTGCATTAAACAAAGGAAATGGCCAGGGCTCGGAAGCCATGACACCAAATCTCACACAAGTTTTGGCTTCGTGACTCCAAGGCAGAAGCATGCTCACAACTTTCTGGAAACATTAATAGCGCCTACAAACTATGTACTGATATTGGATATAATGTATAATTTTATCCACCTTTGGTCTGTACTAGGCTCACACGTCTTTAAACGCTTCCCAGGCCACTGGAAATGGCGGAAACAACGATATGCGACTGACAAAGAAATACTTTATTAAGCCAGTGCAAATATGTGTTGCCCAGGTGATTTGCTAAGGACTGCACCGAGATTCTACCTACTACACGTTGAGACCATCCAGAGTCATACCACATGTATAACACAAAAGGAAAACAAGACCTAATTTCACCGCTGTTATGTACATCACCTGACCTACTTTCAGCCCTTGTAAGTACATCACTTGACCCACTTTGACACACTCTGCAACTATGTACAATTCATGAACCTACATACCTCATAAATAGATGCATGTTTCCCACTTTAACGATAAGCATGCACTAAAATGACTTGGAAATCAATGCAACCTCTCATGAAAGTGTTAACCTACGAGTCACCATTACGCTATTATATCTAGCTGACAACTAATACCTCCAAACTTCCTATTTATATTAACCAACACATGTACGTAAGCACAAAGCAATACAGCCCTACAACTTCCTACTTCTCACCAGTACTAAATTACAATTGGCAAATTGCTAATGAGCTAAGTCGACCTGTGCATCATTTTGCATAAGTGACATGTATGCCAGCTGGGGTCACCCTCCACCAGATGCCTGCAATTAGTCTGCTTTGTATCTTATAATAACGTCTTGGAGAATACATAACAAATTATGCCTAACATGTGTTCGACTTGGCCTAGACTATTCTTGCTCTGTCCGTGGTTATCCCCTCTCTTCTAACCATTTAATTAAACGTCAATGTTGTGCAATCCACGGCAGCATTAATACAGCCTTTCTCCATCTACAACTCGTATAGGTTTTCCAGTTTGATGTCTCTCTAACAGTTAAAACATATCCGCCCTGACCGCCACCTCCAGCAGGACCATCACTGCTTGGTAGATTTTATTATGTCTATCACCAAAATGAACAACAGACCACTGAGTCGTGTTTACTCCTACATATTCCAGAAGACACTGGCATTGTCTAGTCGACACCAAGTCACAAGTTTCAATATCGTTATTCAGCAATCTTAAATAATGCCTCTTGAAAATGTCTACTCGAAAGCTCGGATACACTCTTGCCAAGAGGTTTATGGTGTGTGTGGCTGAAATGACCCACCTAGATACAACCTCTTCTAGAGTCAAAAGAAACACTCGTTAAGCTCATGTCACTTAATTACAGCAAGACAGTTTAGGTTTACAATCAAAGCAACTGGTTTTAGGTCAATGTTGCATGTTTTACGACAAAAACAGCACATGCAAGTGCTGCAAAGCTAAATGCCTGTATGTAAGAATTCTGATCAAATTAGCTTCTTTGGTAATAAACAAACCATCCATTATTGCGGTCTGCCTTTCCACCTTCCTGACCTTTGGACCTGAAACCAAACCTGACCATACCAGCCTCGCTGAATTTGTGTTACACTGAGTAAATCGTCTGGTTCCCATGGTTTTTCTTTTTGAGTGCTGGAGAAATCCTCAGTTTACAACAGCAATGCTCTTGCAATGAAACCACTGCAGAGAGAAAACTTCTACATGTGGCAAACATCGCCAGAGCACCAAAACTCATGTGTTGCAAAGTAGGCAGCACTTTCTTCAGTGTTTTCAGGGCCTACGAATGTTTACTGGCATTATGCTACATTTAAACAGTATAAACAAGTCATGACGAGAAGCGATCGATCAGTGACATCTTGCAATCGCATCACTTCAACACTGCTACAAAACAAGAAATACTGCTAACAATACTTAAAAACAGTAAGTAGACTCGAGTAAATAAATGTAAGATTCATTAACGATGATATCATAATTTGTTCCTCTCAATTTTTTATTCCGACATGTTCAGATTTAGCGTTGTTGATTTGACAATGTTGAGTAAATGCGGGCCAGACAGTAGGCGATGCTATTTCATGGAATCATTGATGGAAAGTACAAACTATGGCCTATCTGTACAGAGACAGCTCACACCACACATATGTGATGCCGCATACGAAAAGGGACCACATGGCAGGTTTGGAGTTATTCATACCACCATGATCAGCAAAGAATTCTGAAAACAATGGTGTATAATGCTGTATAGTGGGAGTATTAAGGCCTTATCTGTAGAAGTTAGAACGTGATGTACCTGAAATATGTGATTTTCGGTAAAGCTCATTTAAAGTTTAGAATACCTACAGAAATAGCCATTTATTGGAAGTTATAGAGCTGAGCATTTTATTGCAATGTTCTGTTTTCATGGAACTGTTGTGCTAGATTGATAGACAGAGGTGTCCTGTATCGAATACCAGCGAAAACCCAATTTCGATATTTTACTGGGTGACCACGTTTAAAGGCCTGTATCTCGGTAAATAAATCCTGCCTTGTGGTCCCTTTTCATATGCAGCATCACATCTAGTGCCATGTCTATATTATACAGCTCAAGTGCTGGTGCAATGCAGCTGTGTGTGTGCATATGTAAGGACATGCTGAAGCTTCCTATGCAGTTCTTGCCACAGAAAGGCAATCATGCAGCGTACAGTGATCAACACCTACTGTCGGTCGGTTTAAGGTTTTTGCCAAGTGTCCCAACAAAACAGCATGAAATACACTTCGAATGCATTTAAATAGCAATTCTGAAAAAATAAATACATACACACACTGGTGAAATAATCCAGTTCACAAAACAATCACAAACTGTTGCTTCGTAAAAAGCGCCTTCGATCTTGGCATTTAATCTGTACTAGTACCTTCTTTAACAGCTAACTTAATAAAACAATCTGCGTGGTGCTAACACTTCTACGGGGCTGAAGGTTAACGCCATGTGGCCTCCAAAGGCCGAGGCATGCTGCAACATTTCTACAAATCTGTAGCATTTATACCAGCCTAAAGTGTCAAAGAAAACACGTGTTTAACCATATTATCATATCTTCTATACAGTATTTTAAAAAACCTACAATATTCCCAACATAACTAAAAAAATACACAAAATACTCCAAACTTAGGGACAACTTTATTTACACGTACCCCCTGATCTCCTTCTTGACTCCAAATACAGCTACACTAGAAACTTGTTATAGATGCTTTCTTTGGAAACGATTTCAAGAAATGCGCTATAACGAGATCGCGTTAATCAAGGTAATTTTCTACAGTGCACGCAAATTTGAGATCCACGTCTCGACTGTGTTAGATCAGAACCTGTGTTTTAATGAAGCAGTTGTAATAGGTCTCTGTCTGGTGTAGCAAACATCTAGTTTCACTACTTCATAAATTGGCAACAAAGTGAAATAGTTGCCATATAATTAAAGCCAAGAAAGACTGGTTAACATTTAACACTGCAAGTGAGCTATAACAGTTCAATACATGTATGTATCTGAGCATTTATATAGTGCCTTTTGTACAAACTCCAAGGCAAACTGTATGAATTAAATTATTATTATTATTATGGAGCTTTTATACAGCGCCTCTTCAAGGTGATCTACTCAAAAGCACTCCCAGTCCAACCACGGCTAAAGAGAGCAGAGATATTCAGGATTTTATCAGTTGGATTCAACAGATTGCACAGTGTTACAATTCCTTAAAAGTGAAGAAAGAAGTACAATAACAAAAATTTTACACTCGAACATCCACATGTATTGGAGAGAAAAGCAGCTTCCAATTTATTGTTATTGCCGGTATTACAATCACCATTGTTTTTTCCCCAAGGTAGAAATGATTCACCAGGAACAAAAATTAGATAGAACAGTTGAAATGATTTACCTCTAAAAGACCAGGCCATGTCCCAGTTCAAGGACCAGTTGTTTACCATTATTTTCCAAGAACAATATGTTTGGATAACAGGCTTTGCAGTGGGATATTGTACTAGTCGAACTCATTCCTAGCCTCACCCATGAAGAAACAAATGGATGCTATCTGATGACCTTACAGCCATCACCAGTGAATCATATTTATATAACAGGGGAACCAATACTTTCTTATACATATATTCTGTAAAGCTCATGCCATAGTTCTACATATATTTATCTGATTTGAACTTATAAATCCAATCAAAACAACTTATATCTTGGAAATTGTTCAAGTGCTTTCAAATGCTAAACCAACTTTACTACTCTCGACCTATAACAACAAAAACCCAAGTATTACTACAATCCACCTATAAGAGAAAAAGAACCAAGTATCATAAAATATCAGAAGAAACCTGTAACACAGTTTTCTTGAAAACTTCACATGAAGTCATCATAACCTAGTCACAGCAAACACTACTCCACAAACGAGCAACAAAGTCAGTAAGTGCAAAATTGGATTTCCACTAATCACCAAATATCTGAAATAAACATAGCTAGCCCTTTAGATTACGGAAGACACAAGTGAAAGAATATATATATAATAACATTATAATTTCCCTCTTATAATTACATGCAAAAGCAAACAACCATTTTCTAGATTCAAGTACCTACTCAATCTGTACAGTGGCCATGCGCCTGCTCTAGTCTATGAAACACTGAAAAGCAAAAGCCTTTTGAAATTTTGAAAAGACAACCAACAACTTTCAACAAGTCCTCAACGGAATTATTAGATGAAACTTTCTCAATATATAGTACACTTGTAAAAAAGGTTTTTCCACAATACATATGAATTTATATTCGCAGCTGTAGTTGAAACAGCTGTAGATAATAGAATATTCTTTTAATTCAATCTCACATGGACAAAATGCAATACGTTACAAGTGACAGACCTTAGAAAATTGGGACAGAATTTTCAACAGCTAATCATGAAGACATGGCCACATACCTAAGTGCAACTAATCTGGTTTAGTGGGAACAATTTCCTATACCTGATTTTAACAAATCCGTGGAAATGCATGTTGAAAATTATTCGATTCTCCTCATTCCGCTCTGAGAACTGAAAAACTGTATTCAACTCAGATGTTCGTGACACAGCATTTAACCCTTTAACGATGACAGTGTACTAAAAGTGACTCGGATATCAATGCAGCTCGTCGCTGAAGTGTCAAAATAATTCTGACACAAAAGTGGCGAACACTGAATCGTTCTGCATCAACACTTACGTTATTTACAATTCCTTTTAAAGATCTTCATTTCGATGAACTTAAAATATAACTTTTGAAATACACGGAATCTTGACACTTGTCCTAGGCAGTCAGAACGGGGGTCTTCTTCTGCGGCACAACCGGCACGTACTTGCTGTACATGTAGACGGCTAATATAACTAGTGAAGTACCTAGTGTAAACTGGAACGTTAACTGAAAGTCAAATAGGTATATAGATGCTATGCAAGCAACGACAATTGCGGCCGACGTTGCAAACCCCTTCAATATGTTGTCAGCGTACTTAACGACAACAGCTACGAGAATGCCACCAAACGACTGAAGGAAGATCACGATCCATACAACCGTGTCGTACCCATAAAAGAACCCTTTATCTGCGACCTGGGTACCGTCGTTGAAGTACATGGTGATCAGGCCAAAGATGAAACCGATGAAACCGAGCTGTACGTTTCGTAGGTAGAGTGATTGTGATGTACCCTTGAGTAGCTTTTCAAAATAGATGCCTGCAAAGCCGGACATGAGGCTGGCAATGATTACGGCGACGACACCCAGGACAGCGTTCTGTTCAGTGGCAATCTTCTGGGATGTTTGGCTGTTTGGTTGAAGCTGGACAAGTCCGACGCCAACAAAAAGGCACACAAGCGAGAGCCACTGCAGAAGGCTAAGCTTTTTCCGCAGCATCGCCACGCTAAACAATGCCGTCGTTAAGATCTTTAGTTGATATGTTACCTACACCAAACAGAAGTACAATAGAAAACAATATTTAAGTGATTTAGCCGATGTATTGCTCACAGCCTACACTTTTGGTAAACAACACAATCATTATTTTTCTTGCAGATTGCAGCTATTTTCAATCAAATGGGTTGAACTTTTCTGTCAGATGCCACAAACAATAACAAACGTAACGCTTAGAAAATTAAAAACACTGTGTAGCAGCCTCTTTCAATTAGGGGTCAGCCGGGTAGACATTTTTCACCGAGTACCGAATCCGAGTATTTGGATGTACTATTTGCCGGATCCGGGTACGAACCGAATACCATTTGTTCCATATGCAAAGCTTCACATTTTCATGTAATGAAAAATTATCGAAATAAGTTTTTGTCTTGTAATAACTGACTAATACATTTTTGATTTTAGAAATAAATAATCAATTAAATGGACTTGACTTCCGTTGTGGACTTCCGGTGTTGTTGTTTTTTTGTACTTTTCTACTTCAAAATGAATATGCTAGTTGAAGCTCAAAGCTGATATTATGAGCCTACAAATTCCGACATGTGAGGCAGACAAGCAACTATTTGTGTGTACAGTATTTGCCGAGGCGAATACTTCCGAATAGTGCCGAAAAACGGGATATTCAGCCGAGGCAAATGTCCGAGGCGATTTCCGGCTGACCCCTACTTTCAATTATCAATTTTCTTCCTGACAATATAAAATACCCTTTTACAGGAAATATCATTTAAGCACAGATTCTGATATGGGGGTGCTTGATAGTGTAGTGGTTAGCGCGCTGGACTGTAAATCGAGAGATCGTGGGTTCAAATCCCCGCCAGGACAGAAATTTGGTTTGAGATTTCTGCTCCACCTGCACCCCTAGCCAACTCAGCTATGATGAGTACACTAACCGCACACTGTTGGTGGGAAGATGAGACAGCGAGGGAGAGGACTGGCCACCTGCCCTCGTATGCTGAGGCTAGGAAAATGAAGTTGCTAACACTTCATATCAATGGCTGCCTCAGAGCTTGCTTATGGTTCTGCTCTTCTCTTCTTCTTATGATATGACAATACAAAGTTGGATAAATGGATTCCATATTTCGTTTGGCATTAGATTTCCATCTGTAACCCATTATTTTACATGTTTCTAAAGGCTGCACAGTATTACGAGGCTAGCTTGTGGTGGAGTAACATTTAATGCCCCAAAGCCTTATCTATCACAGATCTTACAACATGTGGAAGTGAAACAAATTCAGTCATTTAAAACAAAATACATGCACAATACAACTGACAAATTCCAGTGCCCCTAGGAAAATAGTTCTGAAGTGTTGGATTATCTATGAATTATATATAGTCACTGGTAGTATCTGGTCAAGCGATGGACTTTGCAGAGTAGGTTTGGAAAGGTGTCCTGACTGCGTCTTGTCAAAGCCTCAAGGAAGAATTGAACTCTCGGTAATGTTTTAAAATAATATACTTATATTTTCAATATTAAAATCAGTAAAATTGATGTCCTAACTGAATTATGATTTTTTTTCAATCTCTTCATCAGGAAGACTTTATGGCAACATTCAAATAGAAGTGTACTTATTAGTCAACTGTATTCTGAACCAGTGGCGGCGCCGCCTATGTTTGTGGTATGGCACTTTAAGGTGGTAAGGCAACAACATACTTTTGCCGTACCACTTTTTGTCTGTTAAATGCTCTAATTAAACCTCTAATTTGCCGTACTACTTTTCAAATCGTGGCGCCGCCACTGTTCTGAACCACAGGTTGAGCAGAGGATGTTAGTTGAAACAAGTACGAAATCAGTTCAGTGAAGACTCTAGAACAACTCTAAACCTACCTGAAAGGTTGCGGCTTCGAGATTGGACAGGGCTACGTAGAGTAAGTTATTCTGGAGCATGTAGATGATTGCAGGCACTGAAATCTTAAGGCAGTCTAACGGCTGTTTAAAAATGTTCTGATTGAGGTGGTGCAGCCATTTCCTGATCCCGCCTTCCTGAATCAAGATAATGAACAAACAGCCGACCATCTTGAAGATTTCAGCCATGATGACAGCCGTCGTTGCCATGTACATATCGCCAGATCGAACTCGAGTATATCGCATGAACAACGTCAGTGTTGCGCTCTGTAGCGTCAGCAACACCAAGCTCGAATACTTCATCGTCACGGAATTCCCTAAAATTAAACAATAAATTAAGTCAATATTTTATAATAATGACTCAAATCAACAACACATAACCTTGCAATGGCTGGGCTGGGAGCGCCTCTGAGTAGGACTCCTGAAGAGGCTCTATATAAATTTCCAGAATGAATGAACGAATGACTGAATGCAATTAGGTAGGTAGTGAAATATGTATTGATATCAAGGATTTACAGTTAAATATTATATAAAAAAACTTAGTTCAACAGACATATCCGAATATTTCTGTACCAGCTTTGAAGTGTTTTAATTTACCTTTCGTGAACACTACACTGGTTTTGATCTATTAAAATGCCATTTTAGTACTTTTACTAGTTATTAGAATTTGGGACCGCTGTTCGGAGGATTGCCCAAAATTGTATGTTACAAATTAAAGTTGTATTTTGCTGCCTTCTGGCCTAAGTGTAACTGCAATTAGTAACTTCTATGGCACCGGTGTCTAATGCTCAAAGCAAAAACTGATGGCACACCAAACCAAAGCTATAATCAGGTCAATATCCAGAAGATCAGTCTGTAAGACAGAGAGGCAGAATATGGTGGGTAAGCAATTTGAAAGAGGTAAGTTTAAGTCGAGAACAAAATGCACAAGCGACTGAGCAGAGCGAACAGAAAGGGGTCAGCCCGAATCCCCGAAAACGCTGAAAAAACACTAAAGCCCGATTTCCCGAAAACAGCTTACAGAAAGTGCCGAACTCCAGAAAACTATTCAAAGTTAAATTGTAAACTCTTATACATGACATAGACCTACCGTGGCCTTGATGTACCTCGATATAATGCCTATTCACATGTTTATTTGTAATTTTAGTCTAAAATCGATTTCGGGGATCTGGCCGAAATTCGTTTCGGGGCGCACCCGAACAGACACAGGGAGAGCTCCGAAAGTATTTCCAGCTAGTTAGTACATGACGCCATAAATTCCACTTTGTAGTTTATCAATAATGATATTTACTTTAGCCTAACACAGAGATAGGACATAACTATTATTTTTCAATGACGGGAGAAAAGTTACTTCATTGGCACCGTTTCTAAGCCACACCATTCTGCGAGTCTATCAATAATGACATTTACTTTAGCCTAACATACAGATGGGACTAACTATCATTTTCAATGACGGGAGAAAAGTTACCTCACTGGCACCGTTTCTAAGCCACACCCATTCTGCAATTTGACCTCTCGATCCGAATTGGCTTTACTAAATCTTATTTCGATAAGTTTTTTGCTACGTTAATCTGGACTTGCCATCGATTGATAATCTCTCAAGCATTAAGTTATTTACAATGGTAATTAGTCGCCACGCTACACGTCTATGATTAATTAATTATAACGATTAACGAACACTAAAGCCACTTACCGACGTTAGGCATCGTGTGTGCAGCAGGTAATGGACCAGAGGTCTCCGCAGAACCTTCCTGACTCTCACTGCGCAACATAGATCGGAAAATAAATATCAAATTATCAACAAATGAATTAGTCTATTTAATATCTAAATATCTAAATCCCAATATAATCACATATTCGGTCACTTCGCTCCGTCGTTCCCAACGACTTGTTCCAGCGACCGGTTACAAACAAATCAACCGACCACGACAACAAATCTCGCGAAGTTATCGGCCGATCTCGTTGATTATGTAGCGCTATTCTTTATACGCGCCATTACACAAGACCTACTGGAACAGCACGAGCAGTCGTGCTGGATTGAGTATATGGTAAAAAAAACAATCACGTTTCCTCGCCTATTTTGTGTTTCACTCGGCGCCTGTGAATTCCTGGGTCACACGAGCCTTGTAGGCGCTGAAGATGTCTAGACCTATAGGCTAGATTGCGATTAGGGCTACGATTATTTTTGGTCTTATTTTTGTGATAAGACATATTCTATTTCAGGAGTCCTTTTTGCACAATTACCTAAAGGCCTCAATAACATAGCCTATGATAAGACCTGTTTCAATAGTTTTAAAACAAAACTTTACATCGTAGTGACTGCCGCCATTCTGTTTGCGTAAGCCCTAGGGCTACCATGCAGGAAAATGAACAAGTCTGAAAACAACGCTTATATAGGCCTATTAATCAGTGAGTAATCTAGACGTCTTTGGGGGGGGGGTAAATTTCCCCCCCCCCAGGATTGATGTTTCCCCCCCCCCAGAATCCAACAATATTGTAATGTAGACACGTGTTGGGGTGGAAAATCCCCCCCCCCAGGAAACTTGGTTCCCCCCCACAAGAGGGGGACTAGATTACAGCCTGCCTATTAATCCATGTTTATAGGGACTTTTCAAGTGTTTGGAAACCCTGTGACTACATGTGCTGTTCAGTAGGCTAGTATAGCACAATATTCTCCCTGGTGAACGCCTTCCATATTCTTTGGGCCCTAGCTGTGATCAGGCTATTATGACGTCTGCATACACTGGCCTATATGCTTCAGCTGCACTCTTATTATACGGGCTACTGTTATTTCTGTGATATATAGGCCTACTGTTGTTATGCAGGAGACAGGCGTAGGCCTATTCATGCATGCTTACACGTGTATAAAGGCCAATCGATCGTAGGCCTAGAAACAGTGGCGTAACTTCATATTCTGGCCCTTTGCAGTTAGGCCTACTCAGCTAGACTGAAACAGTGGCGTCACGAGAGGGTGCGGGGGGTGCGGACCGCACCGGGCGACACCCTCAGAGGGGGTGACACCCAACATGAGAAAATGATGACATATTTGGAAGATGAGGAATTCCTAAAAGAGGTCATCAAATTTTTTGGGAGACGAATTCCTAAAAAAAGGTCATCACTTTTTTGGGAGACGAATTCCTAAAAAAGGTCATCACTTTTTTTAGGGTGACACCATGACTTACCGCACCGGGTGACACCAGCCCTAGTGACGCCACTGGACTGAAAACCGAACTCTTCAAGCTATCCTATCCGGATTCCATTCCTGCGCCACCACAGAACCGCCATCATCACCGATTACCACTGTAGCGCCCTGCTGTTTCCTCGGCTTGACCTCCCCGGACTCTGACCTGGCACCGGAACGGATAAGGCGGACATGGCTTTTGCGGACTTGATTTGATATAGCGCCGGTGAATAAGCTGGTCTCCCTGACGTGGCTTTTGTGTGGCGCTGAGAAATTTCGGAGATTTACATTTACACATACATTTTCAGATGAGCCCTCATAGGCTATATATAGCTATACTTTCAGATTCGGGTCTGGACCTTCCGCAGACATGCACACTTGAGGAAGTCCACATGGGGCCCAATTCCCATATCGATGGGTTTAAGCCAGAACGTCTTATCTACGATTTTTTCAAAAATGGAGATTTTGACAGAAATTGAATTGACTAACGTCAATGCAGGTTCTGACAGAAGGTCGTACCTACAAGTCTCCATTAAAGTCTAGTTGGCACGAAGATACACCACATTTTTTGGGTCACATTTATGCCATAAGGATGTATGTCCATACATACAGCGTCTATTATTATTATTATTATTATTATTAAAGTAGTTTTATATAGCGCCCCTTCAAGATTGCCTACTCAGGAGCACTCCCAGCCCAACCACGGTCAAATAACGCAGTTTTGAGGACAGTAAGAAACAGGGTGAAATGACCAATCGGTAATTGACGGAGCTTGGTAGGAAGCCCATTCCAGGTCATGGGGGCAGCCACAGAGAAGGCACGGCGCTGCCGTATGGTTGTCCGCACGCGGGGAACAACAAGTTCAGCCTGCGCAGCTGAGCGGAGAGAGGAACGGCGCTGCGAGCATGAGGTGGGACAGCAGAGCTCCCGCAGGTATGGAGGGGCCAAACCTTCAAAGCACCGCCGGACCAAGGCAGAGATTCGGTAAGTGATGCGCTGTGGGTAGGGGAGCCAGTGGAGGACATCCCTCATATACGCAGACACTCTGCCAAACTTGGGGATGCGGCCTACAAGGCGGGCAGCAGTACGCAGGATTCTGTTCAGGGACTCAATCCGGCAGGCCGGGAGTCCATCATATATGGCACTGCAGTAGTCCAATCGAGAAACAACAAAAGCATGGACAAGCGTGGAAGCTGCACCGGGAGACAAAGAACGGGAGATCACCTTGAGTTGCCGGAGCTGGTAATAGCAACTGCGGGAGAGAAGATTTATGTGCCGCGTGAATGCAAGTTCCTGGTCCAGGATGACTCCCAAGTCCCGGACCGAGGTCGAGAAAGCAAGGTGTGGGAATTGCAAGGCAAGAGAAGACAGATCTATTTTACAGAGCTGCTGGGGAGTGCCAAGCCATATAAACTGCGTCTTGGCGGGGTTTAGCCGCAGGCGGTTTGAGGACATCCAGGCCTGCAGGGACTCCATGGCATGGGTCATGGTTTCCACCGCTGCAACAGCGCGGACAGCCGGGCAGTGTATATAGGCTTGCAGGTCGTCAGCATAGGACTGGCTAAGGACCGACCCAGCCGCCAGCAGGGACCCTAGGTCGGCAGTGTAGATTATGTAAAGAAGGGGGCCAAGGACAGAGCCCTGAGGCAGGCCAAATGGAGCAGGGACCCAAGGAGACCTAGTGGATCCGTGGACGACCATGAAGGAGCGGTCGTGCAGAAAGGAGGTAAGCCAATCAAGAACATTGCCAGAGAAGCCAAAAGAAGTGGATAGGCGCTGCAAGAGAATGTCGTGATCAACAGTGTCGAACGCGGCACTCACATCAAACAGCGCAAGGAGAGTGACCTGAGATCTATCAATGGCTCCATATATGTCAGATAGCAGGCGGACCAACAAGGTTTCTGTGGAGTGGCCCTTACGGAAACCGGACTGGAAAGTGGGGAGGAGACCATTTTTGTCAAGGTAGCACATGAGCTGTGCGGCAACAATCTTTTCAATTATTTTAGATAAGAATGAGACATTTGCTATTGGCCTAAAATTAGTTGGCTCAGTAGTGTCGAGTCCTTCCGCTTTAATCACTGGAACCACGATGGACTTCTTTTGGCTAGCAGGAAGAATTCCCTCTTGAAGGGAGCGATTACATAGAACCGTAAGAAACGGTAGGAAGACATCAAGGGTCTCTTGCAGGATGAATGATGGGAGTGGATCCAGTTCACAGGTTTTCGGCGCTGATGTAAGTATGATTTGACGGAGCTCAACACTGGTAATTGGGCCCAGAGACGGAAGATCACAGCTCGTAGGTGGAAAGACCGGTGGTGGGCTGTCAGCCGTAGCCTCGCGGACCGAACTCACTTTACCCATGAAGGCCTTAAGGAAGGCATCGGCTGTGAAGTGCGATGCAGCCGGGCTGGAACCAGAGCGCGCTCGACCCAGGATATCATTGAAAGTCGACCAGAGTTTCCTTGGTTCTCCGGAGTTCTGGGCAATCTTGTTCTCCCAGTAGCTCCGCTCTTTTTCTTTGTAACGACGGTGCATTTCACGGACGTATCGTATCCAGGTAGCACGGTCAGTAGAGGCCTTAGTTCTCCGGTAGTGTCTTTCCAAGCGGCGGGCATGCCGTCGATAAGCACGGCACTCAGCGTCAAACCATGGTGTCAGCACCGAGCGGCGCGCCTTTGCAGTACGAGCTGGAAGCAAGGTGTTGACGATATCGGCTACCGTTGTCTCGTAGATTTCAAAGAGGTCAGAGGTCGAGGCGTCAGAGAGGGAGGATGGATCAGCGAAAGCAACTGTGCAACTAGTAATTCTACCAGATGGTTGCATCATGTCTAAGATACGTCTCTATGGCATAAATGGAATTTCTAAAGGCAAGTAAAATGAACGCTGCATATTGATACTTACTTTGACTGTCAGACAGCTTGTCACTTACTCACTTTCGTAGAAATTGCATAGCATCATATAATTTAGGTTATTCTAAAGTTATTAGTCGTTTTATCCTATAACATAATGTTGGAAGTGACTTTGGTGCAAGTTGCACAGAAATTATGAGATTATTCATTATTTTATTTTGTCTGCTAAAAGGGCGTATCTTGTCAAACTTTTACAAATTTCACCTAATTATCACGTTACGTGTAAACAAAACAATACTTGCTTTAAATCATTTCCAAAAGGATTGTTATTAGTCGGCATTTTGCTAGAAATAATTTTCATTGCCTAAATAAAAAAATTTTAAAAACTTTTTCTGCAAAAAATTTACTTTTCCTTGATTATCTCGGAATGTTAAAAAACTTAGATAAGACGTTCTGGCTTAAACCCATCGATATGTGATTCATACACACTTTTACACAGAGCATATACCGGTATTATATGGAATTTGCCCCCCCCCCCCCCATCAAATGTTTATGGGCAAAATATGGTAGGGTAGGCGTATATATACGTCACAGGCTACGTCACTACGTGTCATATAGGCCTGTAGCCAGCTATATTTGCGCTCATAGCACGTCTGCCCTGCCATTGGTAGGCCTACAGTCGACTTAGGCATAGGCCCAGTGGAGGATTAACTAAACTTGGCGCTAAAGAAATCCTGAATTACGATCACAATTATGTTACATTAAGTGCCTATCAGAGAGGTAGGCCATTTGGCCCGAACCTCACAAAGAAAATAGACCTTAGAGTTTAGTAATGTTTACGTATCAATGTATTATTGACTTTTATTTATTAATTTATTAAACTGTTTTCCCAGATTTGAAGTCTAGCGCAATATAGTTCAATTCGTAGAACTTGTTTGTTTGCGTGATTCGCAAATCGCGTAGGCCCCTAATAATAATAATAATAACAATAATAATAATAATAATAATAATAATAATAATAATAATAATAATGATAATAATAATAATAATAATAATAATAATAATAATAATAATAATAATATCTTTTCTTTAATTAATCGCCTGCTAACCGCACTGTGCTGTACAGTGAACATAGGCCTACATTATAGTAGAAACGGCAGCCACGCAGGGCGCCTTACATAGGCCTACATGTATACAGTAGAAGCACATGATAACAGTTTTACAGGAGTCGAATACAACTGTTTTTAACGGCAGCCACGCAGGGCGCCGATCACGGCCTAATACTCACTTAACTACCGCCGCCATCTAGCGAATAGAAAGCTGAGTAAACCTTATGGAGGGCTACGGGATTCGATCTTGGTAGCCTACCTTCTGCACTTCACGCCAGTACAGTGTGTTATCCATTACTCTACGGGCCCACCCCCTATCCGTTAAATTATTTTTCTTCGGTGTGCATGTTTCCACATTGAGGCTTTACATTTTCAGTGGCCAGGACCTCGAGATCTCTGAAGGCCCAGATTACGTTCAATTGCTCTCAAGTGCTTGTATAATTTTACACTTGAATTCTCTCTATCAATGCCAATGTGATTTAAAACTAAACGTGTAAGACATGTGCACGTACCGCAGAGCCCACACGTGTTCTCATGTGGTTGTATAATTTTACACTTGATATCTATCTATCAACGTTGCAGGCCTTTGCATAATATTACACACACACACACACACACACACACACACACACACACACACACACACACACACACACACACACACACACACACACACACACACACACACACACACACACACACACACACACACACACACACACACACACACACACACACACACACACACACAATGCTGCATATTTTCTAAAATAACTCTTGAGATCTGGTCAACTAATATAATATGGCACATATAAGTACGCTATAACTCCTAAAAACGAATACAAAGCCCCTTTCAGCAGTTATCTCCTGCAGGACAATAGACATTACACCTGCAGTAAGCTCTCGTATGCCACGTAGGCATAGCCTATATAATTATGCGTGCCATAGGGCCTATAGTTAGTCGGAGATCTAAACGCTATTATACACAGATCGAGATAAATAGGTGGTCTATATATAATTATGCAACGTGTCGGTGTCTATACTAAAGATGATGGACGCCCAGTGTCGCTTTTCAATGGAAAACGTCGTTAATTAAGCTAATTAAGCATCGACGTGATACAGTTTTTCGGTGCGTAGGCCTATAGGCTTAGCCTACATTACGTGCCACGTGTATGTAAACCTTGCGTGTAATCGTAAACTGTAATCATTATATCAAAAGCATACCTGTAAAATCCGATGGGTGTATACAATGAACACAGCGTATTAATAAAACCTACCAGCAGCGTAGGCTTAAAATCTTCATGTAGGCCCTAACGGTCTTATGATATAGGCCTATAGGTATATAGGACACAAATTATAGGCACTATACAGGCCGCAGAGTTTCGTATAGGCAAAACATTTCAATAGACTCTAGGCCCTATTGTACGAAGACTATATAGTAACTGAATGATAGGAAAGTCCTACCTAGGCCCTAGTCGTGGCGATCGTGACCGTTTATTTCCAAAGTCTGAACGCAGTCAATAGGTTTAGCCTAATTTCATTCGATTGATCTGTACACATATGGCGCACACATGCAAAGCACAAACAATCCCGATACATGCGTTAAACCTTGAGCCGTTATAGGCCTCTGTACTACTACTGGAAACAAGAATACGACAGACAACTGATCTATAAAAAATAGTTATCGACGAGACAGACGCCAGATGACGATAACAGCTCAATAACGCAATGCATTGTGGGAGTTGTCTGAGTTGGCTCGCCAGCCATTAAGAAATCCGTAAACCGAGAAGCAAACGAGGGCTACGACCATGCATGGGCGTGCGCAGGGAGGAGTAAGGGGGAGCAAATGCTCCCACCTGGATTTTGCGCATATTTAAAAAAATAAAATCTTTTAAACATTATGATTATTACAACAGGTTGAACACGATTTTCAATGCGGAAAAACACTTAGGCCTAATTAGGCTATTTAGGCAGAGCCTGAGTCCTTGACCATATATTTATTTTAAAGTTGCCACGTGTTCTATGTTCATGCATATGCACGCAGAAACGTCATTATTTTGTTTACGCCCTCTCACTCCTAGCTCTGGCGAATTTCTTAGTCCCCGTCATAGGCGTAATTTGTGGGGGTACGAGGCCCGGGGTACCCGTACTCCCACTTTTTAGATTGGGGGTACCGCACCTTCACTTTTTGAACAATGGCAATCCATAGTTTATTGTTGTGCCTTCCCAGAGATCGCAGTCTCCGCCTTTCTTCGTGTATGTAAGAAATTGGCAGCCCCACTTTTTAGACCAAAGTTACGTGCCAATAATTTAAAACGTTGCTCCCCTACAAAAATTCCTGTGGACACCCATGCATGCTACGACTACATTGTTAAATACGAGAAAAGCACTAGAGTTGATCTGAAAAATGACCGAAAAGAGTGGAAGTCATTCCATGATGCGCACCCATCTCTCCCAAATGGCTGACTCACGAACAGATGGTTGGTGATTATTTTGTGAAGGTGGCGATGAAGATGCCGCTACTGCTTCTGCCGCTGCTGCTGATAGTTGTGGCGGTTGTGATGATGGTGGTAGTCAGTGGATAAAGTGGTTTGGGTGAGCAGTGGGAACGCCAAAGAAGAGCTTCATTGGAACGCATGCGTGAGCAGTGGGAACGCAAGCAAAGAATTTCGAGAGCAGTGGGAACGCCGTTCCCACGCGTTCCCACCCACTTTAACCCCTGGTGGTAGTGATGGTGATGATGATAACGGTGACTAAGACTATGATGACCTCGACGAAGTATAGTTATACCAACACGAATCTAAGCCTCTAGTAAGGTAACAGAGAGACAGACCGACAGACAGGCAGGCAGACAGACATACAGGCAGGCAGACAAGCAGAAGGCAGACAGGCAGACATACATGCATATAGGCAGGCAGGCAGGCTGACAGACAGGCAGACAAACAGACAGACAGGCAGACAGATAGATAGGCAGGCAGACAGACAATCAGACACTGACAGACAGACAGGCAGACCCTTTATAGCAGTAATATAGTCTATATATGTAACTGTTACGGTATCGAGACATTATGCCTCGACCATGTTAATTTCCAATGAATTTATCGCTTCGGATCCTTTACCACTGCTGCTCGTTTGAACGGGTGCCTCGCCATTGAAGGTTCCTTTGCGGGGACCGTGCTATGGCAGGCAGGAAATAAGAAGTAAACAAAGGTATAGGTCGGCATCAACGGCCCTAACAGCCATATAATGATGTAGTGCTAGACCGAGACATAGGGCCAGTCAAGCGCCACCTATGGAATGCACTGTTGTAAACATCAGCTACGGACCAAGGCCTACTTACAGGGGCGTCTACACCATAGAAACCTTGGAGCAAATGCTCCATCCAAAAAATAAAGGGGGAAGATCTGTCAGTGTGTGTGCCACCATTTTAAGGGGGGAAGGAACGGGAAGGGGGGAAACAGAGGGGTTAAAGGGACGTTGCTCCAATGACTTAGGGGCGTTGCTCCAATGACTTAGGGGGGGATAGACGCCCCTGCCTACTTACTGCCTGCAGAATCTGAGTAGCCTACTGCTGTAATGGATTATACCTGCTGGCTTAATTGTGCGACCCAAACACAATGGTTAGTTACGCATGGCCTGTAATACCTGTATTACTTTCAACTCACACCTGAACACGAATCGAGCTGTGGCCTAGTGAGTCGTGACTATGTATGAGCTCCGTAGCAGCTGCAGTCTCTCTCGGCTACTTTTCCGTAATCGTGACGTTATGCTTGTCAACAGATAGGTATCATGGAATATGAGGCCGAGAGCACCTTTGATTGTTTTCTCGTGAATCGGCGCATATATGCGTAATTTGTGGGGGTGGGGGAATGAGGGGTACCCGGACCAAAGTTACGCCTCTGAATCGGCGCTATTCGCAATTAAAAATTACGCTTACGATTACGAAATTGATTTATCGACTTTCTCATTTGCAGGCCATATACAGCGACGCCACTGCGAGTACTCACATCGATTTAGCTACGGGTTACGGGTATCTATTTATCTCTGTGACACGGATTCAACTTGAAGGGATATCGATTAAGTGAACTAGGGAATGGTAGCCTATAGAATAGGGCCTACTGCATGACCCATATTAGATGGATATAGTCTAATCTCAATCGTCTACTCATAAAAAATTCTGTGAGACGGGTAGGGTCAATCAAATCGATTGCGAATAAAAATCAAGAGGCCAGGCAGAGAAGTAGGGCATACACACGGCCAGCCAGCCAGTTATATGTAGCATAATATATATATATATATAGGTATATATATACATTATATATATATATATATATTCACGGTGGATGTATTTACTATATGTATACATACATAGGCGTAATGTGTGGGGGTACGAGGGGTACCCGTACCCCCACTTTTTGGACTGGGAGGTACCGTACCCCCACTTTTAAAACAATTCCAATCAATCAATCAATATTTTATTATTGTGCCTTCCCAGAGATGGTCTCCATGCGAAAAGTTACAGTGGAGAAGAAATTGGTACCCCCCCACTTTTTAGACCAAAGTTACGCCCCTGTATACATAAAATAGGCCTATATATACATACACACCCACGCACGCGCACACGTCTATATATTTATATATGGGTTGCGCGTGCGATAGTGTAGTGGTTAGCGTCGTGGACTGTCAATCGAGAGGTCGGAGTTCAAATCTCCGCCAGGGCAGAAATTTTGTTCGAGATTTATGTTCCTTCTGCGCCCCTAGCAAACTCAGCTATAATGAGAACACTGACCATACACTGTCGGTGGGAAGATGAGACGGTAAGGGAGAGGACTGGCCTCCCGTCATCATATACCCAGGCTAAGAAAATGAATTCGCTACCTAACACTTCATATATCCATGGTACTGTCACCAGTCACCACTACTTTCCTGTAGGGCCTACTGTGTAGCACCATCACAATACAAAGCACTGTCACAATACAAAGCACCATCACAATACAAAGCACCGTCACAATACAAAGCACCATCACAATACAAAGCACCGTCAAAACACAAAGCGCCGTCACAATACAAAGGTATACGCCTATATCTGCTGCAGCTGCAGCGTGAGCACGTCGATCTCCACGCAGTATAGAAACTCGATCCAGCAATTAGGTCCCATATAAGCAGACAATAATTTTGTTCAACAGGCCCATGCCATAATATAGCTCGATCACCATGTGCTACCGGTAATGAATGGTGATGAGAAATAGGTCCAATGTGCATGCCATGGGTCAAACTAATTTGGCTTTCGAGGCGGTATATAACTTATCAGATATGTATCATAGGCCTAGGAGTAAAAATTCCTCTGTTAAAAATATTATCAGGTCTTGCTATTGTACGCTTGCATCGCATTGATTTTCGCACCGGTTTTTATGACATACGCATACGATCCCTGAGAATAATCGTGTCTAGTTTTCACCGTTTGCCGCGCAACGATCTAATGATACTGTTGCAGTCAGATTTGTACCAAGACGCTCGAGCCAGTTAACTGCAGATCTCCGGTATACAATGCACAGTATAGGCCTTACAGGAAGCGGTGTATCTATCTATTTGGTTGCAGGCTGATAAGATAACAGGCCTGTGTGTATACAGGCGGACCCTACTCACATTACTAACATTAGGTACACGAGGCATTGATATTAGGGGCCATCCATATATTACGTACGCAAAAATCCGTGAAAATTGGACCCTTCCCTCCCTGTACGCACGCGTACTTTTTTCCACCCCACCCACCTGCGAACGTACAGTTGACGCACCCCCTCCCCCCAAGACCAGCTGCAGAATGTGTCAGTTACACAGGTCCAGGCAGCGGCTGTCTGCACTTTAGGCCAGATAGAAGGACGAGTAATCCATGTACTTACTGCTGAGTTGTGTGATTAGTTTAGTTATAGCGTTCAGAGGTAAGGTGGCATACAAGTGACACCTTTCCCACAGTCCTATTTCCTCCGCTAGTACCGGATAGCTGGAAAGACTAAACTCTAGCTCACTTGAAGGCTAATCAATTTGCGTACGTACATTATCAGTAGACCCCATCCCCACCTATTCGCAAGCGTACGCAAGCACATGCATTTCGGTTACCCCCTCCCCCTCCATGCGTACGTAATATGTGTATGGCCCCTTATGTACAATATAGGCCTAAGCTACAGAGCAATTGCTGTGCTTTACATTTCCATACATTCTGTAGATTTCAGCAGAGCCGGTGTCCCGTGACAAAATCTCCCCTTAAAAGTCTCCCCCGGGCCCCAGAGACGTCGACTCTATTTCGAAAGAGATTCCCCCCCGGCGATCTGTTTCAGAATCCCCCCCCCGGAGACTATATTCTGAAACAGTCTCCGGGGGAGAGAATATTTCATCCCTCATGGAAATAAACTCTCCCTGGGAAGACATTATTTCAACGCGAGATTCAGCTTTGACTTCAACCCATTCGGTCACGTATTGTTTTCGCAACTACTATGTACTTTTTGCCGTGAATGGTTTCTTTCAGAGGCCTGACGAAATCGACCCCCCTCCCCCAGCGAAGCAAGATGTGATACGGTACCTTGATGGGATGCAGTGTTGCTGACGGTGGCTTGTTTGAAGGATTCGCCTTCTGACAACGTGGACAGTTTCGAAGAAACTCTCTAACCGCATCTGCACTTCAAGGCCAGCAAAACCTTTCGCTGATCTTGTATACTGTTGCATCACCAAAATGACATCCACCTATTCCTTCATGAATGGTTTCAATAAGATGTTTCTTCTCTTCATTCTATACAATAACCCGAGTTCTCCTTTCTTTAGCGTCAACGTAGAGTAAGTATCCACTATTTACACAGAATGAAAGAGGTTTCTCTCGTAAGCGACTGGTCTCATTTTTAGAATATTCTGTTGGATATTCTTTTTTGGTAATGTTATTAAACAACGCTTAACATTCAGCTTTATCCACGATACTAATTTTGAACTGTTTTACAAAGTAGGCATAGTATTTATATTAATGCAACTTATAGCCAATAGGCATATATATACTAACTAATATTGAATTCGTTAACATCACCTCAGCCTATGCAGAAATAAACTTGAGCTATGATTAATTTATGGTGGTCTAACTTGATCTGCACTTGATAGTCAACCAGTCAACTTCTGTTCTAGCTTTTGTTACCTCAGTGAGCAAATTCTAATCTAGCCGAATAATTCTGTAGTTCAAGAATGCTTCAGTAGTCTTTATCTCAAGACTGTACTGGCTTCGTGGAATACAATGCTTTAATTTTCTTTAATAGATATTGGCCTAGGCCTATAAAAAAACTATAAACCCTCGAGCTAGCACTGGCTTTTATATATATAGCCTAGAGCTGTTTGAGAATAGGTCTAGACTCTAGGGTGTATACAGAGTATACATTGCAAATATATATATATATATATATATATATATATATATTGTAGCGTAACTACCCGGGGTAAGGCTACTGACCAGGATGGCCCTTCCCAGGTATCAGCGTGTCAACTCCTATGTCCGTGGTTCGGCTTCACTTAGTCAAGCTGAAGGCTTCAGACTCTGGTTCAGTTCAATCGTTTTATTCATGTAAAACAAACCGACTACCCGTCGGGTGAATCAAATGACAGTTACAAATCGTCAATGTACAATAAACCGCAAGTTCTACCGAAGAAGATTGTCCGCCACTACAATTCGCAGATGAAACCGTTCGCTACTCACGCTTGACAGTCCGTGTAACGCAACGCTTGACAGTCTGTGTATCGCAACGCTTGCGACGCCAAGTTCGCCAGGCGACGACGTGGATCCCAGTCCAGCTCGCAATCGCTTCCGAAGCGCCACGCAATTGTCACCGCCGACGACGACTAACTTCGCTACTCGACGACTAAGTTCGCCCGTCCGCTCGAGTGTCCTCTCCGACAGTGTCCTGACAGAGTGCGTCCGACGCAGAGCTCGACTGTCCAACCGAGAGTGCCTCGACTGCGTGTCCTCTTCCGACGAAGTGACTCCGACGACTCCTTCCTCCGACCGTGTCCGCGTGTGAGTGCCACTTCCTGACAGTCCGTGTCTTCTCCTTATATAGTGCATCGATACAGGGTATCGTGTATCGTGTATCGTGTATCGAGTATCGTGTATCGTGTATCGAGTATCGTGTATCGATACCTGCGGGTATCGTGTATCGTGTATCGTGTATCGATACTTGCGGGTATCGTGTATCGTGTATCGTGTATCGATACCTGCGGGTATCGTGTATCGTGTATCGTGTATCGATACCTGCGGGTATCGTGTATCGTGTATCGTGTATCGTGTATCGATACCTGCGGGTATCGTGTATCGTGTATCGTGTATCGATACCTGCGGGTATCGTGTATCGTGTATCGATACCTGCGGGTATCGTGTATCGTGTATCGTGTATCGATACAGGGTATCGTGTATCGAGTATCGTGTATCGTGTATCGTGTATCGATACCTGCGGGTATCGTGTATCGTGTATCGTGTATCGATACCTGCGGGTATCGTGTATCGTGTATCGTGTATCGATACAGGGTATCGTGTATCGAGTATCGTGTATCGTGTATCGAGTATCGTGTATCGTGTATCGATACAGGGTATCGTGTATCGTGTATCGTGGCTGGCTGGCAGGTATCGTGCTGGCGGCTGGCTGGCATGCATCGACATAGGCAGGCAGGCATGCATCGTAGCCGGACGGCCGAGTCCAAAATGAAAGAAAGGTTGGGAAGGGCCAAGACTTCCACACTCCCCCACGACCAAAATGAGACACAAAGTCCTCCGTTTGTGTGTCCAAGAGAAACTGCCACCACCACCTCAACAACGAAGAACAACAGGATACCGACAACACGCTCACAGGCCGCACATGGCATCCAAAGAAAACGACGACAACCATCGCCCAATTGCGCAAGAAAACATCTCCCGTTTCCTGCTACAACGACAACCAGTGCAACACAGGAACGGCAACACATGCAACTCAGAGAAAAGACGTGACAACCATCATCACTACAACCGAACAACCACAACAGCCACGCAAGACATCCTCCGTTTCTTGCAAAACGACAGCAAATGTAGCTGAGAGACCCCAGAAAATAAATGTGACAACGATCACCCCAACACAGCAGCCAATTTGGCTGAGAGACCCCAGAAAACAATTGTGACAATGATCACCCCAACGTCCCTAGTCAACAACACAAGCATTCAAAACTGCTACTCTCGAGTAACATCAACACCGATGAAAACTCCTCTTTCTCGCTGAAACATCAATTAGGGGCCTACATCAACTGCAGAGGCAACAGAAAAACGTGTGACAACCATTATCTCAAAATGTCCGATCAACAAATTTATCTTGCGCCTCCACTACGATTGATAGCGAGCTGGTCTCCGAACGACTCGCTGGGGTCTATCACCCCCAAGCGCGGCGGGACTAGTAAACAAGGACCCAGCTTCGGCTGGCCTAACTTTAGCCCTACCAGGCGGCCTATTCGCCTCCGCCGCCGATGCAGCTGACTCGAGATCCGACCTGATTGGGGTAGAGACAGTCTCTACTCCATCTGTCGCTGCTTCCTCCCATCGCCCTGCCGTCCTAAGCGGCCCACGCTTAAGCGGTTGTCCACGGCAATATCGACAACACTGTTCACACCGCTGGCAAAAACTTTGCACGTCTTTGGACCAGCCTACAAACGCTCTTCCCTTTTTAACGAAAGCAAACAGCGACTCATCAAGGCATGAAAATCCAGAAATAAATCTCCAATAATAAGCGCATAACTCAAGGAAAGCCTTCACCTCTCCCAGACGCTGCGGAGTAGGCCAAGAAACCACCTCTTGGACCTTGGTCGGGTCCAACACGACCCCTGAAGCCGACACAATATGTCCAAGAAAACAAATCGTCCGCCGCAAAATATGATCTGTATCCGGCTTCAGCTTCAAACTTGCGGTACGTAAGCGTCGGAAGACCATTTCCATCCTATAGGAAATCCCAAAAATTACAACATCGCCCCGATAGACAGTCGCTCGACCAGAAAAAGGTTGCCTCCTCAAAGGTTGTCTAACAGGTTGTGCTGTTCCTGTCTCAATACGATGTTCGCATATCGACGTCCTCCCTAAATCCATCTCTGAAGAGGAAAACACATCAACATACCTTACCAAACGATTTCTCAACTCCTCTTTTGCCTCCCGAGGCACATCCTCCGAAATATCTCCCATCAACTTACCAATTACAGGGCAATCCGATACAACCATTTTCTCTTTCTTGTCCACCATCTCATCTGCAACCTCTACAGGGTGCAACTCTCCTATTAACAAGTCCCTAGCTAACATAGCAGGCTCCTTTCCTAAATTGACCATCCGCACTTGCGATGACCCCATATTATCATCGACCACAACCCGTGCAACATGGACCCCTGGCATAATCTCGGCCGCTTCCGTCATCCAAGCCGGCGCCGTTGCGGACAAATCTCTATACACAGTTTTAACAGGAACATTACTTTGCGAACGAGAGAGCACAGTCACATCCTCGGCCACCACAACGCGCCTACACCAAGAAGCACCGTCTCTTCTTACCAAAGGAATACGTCTCCGACCAACAAAAAGAGCACCATTGCCAAAGCCCAAGCGACAACGATTCTCACGCAACCAATTCATCCCAAGCACGGGCTCAAACACCTGATCCGATACAAGAAAATGGGTTGCAATCTCAAAACCACGCCAAATCTTAAGCGGAACACTAATTTCCCCAAGGACTCGGATCGAACTACCATTTGCAGCCAGCAAAACCCTCGTTGTAGGTTGCAACTCCAACCCCTCAACATCAGAAGAAGGCACGATGCTTACCTCCGACCCAGTATCAATGAGACAGAGACGAGACCGTCGATGTATGGTGGCCCGAACGTAGATAGCGTTGTTCGACAAGGTAAAAGGTCGTTCCCGTGTGGTATGGTTAGTAACCACGGTCTCTTCCGTGGCCTGATCCTCGAAATTGGTCGACCCGCCGTCCCGACGTTGACCTCCAGAGCGGCGTGGCTGTCTGCACTCCCGAGCAAAATGGCCGACTCGTCCACAGTTGAAACAGGATTGACGGCGTACTGAAACTCCATCGTTCCGATTGACTTGACCATCGTCCACGGATGCTGGAGGATGCTTCCGAAGCTCCTCCAACTGACGAGAAATCTTTTCCTCGAATTCTTCCTGTCTCCTCCGCTGGGCTGCGAAGAAACTGTCCAGCTGCGTCCGAAGCTGTTCATTCACATCGACGCCCTGAGTTCCTCGGACTCGGTTGGGAGGCCGACGTCGTTCATCCGCATCAGCCATCTGCTGATAAGCACCAAGGCGTAACGCCATGCGGTAAGCCTCGTCAATCGACTTAGGCTCCCTCTCTCTGACTTTCAACGA
The DNA here is from genome assembly GCA_963556255.1 of Allolobophora icterica. Lineage (NCBI taxonomy): Eukaryota > Metazoa > Annelida > Clitellata > Crassiclitellata > Lumbricidae > Allolobophora > Allolobophora icterica. The sequence goes on from OY744617.1 coordinate 26,137,890, forward strand.
TAACTCCCTGTCTCTGATCGCCTCCAGAAAAGCATCGCGTGCAACTATTTCTGTTGTCTCGTTGGACGGTACGGGGTAAGCCAACACGACTAACCGACGAATGTCATGGAGCAAATCACTCAGGCTTTCATCCGAGCGTTGACGTCTGTAATAAAGCTGAGCACGAAAAGTTTCAGCTTGTCCTTCCGCTCCGTATCTCTGGCGTAACCTTTCCACGAGTTGCTCGTATGAGATATCGGACTTAGCCCCGAAATCCCACAACAACTGCGTAGCTGCTTTGTCCAACGCACAACGAAGAAAATCCACTTTGTCCACATTCGACCACTGGTTGTGCCTGGCACACACTTCAAACTGAGCTAGAAACGATTCGAGGGACCCGGTCCCGTCGAATTTTCCAGGCTTCATGTAAGTCATCTTACGACTGAACAAGTTTCCAACGTTCTCCAGCAATCGCGAGTCCGAGAGGGTCTCCTTCACGACC